>BSBK01004987.1:352500-470000 GCA_027943335.1 Chamaecyparis obtusa | reverse complement strand
CCTTTTCTATCTGTAGTAGTGAAGAATTTGTGGGTGTCATCCCCACCGCAATTTTTACCTTCTAACAAGGGTTTCTGCATTACCAAAATACTTGTGTTATGGGACTGTTATATTGTTGATTTCATGTTGTTTACTTTTTGATGAAGGGTGCTCCCCTTAATACCACAAACACATAACAGAAACAGAGAAACAACAACAATATGCAAGAACAGAGAATTGGCTTCTTATTATCTCCACAAATGTGGAATTACAAAATTTCAGAATTACAATATGCAAAGCCACATGGGCATTCCCTTACAATATTCTGTAGGACAAAGCCTCGAATTATTACCCAGATCTACTACCCAGAACTATTCTGAACTGCCTAAGACAATAATACAGCCTTCCTTATATAGGCAATTTTCCACCGCCTGGGAAGGTTCCAGAAATTTAGCCCATAGGGCCGACCAAACTTAGAATTATTTTATTTTTCAATTTGTTACATCAAAGTCGGCTCAAAATAAATTTTGAAACCCGAACAGAAATTTTGAAGAAAAATCATTTTCTGCCATTTCAGGTGACCCAACTTCCGAAGACCATAAGTCATCACCAGTTGACCCGATTGACTATTGTAACCCCATTTCAGAAAGGGCACGAGGAGCTCTACAATGCCTGAATCAAGCAAGCTTCATTCAGCCCAAAATTCGACCTCAATCGGGGCCTCTAAAGCCTTCAAAACTGAGTTCAAAGTTTCTGCACCCTGTTTCCAAAACTGAAAATTTTCAATATCTTCAAAACCAGACTTGATCTAGCCATGAAACTTTACTGGCAGGCTGATATGACAGAGATGAACCTCCACATGTGAAATCAGAACATTCCGAGATCGTATGACCAACTTACTAAAAATAGAAAGTTTCTAGAAATAGCAGCTCTACACAAGATAGCCCTTATTGAAAAGCAAAAACAAATATTTTTTGGGTGATGCAAGATTGCTCTTACACCCAGGATGCTCCTGCATCAGACACCCAGGGTAATTTGAGAAGTGACCCTGTCACGACTCAGGTGTGCAGAGGAAAACCAAGACGGTTAACCTCCACCCTTGTTAGCCATGATGAATCTTCAATAGGTCCTCCTTTCCACTTGACCAGATATTCTTCATATGTCCTGTTCCTTGTGCTTCTGCCAACACGACTGTCCAGTATATCTTCGATCTCCTTAGTGTCTGAACTAGTTGCTGGAATACTCCACTGTGCTGCTGTGATCTCATCTTCAACACCTCCTTCATGATACTCTGTCAAATCTAAAATGTTAAACACTGGTGAAATATTTAGCTCAGTAGGCAATTCTACCTCATATGCGTTTCCTGAATCATGTTTCTTCAGTATCTTACATGGTCCAAACTTCTTCATTTTCAGCTTGTTATATGTACCAACTGGAAACCGCTCCTTCCGCAAATGAACCATGACTTCATCACCAACTTGAAATTCCTTATACCTCCTTTTCTCATCTGCCTTAGCCTTATACTGTGCGTTCATCTTGGTAATATGCTTCCTCACCTCCTCATGGATGTTCTTCAAGTGTTCTGCAAAATCCTCAGCTTCAGCACTACTTATTTCTCCTTTATCTATCTTTCTCAATTCAGATGCATTTCTTGGACTACTTCCATATACAATCTGGAATGGTGATTTACCAGTGCTCCTGTTGACAGAATTATTGTATGCAAATTCTGCCCGTGGTAAAATCAAATCCCATCTCGTTGGCTTATCTCCAACCAAACATCTCAGCAAATTTCCCAAACTCCTATTCACCACCTCTGTCTGTCCATCAGTCTGTGGATGATGTGATGAACTGAACTTCAAATCTGTCTTCAACTTCTTCCACAATGTACGCCAGAAATATCCAACAAACTTAGTGTCCCGATCTGAAACTATGGTCTTTGGCAAACCATGAAGTCTCACTACTTCTCTGAAAAACAATTCTGCTACATGAACAGCATCATTAGTCTTCTTGCAGGGAATGAAATGTGCCATCTTCAAAAATCTGTCAACTACTACAAAAATTGAATCATGTCCCCGCTGTGTCCTCGGTAAACTAAGAACAAATTCCATACTGATATCCTCCCAAGGCTTCTCTTGTATAGGTAATGGCTGATACAACCCTGTATTCTGCTTCACTCCTTTCGCCATCTGACATGCTCTGCAACTCTGTACAAACTTCTTCACATCTTGCTGCAATTGTGGCCAATAATAATTCTCACCAACCAAAGCAAGGGTTTTATCACGACCAAAATGTCCAGCCAATCCTCCACTATGCTTCTCCTTGATGAGATTCTCCCTCATAGAACTTCGTGGAATGCACAACTGACTCCCTCTGAATAGCATATCATCCTGGATGATGAAATCCAACCATTTCGTCCTGTCTAGAGTAACAGGTTCTGTACAAACTTTCCAAGCTTCACCAAAATCAGGATCCTCTGGATACAAATTCTTGAGTTCCTTGAACCCAACCACCTCAATCTGCATCTCTGTCAGCAATAGTTGCCTTCTGCTAAGACCATCTGCAACCCTATTAGACTTTCCACTTCTGTGTTTCAAAACAAATGTATAACTCTGCAAAAACTCAACCCATTTCAAATGCCTCTGATTCAACTTTCCTTGACTATTCAAATATTGCAAAGCTTGATGATCAGTATACAAAACAAACTCCTTAGGAAGCAGATAATGTCTTCACTTCTTTAATGCCTGAACTATAGCATAAAATTCTTGATCATAAACAGAATATTTCCTCTTGGCATCATTTAACTTCTCACTGAAATAAGCAACAGGTTTACCTTCTTGGCTCATAACAGCTCCTATTGTAGTACCACTAGCATCGCAATCTACTTGAAACACCTTATTAAAATCTGGAAGTGCTAAAACAGGTTGTTCTGTAACTTTTTGTTTCAATAATTGAAAAGTCTTTTCTGCTCCTTTAGTCCACTTAAACTCTTTTCTATCCCCTCTCATTGTTTCAGTCAAGGGTCCACAAATACTGCTAAAATTTCTGATAAACTTTCTGTAAAAGCTAGCTAGACCATGAAAAGATCTTACCTCAGTAGCACTCCTTGGAGTAGGCCATTCAAGGATAGCCTGTACCTTCTCTGGGTCCATTTTTAGACCTTCTGCTGAAACTACAAATCCCAAATACACTAACTCTTTCTTCACAAAACTGCACTTCTTCAAATTAATCAACAATTTCTCTTCTCTCAATTTCTCAAATACCATACGAATATGCATCATATGCTCATCCAATGTCTTACTAAAGATCAAAATATCATCTAGGTAAACAATGGCAAACTTACCCAGAAATTTTTTTCAGAACCTCGTTCATGAGCCGCATGAAAGTGCTCGGCGCATTGGTTAGCCCAAAAGGCATGAATAACCACTCATACAGTCCTTCCTTTGTCTTGAAGGCAGTCTTCCATTCATCTCCTTCTCTGATCCGAATTTGGTGATATCCACTTTTCAGATCTATCTTTGAGAAATACACCGCTCCACTCAAACAGTCCATAATATCATCCATTCGTGGCAATAGAAACCTGTACTTGATTGTGATCTTGTTTATTGCCCTATAATCTGTACACATCCTCCATTCTCCATTCTTCTTTGGTGCTAATACCGTTGGTACAGCACACGGACTCAGACTCTCACGGATCAATCCTTTCTGTAACAGTTCATGTACTTGTCTGTTCAACTCCTCACTTTCTGCAGGTGTCATTCTGTGGGCTGCCTTATTCGGCAAACTCGCTCCTGGGATCAAGTCCATCTGATGACTGATCTTCCTGACTGGTGGTAATCCATCAGGCACGTTATCGGATACAATATCTTGAAACTCATTCAACAAATCTGCAACTTCTACATGAACATCTTCTACTTCCTCTTTACCAGCTTTTGGAATTAAATCAAAACATACATGCTCATGCCTCATACCATCTAAGAAATTTCTTCCATCAACAAAAGTTATCCTTGCACTACCACATACCTTTTCTTCAGTCTCCTTCAATGGTTTTAGCTTATGTCGCACTCCATCCTTTGTCAGGGAATAGGTATTCGCACGACCATCATGTACAGCACATCTGTCAAACTGCCATGGTCTACCCAACAACATATGACATGCATCCATAGATATAATATCACACAATACCTCATCTTGGTATCCACCAATCTTGAACTTCACTATGCATTGTTCATTGACCATGACCTTGTGGTCATCCTGTACCCAGGCAATCCGATATGGATGTGGGTGTTTCTGTCTCTTGAGCTTCAACTTTGTCACCATCTCTTCTGACACCAAATTGTCAGTGCTTCCACTATCAATAATCACATCACAACATTTACCTTCGCACTTGCACCTGGTGCGGAACAGGCTCCTTCTTTGCTCAAGTTCATTCTCACCACTCAACAGGACTCTTCTGTTAATCAACGTTTCTCCTCTTTCAGCATCTTCAGAATTTGATGATCTGGCATCTTCATCTACATGTGCAACTCTGGCCTGGCCTTCATTTCTCCTGTCTGTTCTGCCTTGGCGCTGAGGACATTCAAATGCCCTATGACCTTCTTCTCCACAGTGAAAACATGTTCCACGGAAGCCACCTCTTCCAGATCCTTGTCCTCTTTCTCTTCCTCTTTGATCTCTATTATTCTGATCCTGGAAGCGATTGGAATTATTTCCTCCCTGATTCTGACTACTACTGGCCTCATCCTTCTTTTTCGGATCTTCATTTCGGCCACCATATGACCGTCCACCAGATCGTCCACCGCAACCTCTTCCGTTTTGTCTGCTCTCGAACTTCTTGTTCAGCTTTTCCTCTACTTTTAGGGCAAATTGGTATGCCTCCTCGATACTGTTCATTCGAACCAGATTCAACTCCTCCTGAATGCTTGGCCTTAACCCATTAAGGTATCGGGCAACTTTCTCCTTATCAGCTTCGGCATGGCCTGTTCTGATGAGGAGTCGATAGAACTCCTCTATGTACTCCTGAACAGATTTTCCTGCTTGCTTCAAACTTTGCATTTTCTTCAGTAGGTCAAGCTCATAATCAACAGGAATGAACTTTCGCTTCAATTTTTCCACCATCCGATCCCATCTTGTGATTTTATCTTTCCCTCTTCTATTTCGCTCCAATTGAATTTCTTGCCACCAGATCTTCGCATGACCTTTCAGTCTGGCCTTCGCAAATTTGACCCTATCAGGATCATCAACATCTTCATACTCAAAATATTCTTCACATTCATTGATCCAGTCGATCAATTCTTCTGGGTTAAGATTTCCAGAAAATGTAGGAACCTCAATCTTAGGTCTTTTCCCAATCTTAGAAATGGCCCGAAAAAGTCTTTCTTCCTCCTGGTTCACAATTTCGACTTCTCCTTCTTGATATTCTTCTTCGGCTTCATCCTCACTTTCATCTCTGACATTAAGATTCATTCCTCTGCGAATCTCTTCTTCCAATGCTCGCACTTGTCTCTGCAGCTCTCTAACCTCAGGTGTCACAACACCAGGTCTTCCACCACGTTCTCTTCGTGGAGGCATTTTCGCGATGCGCGCTGAAACCCTAACCACGGTCCTGGTGCAAACTGCCTCACAGTCGACGATCTGTTTACACACTCAAGAACTCCTGCTCTGATACCACCTGATGAAGGGTGCTCCCCTTAATACCACAAACACATAACAGAAACAGAGAAACAACAACAATATGCAAGAACAGAGAATTGGCTTCTTATTATCTCCACAAATGTGGAATTACAAACTTTCAGAATTACAATATGCAAAGCCACATGGGCATTCCCTTACAATATTCTGTAGGACAAAGCCTCGAATTATTACCCAGATCTACTACCCAGAACTATTCTGAACTGCCTAAGACAATAATACAGCCTTCCTTATATAGGCAATTTTCCACCGCCTGGGAAGGTTCCAGAAATTTAGCCCATAGGGCCGACCAAACTTAGAATTATTTTATTTTTCAATTTGTTACATCAAAGTCGGCTCAAAATAAATTTTGAAACCCGAACAGAAATTTTGAAGAAAAATAATTTTCTGCCATTTCAGGTGACCCAACTTCCGAAGACCATAAGTCATCACCAGTTGACCCGATTGACTATTGTAACCCCATTTCAGAAAGGGCGCGAGGAGCTCTACAACGCCTGAATCAAGCTAGCTTCATTCAGCCCAAAATTCGACCTCATCCGGGGCCTCTAAAGCCTTCAAAACTGAGTTCAAAGTTTCTGCACCCTGTTTCCAAAACTGAAAATTTTCAATATCTTCAAAACCAGACTTGATCTAGCCATGAAACTTTACTAGCAGGCTGATATGACAGAGATGAACCTCCACATGTGAAATCAGAACATTCCGAGATCGTATGACCAACTTACTAAAAATAGAAAGTTTCTAGAAATAGCAGCTCTACACAAGATAGCCCTTATTGAAAAGCAAAAACAAATATTTTTTGGGTGATGCAAGATTGCTCTTACACCCAGGATGCTCCTGCATCAGACACCCAGGGTAATTTGAGAAGTGACCCTGTCACGACTCAGGTGTGCAGAGGAAAACCAAGACGGTTAACCTCCACCCTTGTTAGCCATGATGAATCTTCAATAGGTCCTCCTTTCCACTTGACCAGATATTCTTCATATGTCCTGTTCCTTGTGCTTCTGCCAACACGACTGTCCAGTATATCTTCGATCTCCTTAGTGTCTGAACTAGTTGCTGGAATACTCCACTGTGCTGCTGTGATCTCATCTTCAACACCTCCTTCATGATACTCTGTCAAATCTAAAATGTTAAACACTGGTGAAATATTTAGCTCAGTAGGCAATTCTACCTCATATGCGTTTCCTGAATCATGTTTCTTCAGTATCTTACATGGTCCAAACTTCTTCATTTTCAGCTTGTTATATGTACCAACTGGAAACCGCTCCTTCCGCAAATGAACCATGACTTCATCACCAACTTGAAATTCCTTATACATCCTTTTCTCATCTGCCTTAGCCTTATACTGTGCGTTCATCTTGGTAATATGCTTCCTCACCTCCTCATGGATGTTCTTCAAGTGTTCTGCAAAATCCTCAGCTAAGCACTACTTATTTCTCCTTTATCTATCTTTCTCAATTCAGATGCATTTCTTGGACTACTTCCATATATAATCTGGAATGGTGATTTACCAGTGCTCCTGTTGACAGAATTATTGTATGCAAATTCTGCCCGTGGTAAAATCAAATCCCATCCCGTTGGCTTATCTCCAACCAAACATCTCAGCAAATTTCCCAAACTCCTATTCACCACCTCTGTCTGTCCATCAGTCTGTGGATGATGTGATGAACTGAACTTCAAATCTGTCTTCAACTTCTTCCACAATGTACGCTAGAAATATCCAACAAACTTAGTGTCCCGATCTGAAACTATGGTCTTTGGCAAACCATGAAGTCTCACTACTTCTCTGAAAAACAATTCTGCTACATGAACAGCATCATTAGTCTTCTTGCAGGGAATGAAATGTGCCATCTTCGAAAATCTGTCAACTACTACAAAAATTGAATCAGGTCCCCGCTGTGTCCTCGGTAAACCAAGAACAAAGTCCATACTGATATCCTCCCAAGGCTTCTCTGGTATAGGTAATGGCTGATACAACCCTGTATTCTGCTTCACTCCTTTCGCCATCTGACATGCTCTGCAACTCTGTACAAACTTCTTCACATCTTGCTGCAATTATGGCCAATAATAATTCTCACCAACCAAAGCAAGGGTTTTATCACGACCAAAATATCCAGCCAATCCTCCACTATGCTTCTCCTTGATGAGATTCTCCCTCATAGAACTTCGTGGAATGCACAACTGACTCCCTCTGAATAGCATATCATCCTAGATGATGAAATCCAACCATTTCTTCCTGTCTAGAGTAACAGGTTCTGTACAAGCTTTCCAAGCTTCACCAAAATCAGGATCTTCTGGATACAAATTCTTGAGTTCCTTGAACCCAACCACCTCAATCTGCATCTCTGTCAGCAATAGTTGCCTTCTGCTAAGAGCATCTGCAACCCTATTAGACTTTCCGCTTCTGTGTTTCAAAACAAATGTATAACTCTGCAAAAACTCAACCCATTTCAAATGCTTCTGATTCAACTTTCCTTGACTATTCAAATATTGCAAAGCTTGATGATCAGTATACAAAACAAACTCCTTAGGAAGCAGATAATGTCTCCACTTCTTTAATGCCTGAACTATAGCATAAAATTTTTGATCATAAACAGAATATTTCCTCTTGGCATCATTTAACTTCTCACTGAAATAAGCAACAGGTTTACCTTCTTGGCTCATAACAGCTCCTATTGCAGTACCACTAGCATCGCAATCTACTTGAAACACCTTATTAAAATCTGGAAGTGCTAAAACAGGTTGTTCTGTAACTTTTTGTTTCAATAATTGAAAAGTCTTTTCTGCTCCTTTAGTCTACTTAAACTCTTTTCTATCCCCTCTCATTGTTTCAGTCAAGGGTCCACAAATACTGCTAAAATTTCTGATAAACTTTCTGTAAAAGCTAGCTAGACCATGAAAAGATCTTACCTCAGTAGCACTCCTTGGAGTAGGCCATTCAAGGATAGCCTGTACCTTCTCTGGGTCCATTTTTAGACCTTCTGCTGAAACTACAAATCCCAAATACACTAACTCTTTCTTCACAAAACTACATTTTTTCAAATTAATCAACAATTTCTCTTCTCTCAATTTCTCAAATACCATACGAATATGCATCATATGCTCATCCAATGTCTTACTAAAGATCAAAATATCATCTAGGTAAACAATGGCAAACTTACCCAGAAATTTTTTTCAGAACCTCGTTCATGAGCCGCATGAAAGTGCTCGGCGCATTGGTTAGCCCAAAAGGCATGACTAACCACTCATACAGTCCTTCCTTTGTCTTGAAGGCAGTCTTCCATTCATCTCCTTCTCTGATCCGAATCTGGTGATATCCACTTTTCAGATCTATCTTTGAGAAATACACAGCTCCACTCAAACAGTCCATAATATCATCCATTCATGGCAATGGAAACCTGTACTTGATTGTGATCTTGTTTATTGCCCTAGAATCTGTACACATCCTCCATTCTTCATTCTTCTTTGGTGCTAATACCGCTGGTACAGCACAGGGACTCAGACTCTCACGGATCAATCCTTTCTGTAACAGTTCATGTACTTGTCTGTTCAACTCCTCACTTTCTGCAGGTGTCATTCTGTGGGCTACCTTATTCGGCAAACTCGCTCCTGGGATCAAGTCCATCTGATGACTGATCTTCCTGACTGGTGGTAATCCATCAGGCACGTTATCGGATACAATATCGTGAAACTCATTCAACAAATCTGCAACTTCTACAGAAACATCTTCTACTTCCTCTTTACCAGCTTTTGGAATTATAGCAAAACATACATGCTCATGCCTCATACCATCTAGGAAATTTCTTCCATCAACAAAAGTTATCCTTGCATTACCACATACCTTTTCTTCAGTCTCCTTCAATGGTTTTAGCTTATGTCGCACTCCATCCTTTGTCAGGGAATAGGTATTCGCACGACCATCATGTACAGCACATCTGTCAAACTGCCATGGTCTACCCAACAACATATGACATGCATCCATAGATATAATATCACACAATACCTCATCTTGGTATCCGCCAATCTTGAACTTCACTAGGCATTGTTCATTGACCATGACCTTGTGGTCATCCTGTACCCAGGCAATCCGATATGGATGTGGGTGTTTCTGTCTCTTGAGCTTCAACTTTGTCACCATCTCTTCTGACACCAAATTGTCAGTGCTTCAACTATCAATAATCACATCACAACATTTACCTTCGCACTTGCACCTGGTGCGGAACAGGCTCCTTCTTTGCTCAGGTTCATTCTCACCACTCAACAGGACTCTTCTGTTAATCAACGTTTCTCCTCTTTCAGCATCTTCAGAATTTGATGATCTGGCATCTTCATCTACATGTGCAACTCTGGCCTGGCCTTCATTTCTCCTGTCTGTTCTGCCTTGGCGCTGAGGACATTCAAATGCCCTATGACCTTCTTCTCCACAGTGAAAACATGTTCCACGGAAGCCACCTCTTCCAGATCCTTATCCTCTTCCTCTTCCTCTCTGATCTCTATTATTCTGATTCTGGAAGCGATTGGAATTATTTCCTCGCTGATTCTGACTGCAACTGGCCTCATCCTTCTTTTTCGGATCTTCATTTCGGCCACCATATGACCGTCCACCAGATCGTCCACCGCGACCTCTTCCGTTTTGTCTGCTCTCGAACTTCTTGTTCAGCTTTTCTTCTACTTTTAGGGAAAATTGGTATGCCTCCTCGATACTGTTCATTCGAACCAGATTCAACTCCTCCTGAATGCTTGGCCTTAACCCATTAAGGTATTGGGCAACTTTCTCCTTATCAGCTTCGGCATGGCCTGTTCTGATGAGGAGTCGATAGAAATCCTCTGTGTACTCCTGAACAGATTTTCCTGCTTGCTTCAAACTTTGCATTTTCTTCAGTAGGTCAAGCTCATAATCAACAGGAATGAACTGTCGCTTCAATTTTTCCACCATCCGATCCCATCTTGTGATTTTATCTTTCCCTCTTCTATTTCGCTCCAATTGAATTTCTTGCCACCAGATCTTCGCATGACCTTTCAGTCTGGCCTTCGCAAATTTGACCCTCTCAGGATCATCAACATCTTCATACTCAAAATATTCCTCACATTCATTGATCCAGTCGATCAATTCTTCTGGGTTAAGATTTCCAGAAAATGTAGGAACCTCAATCTTAGGTCTTTTCCCAATCTTAGAAATGGCTCGAAAAAGTCTTTCTTCCTCCTGGTTCACAATTTCGACTTCTCCTTCTTGATATTCTTCTTCGGCTTCATCCTCACTTTCATCTCTGACATTAAGATTCATTCTTTTGCGAATCTCTTCTTGCAATGCTCGCACTTGTCTCTGCAGCTCTCTAACCTCAGGTGTCACAACACCAGGTCTTCCACCACGTTCTCTTCGTGGAGGCATTTTCGCGATGCGCGCTGAAACCCTAACCACGGTCCTGGTGCAAACTGCCTCACAGTCGGCGATCTGTTTACACACTCAAGAACTCCTTCTCTGATACCACCTGATGAAGGGTGCTCCCCTTAATACCACAAACACATAACAGAAACAGAGAAACAACAACAATATGCAAGAACAGAGAATTGGCTTCTTATTATCTCCACAAATGTGGAATTACAAACTTTCAAAATTACAATATGCAAAGCCACATGGGCATTCCCTTACAATATTCTGTAGGACAAAGCCTCGAATTATTACCCAGATCTACTACCCAGAACTATTCTGAACTGCCTAAGACAATAATACAGCCTTCTTATATAGGCAATTTTCCACCGCCTGGGAAGGTTCCAGAAATTTAGCCCATAGGGCCGACCAAACTTAGAATTATTTTATTTTTCAATTTGTTACATCAAAGTCGGCTCAAAATAAATTTTGAAACCCGAACAGAAATTTTGAAGAAAAATCATTTTCTGCCATTTCAGGTGACCCAACTTCCGAAGACCATAAGTCATCACCAGTTGACCCGATTGACTATTGTAACCCCATTTCGGAAAGGGCGCGAGGAGCTCTACAACGCATGAATTAAGCAAGCTTCATTCAGCTCAAAATTCGACCTCATGCGGGGCCTCTAAAGCCTTCAAAACTGAGTTCAAAGTTTCTGCACCCTGTTTCCAAAACTGAAAATTTTCAATATCTTCAAAACCAGACTTGATCTAGCCATGAAACTTTACTGGCAGGCTGATATGACAGAGATGAACCTCCACATGTGAAATCAGAACATTCCGAGATCGTATGACCAACTTACTAAAAATAGAAAGTTTCTAAAAATAGCAGCTCTACACAAGATAGCCCTTATTGAAAAGCAAAAACAAATATTTTTTGGGTGATGCAAGATTGCTCTTACACCCAGGATGCTCCTGCATCAGACACCCAGGGTAATTTGAGAAGTGACCCTGTCACGACTCAGGTGTGCAGAGGAAAACCAAGACGGTTAACCTCCACCCTTGTTAGCCATGATGAATCTTCAATAGGTCGTCCTTTCCACTTGACCAGATATTCTTCATATGTCATGTTCCTTGTGCTTCTGCCAACACGACTTTCCAGTATATCTTCGATCTCCTTAGTGTCTGAACTAGTTGCTGGAATACTCCACTGTGCTGCTGTGATCTCAACTTCAACACCTCCTTCATGATACTCTGTCAAATCTAAAATGTTAAACACTGGTGAAATATTTAGCTCAGTAGGCAATTCTACCTCATATGCGTTTCCTGAATCATGTTTCTTCAGTATCTTACATGGTCCAAACTTCTTCATTTTTAGCTTGTTATATGTACCAACTGGAAACCGCTCCTTCCGCAAATGAACCATGACTTCATCACCAACTTGAAATTCCTTATACCTCCTTTTCTCATCTGCCTTAGCCTTATACTATGCGTTCATCTTGGTAATATGCTTCCTCACCTCCTCATGGATGTTCTTCAAGTGTTCTGCAAAATCCTCAGCTTCAGCACTACTTATTTCTCCTTTATCTATCTTTCTCAATTCAGATGCATTTCTTGGACTACTTCCATATACAATCTGGAATGGTGATTTACCAGTGCTCCTGTTGACAGAATTATTGTATGCAAATTCTGCCCGTGGTAAAATCAAATCCCATCCCGTTGGCTTATCTCCAACCAAACATCTCAGCAAATTTCCCAAACTCCTATTCACCACCTCTGTCTGTCCATCAGTCTGTGGATGATGTGATGAACTGAACTTCAAATCTGTCTTCAACTTCTTCCACAATGTACGCCAGAAATATCCAACAAACTTAGTGTCCCGATCTAAAACTATGGTCTTTGGCAAACCATGAAGTCTCACTACTTCTCTGAAAAACAATTCTGCTACATGAACAGCATCATTAGTCTTCTTGCAGGGAATGAAATGTGTCATCTTCGAAAATCCGTCAACTACTACAAAAATTGAATCATGTCCCCGCTGTGTCCTCGGTAAACCAAGAACAAAGTCCATACTGATATCCTCCCAAGGCTTCTCTGGTATAGGTAATGGCTGATACAACCCTGTATTCTGCTTCACTCCTTTCGCCATCTGACATGCTCTGCAACTCTGTACAAACTTCTTCACATCTTGCTGCAATTGTGGCCAATAATAATTCTCACCAACCAAAGCAAGGGTTTTATCACGACCAAAATGTCCAGCCAATCCTCCACTATCCTTCTCCTTGATGAGATTCTCCCTCATAGAACTTCATGGAATGCACAACTGACTCCCTCTGAATAGCATATCATCCTGGATGATGAAATCCAACCATTTCGTCCTGTCTAGAGTAACAGGTTCTGTACAAGCTTTCCAAGCTTCACCAAAATCAGGATCCTCTGGATACAAATTATTGAGTTCCTTGAACCCAACCACCTCAATCTGCATCTCTGTCAGCAATAGTTGCCTTCTGCTAAGAGCATCTGCAACCCTATTAGACTTTCCACTTCTGTGTTTCAAAACAAATGTATAACTCTGCAAAAACTCAACCCATTTCAAATGCCTCTGATTCAACTTTCCTTGACTATTCAAATATTGCAAAGCTTGATGATCAGTATACAAAACAAACTCCTTAGGAAGCAGATAATGTCTCCACTTCTTTAATGCCTGAACTATAGCATAAAATTCTTGATCATAAACAAAATATTTCCTCTTGGCATCATTTAACTTCTCACTGAAATAAGCAACAGGTTTACCTTCTTGGCTCATAACAGCTCCTATTGCAGTACCACTAGCATCGCAATCTACTTGAAACACCTTATTAAAATCTGGAAGTGCTAAAACAGGTTGTTCTTTAACTTTTTCTTTGAATAATTGAAAAGTCTTTTCTGCTCCTTTAGTCCACTTAAACTCTTTTCTATCCCCTCTCATTGTTTCAGTCAAGGGTCCACAAATACTGCTAAAATTTCTGATAAACTTTCTATAAAAGCTAGCTAGACCATGAAAAGATCTTACCTCAGTAGCACTCCTTGGAGTAGGCCATTCAAGGATAGTCTGTACCTTCTCTGGGTCCATTTTTAGACCTTCTTCTGAAACTACAAATCCCAAATACACTAACTCTTTCTTCACAAAACTGCACTTCTTCAAATTAATCAACAATTTCTCTTCTCTCAATTTCTCAAATACCATACGAATATGCATCATATGCTCATCCAATGTCTTACTAAAGATCAAAATATCATCTAGGTAAACAATGACAAACTTACCCAGAAATTTTTTTCAGAACCTCGTTCATGAGCCGCATGAAAGTGCTCGGCGCATTGGTTAGCCCAAAAGGCATGACTAACCACTCATACAGTCCTTCCTTTGTCTTGAAGGCAGTCTTCCATTCATCTCCTTCTCTGATCCGAATCTGGTGATATCCACTTTTCAGATCTATCTTTGAGAAATACACAGCTCCACTCAAACAGTCCATAATATCATCCATTCGTGGCAATGGAAACCTGTACTTGATTGTGATCTTGTTTATTGCCCTAGAATCTGTACACATCCTCCATTCTCCATTCTTCTTTGGTGCTAATACCGCTGGTACAGCACAGGGACTCAGACTCTCACGGATCAATCCTTTCTGTAACAGTTCATGTACTTGTCTGTTCAACTCCTCACTTTCTGCAGGTGTCATTCTGTGGGCTGTCTTATTCGGCAAACTCGCTCATGGGATCAAGTCCATCTGATGACTGATCTTCTTGACTGGTGGTAATCCATCAGGCACGTTATCGGATACAATATCGTGAAACTCATTCAACAAATCTGCAACTTCTACAGGAACATCTTCTACTTCCTCTTTACCAGCTTTTGGAATTAAAGCAAAACATACATGCTCATGCCTCATACCATCTAAGAAATTTCTTCCATCAACAAAAGTTATCCTTGCATTACCACATACCTTTTCTTCAGTCTCCTTCAATGGTTTTAGCTTATGTCGCACTCCATCCTTTGTCAGGGGATAGGTATTCGCACGACCATCATGTACAGCACATCTGTCAAACTGCCATGGTCTACCCAACAACATATGACATGCATCCATAGATATAATATCACACAATACCTCATCTTGGTATCCGCCAATCTTGAACTTCACTAGGCATTGTTCATTGACCATGACCTTGTGGTCATCCTGTACCCAGGCAATCCGATATGGATGTGGGTGTTTCTGTCTCTTGAGCTTCAACTTTGTCACCATCTCTTCTGACACCAAATTGTCAGTGCTTCCACTATCAATAATCACATCACAACATTTACCTTCGCACTTGCACCTGGTGTGGAACAGGCTCCTTCTTTGCTCAGGTTCATTCTCACCACTCAACAGGACTCTTCTGTTAATCAACGTTTCTCCTCTTTCAGCATCTTCAGAATTTGATGATCTGGCATCTTCATCTACATGTGCAACTCTGGCCTGGCCTTCATTTCTCCTGTCTGTTCTGCCTTGGCGCTGAGGACATTCAAATGCCCTATGACCTTCTTCTCCACAGTGAAAACATGTTCCACAGAAGCCACCTCTTCCAGATCCTTGTCCTCTTCCTCTTCCTCTCTGATCTCTATTATTCTGATCCTGGAAGCGATTGGAATTATTTCCTCGCTGATTCTGACTGCTACTGGCCTCATCCTTCTTTTTCGGATCTTCATTTCGGCCACCATATGACCGTCCACCAGATCGTCCACTGCGACCTCTTCCGTTTTGTCTGCTCTCGAACTTCTTGTTCAACTTTTCCTCTACTTTTAGGGCAAATTGGTATGCCTCCTCGATACTGTTTATTCGAACCAGATTCAACTCCTCCTGAATGCTTGGCCTTAACCCATTAAGGTATTGGGCAACTTTCTCCTTATCAGCTTCGGCATGGCCTGTTCTGATGAGGAGTCGATAGAACTCCTCTGTGTACTCCTGAACAGATTTTCCTGCTTGCTTCAAACTTTGCATTTTCTTTAGTAGGTCAAGCTCATAATCAACAGGAATGAACTGTCGCTTCAATTTTTCCACCATCCGATCCCATCTTGTGATTTTATCTTTCCCTCTTCTATTTCGCTCCAATTGAATTTCTTGCCACTAGATCTTCGCATGACCTTTCAGTCTGGCCTTCACAAATTTGACCCTATCAGGATCATCAACATCTTCATACTCAAAATATTCCTCACATTCGTTGATCCAGTCGATCAATTCTTCTGGGTTAAGATTTCCAGAAAATGTAGGAACCTCAATCTTAGGTCTTTTCCCAATCTTAGAAATGGCCCGAAAAAGTCTTTCTTCCTCCTGGTTCACAATTTCGACTTCTCCTTCTTGATATTCTTCTTCGGCTTCATCCTCACTTTCATCTCTGACATTAAGATTCATTCCTCTGCGAATCTCTTCTTGCAATGCTCGCACTTGTCTCTGCAGCTCTCTAACCTCAGGTGTCACAACACCAGGTCTTCCACCACGTTCTCTTCGTGGAGGTATTTTCGCGATGCGCGCTGAAACCCTAACCACGGTCCTGGTGCAAACTGCCTCACAGTCGGCGATCTGTTTACACACTCAAGAACTCCTGCTCTGATACCACCTGATGAAGGGTGCTCCCCTTAATACCACAAACACATAACAGAAACAGAGAAACAACAACAATATGCAAGAACAGAGAATTGGCTTCTTATTATCTCCACAAATGTGGAATTACAAACTTTCAGAATTACAATATGCAAAGCCACATGGGCATTCCCTTACAATATTCTGTAGGACAAAGTCTCGAATTATTACCCAGATCTACTACCCAGAACTATTCTGAACTGCCTAAGACAATAATACAGCCTTCCTTAAATAGGCAATTTTCCACCGCCTGGGAAGGTTCCAGAAATTTAGCCCATAGGGCCGACCAAACTTAGAATTATTTTATTTTTCAATTTGTTACATCAAAGTCGGCTCAAAATAAATTTTGAAACCCGAACAGAAATTTTGAAGAAAAATCATTTTCTGCCATTTCAGGTGACCCAACTTTCGAAGACCATAAGTCATCACCAGTTGACCCGATTGACTATTGTAACCCCATTTCAGAAAGGGCGCGAGGAGCTCTACAACGCCTGAATCAAGCAAGCTTCATTTAGCCCAAAATTCGACCTCATCCGGGGCCTCTAAAGCCTTCAAAACTGAGTTCAAAGTTTCTGCACCCTGTTTCTAAAACTGAAAATTTTCAATATCTTCAAAACCAGACTTGATCTAGCCATGAAACTTTACTGGCAGGGTGATATGACAGAGATGAACCTCCACATGTGAAATCAGAACATTCCGAGATCGTATGACCAACTTACTAAAAATAGAAAGTTTCTAGAAATAGCAGCTCTACACAAGATAGCCCTTATTGAAAAGCAAAAACAAATATTTTTTGGGTGATGCAAGATTGCTCTTACACCCAGGATGCTCCTGCATCACTTTCTCAAGTTGAATGGATGAATGATACATGTATTAGATACAAGTTATCTTGCAAGGTTACTATTGTTTACTATTATAGATCTGAAAGGTTTACAAGTTTAAGTTTTTGTGGGCACTGATTCACCCCTCCCCTCTCAGTACCTTATCTCTCCTAATTCCAACAATCATGTATAATAGTTTCAAACTACATTTGATAGCTGATTTTATTACCAATGAGAAAGGTATTTCGATCCATTCATTCTGAGGAGGAAGTTGGATGAGACAAAACGTATTTGCATAGATATTTTAGTGTAATCTACAAAGCCAAATATGATGAAAAATATAATAGTTCAATGATGTTGCAACATGCATATCGAATTTGTGTTGAAATAAATATGGTGATAAGATTTTAAATGAAAAATATTTTTCTTTTATAGATACTAATTAAAAATGAAGGATACATTGTAATTTTTATATTTTTAGAGTACTTAATTATGATTAGACAAAAGAAGGTCAACCCGTATTGTATATTTTGATGTTTTGTATATGAGTGACATTAATTAGTATTTTTAATTATAAATATTATAATTGCATATGAGATTTAATATCACTAGTAATTTATATTGAAACATGGAGTGACCCTCTAAATTAAAATTGTTTTATTATTCTTGAAAGGGTTGGTGCTCCTTGGGTTAATATCTTGAATATAACTAATGAAGCATAAATTGCAACCAGTGACATTCATTTCTAGTTGTAGACACCTAAATTTGATTACATTATTTGGTAATCTTATTTAGTTTCCTCCTAGGACATCCAATTAATTAAATATTATTATTTGATCAATTTATGTCATCCCCTAGTTAATTAATTTAATTAATTAACTATAGTCCAATTAATTATCTATATGACAAACCCACAGTCTGATAATTAATTAATCTCTATTCTTCTATTAATTTAAATGGATAAGTATGGATACACTTATCTAATTAAATTAATTCATAAAACCCTTTTTCCTCTCGCTTGGAATTAAATGAATATTTAATTCTAAACCCTTAACCAAACCGATCCCAAACTCCTAACATGTAGTTCATACTCAACCCAACCCAACCCATTCACCCATACTAATCCTCCTTAATTAGCTAATGACCCATGATTAGCTAATCTAACCCTCCACTTATTCTCTCTCCTCTCATCACATCCTCTTAAACCCCCTACTTGCTCCCTAATCCAAGCCTAATCACCTCCTAAACATTTGCACAATCATAATCCGTGGATTAAGAAATCCTAAGCCCACTCAAGTCAACCCTCATGTCACATCCTCACATCCTCCAATTCCCTCACCTCATGTCAACCTTAAATGGTCTTAAATGCCTCTTACACACTCCATCCTTCTCTTACACCTTTGTCCCCTCTCACATCTCCCAAAATGGCACGACCACATTCCCCCATTCCTTCCAACCTCTCCCATTGTGACACTTATCACAATGAGGTGCATTTGAGGAAGCACAATCCATGTGCTCCCCCTCAAATGCATCTTGGCCCTTCTTTAGGTTTGCATCTTGACCATCCATTCACCCTTCCATTTGCCTATAAATTGAGCCTCCTTCTCCTTCATTTTCATCCACCTTTTATGCATTGTTAGCATGCCATTTTGAAGAGAAAAAACATCAATCATAACCTCATAATGCCAAATTTTCCACTCATCCATTGAAGCTTGAGCACACTTTTGAGCACACATCCAATCTCTTGGACCAAATCTACACAAAAAAGAAGGCTTCACACATGGGTTTGTGAGAGGTCTGCAAGATTTGTTCATTCGTTTACATTCTTCTTTATGGTCTTAGCATGAGTGTTTATCTATTTTGTTTTGTTGAATGCTAACTTAGTTTAGTATTCTTAGATACTACATTTTAGGTTATACACTAGTGAGGCATTTATTGTAACCAATGATGTTTTGGCCAATGAGCCTTAATGAAGCTCATTTTCATAGTGGTTTTTTACCATTCAAGGGTTTTCTAATAAAAAACTTATGTTATATGATTTACATATGTGTCTCATATTTTATTCATGGGTATATGTCTCATTTCTTTTATTTTGGGTTCTATGGTCTGATTTATGTCTTAGTGTCATAGTGTTTAATCATTTAGTTGTTAAATTAAAAATTGAATTATTTTATAGACCATTGATTCACCCCCCATCTAAGTAGTCTGGAGTATTCCAACACCAAGCCTCGTGTGCATCCTCATTATAATTTTCATCAATATATTATGGTTCCAAATTATCAAAGTTCCTAAAATTCTACTGAAAGTTAACCCCATGCAAAGATAAATCATATTTTGTTTCAACATCTTAATCACAATCACCAATTCTATCCTCCATACTTATATTATGATAAAAAGTTAGAACTTTATCACAATCAAAATTATATTCATCTTGTGTATGATGTCCATCATACTAAGATGCCAACAAACCTAGATGGCATGTGTCAATAGGCTAATTGCTTTGTTAAAAAATAAAGTTCTTGTTGTCCTCCTCATGAGTGGTTATCTCTATGAGAGAGCCACTCCTAGATTCATTAGCATTTATGTGTCTATAATAACTTCTCTTCAAAGGTTGTGTATGCTTAAATAACCTATATCTATCTAAACCATCATCACTAGAAATATTTTAACTCAATCCTAAGGCTATTATTTTTTTTTTCCCTTCATGCATGAACTCATCAACAATAGTTACATGAATTTCCAAAGGGTCTTTTTGAAATTCTATCACATGGTATTTATGTATCAAGGCACTATTTTCTTTTTAGAGATGGATCTTAACCACCCCAAATGCTCACACAAACTTACTTTAAAATTTCTCAACTCTTTCTATAGTTTTGGTAACTCTGACTCTGTCTTTGATAACTTTGGTTCAATTCCATCAATCTCATCTATTGAGCAAGTTTTCAAGTTAAAAAATCTATCTACTCATTCTATTATTGGCGTCCCCTAGTTAGAAAATCCAATATATGCATAAGTCATTTTTTGTGTCCCGGTCCTTCTCTTGTAATCCTACCCCTCATAGTAAGTTCTCCATTTGTAGCATCCTTGGGATGAGTCACAATGTATTAATATAATTTATATCAAAAGGCCACTACTCCCACTGTTCATATTCTCCTTTTCTTACTCTCTCTTAATATTTTTTTCCCTTTCACTAGCTCTCATAGGAAATGCTCAAACTTAACATACAAAAAATGTATGCTATCATTCAAGGCTCTAGAATGACATGCAACATCTGGGTAGTTTTAAAATCTAACATGCACCAAAAGGAAGAAATGTACAAGATCCTAGGTCATCCCTAAATTGACATGCAACTAATAAATCCAATAGGCTAGCAGGAACACCAACTCCTTGATTTCTTTTTTCTTTTTAAATAATTGAAATAAGATGTAGCTAATGTTTCAAATTTTAGCTTCAGGCTACATGCATGCACATAAAAACTATTAGAGTTTGACAGATCTGAAATAATAAAATAATAAATAGTTATATGCAGAAACAAAGAAGAAAATAATCTGAACACAGATAACACACAGATTTATCGTGGTTCACCCAAACCCTGGGCTATGTCCACACAGCTTCTCCTTTCTTATTATCTAGCAAAATAGTACATCAACCTTAGAATGCATTATGCATCTCAACCAATTATAACATGCATTTTAGGGAAACCTCTAAAATTGACCATTTTACCGTTTAAAATTTTTGTTTTCACCATGTGTACTACATGAGAGGTCGCCATACTATCAACACCCACTACATGATCAGTCGCCACAATATCAACAAAAACCCAAATGAAATGATTTTATTGACCACTAAATAGATGAGTGGGAGATGTCGATGCCAACTCAATTAGTACCATAATATTAAATTAACATGAGACTACAAACTATCAAGATATGTGAAGGTTTCTCATTATAACCATTTAATAAGTACAATGACACGCATAAGTGAAACTATATAGATCATTCAGGGGTTTCCTTGTTTCGTGCCTTTGTTTCTTCTGCATTGGAGTTTCATTGGTTCGATCATTTCCATAGGGGTTCTATCATTCTGGGGGGCCTTTGGTGTCTCATCCCTCTCTCATGGGGGGGCTGGTTGTACTTATGGTTTTGAGAGAGTCTCTTGAGCCATTTCTTTTTCTGCATTTTTCTATCTCTTTTTGGAGTGGGGTTTTTTCCTACTAGGTTTTCTCTATTTCTCCATTTTATAGAGATTTGGTTGTGCATGGGTACCTCATCAGGCCATGTTGTGGGGACTCATTTTTTTCTTTCAGCACTGTTGTTTCCTTTTCTTTCTTCTTGCATTGTTTGTAGCTGCATTGTTGCTCATCTTAAGGGGGGTGTTAGAGTAAAGTATTAAGTATGTTAATTAATCTTTACTCCCTTCTTAAGATGTCAACTCTTTTGCTTTAGTTGTTTATATTTAAACACACATGCATAAGTTGTTTTAAACTCATGCACTAGTTGTTTTAAATATAAACTTGCATGCATTAGTCTTGTAATAATTTAACTAATTATTACATGCACTAGGGTTTGTCTTTCAAGGCTTTTGATCTCCTTTATAAGGATGATCCATTGTACATTTAATTTATTCATTTATTTGAGGATATTTTCTTCTTCATATTTTTTGAGTCAAACCGTTGCCCTCTTCTTGTCTCTACTTCCTTGTAACAGGTGTTTGTATGTAGGCGATCTTCAGGTTTTGTGGATTTGTATTGCTGAAATCCTACAGAAAACACCTTATTTACTTTTTCCTATTTATTTGGGAATGCTTTTATCACTATTTTTAAGAATAATATTTCACTATTTTTTCATAAATTTTTTTCTCCTAGTTTTTGCAAATGCTTTTTTCGCTTTTTTTTTGTGAATATTTTTTTATACTTTTTTGCAAATACTTTTTCACCTTTTTTCTGTGAATGTTTTTTTGATATTTTTTTTCATTTAATATTTCCTCGATGCCACATTAAAACAAAAAACCACTTTGAAACTATATGGTTTATTTTAAATATTTGGTCTTTCCATGTAGTTCCTTATCAAATAAATTAAAATAATGATAAAGTTAAATATTTAATTTTATAACTCTATCTACAATATAAAATCTCAAGATAAACATCAAAACCAACTCCAACAATATTACCAAAAATACAGTAATTGACTCTATGGGTACTTATCACTGACTAACTAAAATAATAAGATAGTGAGTGTTAGGATAGTTTACAAAGTTTACGAGCTCAATGAAGACAAAATAAACCCTACAAATGCCAATGAAGGAATCTGATGTGTAGGATCCTCCTATTGAACCAAATAATTGGTGCACAAAAGTGGTCTTCACGTCCTTATTAGGCAAGGAGAGCCTCATCATTAATTGAAAAGGCACCTACCAACCTGATTTAAATGTTGGCCAAAGATATGGATGGGCTGACTATATAGAAGAGCATGGGTTTGCCACCATTGGTGATTATATAATTACTTGTAATATGCAACAAGTGTGACAATACAATAAAGAGACTAAGCCACAGATATCTAGATGATGAAATTACCCTAGCTGATGCCTCTATGTGTCCAAACAAACCACTCTTATGCAGTATAACCTCCTCAAGCTAATATGGCTAGAAAGAAACTTACTCAAGATACGCATTGAATTTTGAAAACTCTTCTCAATCAACCCTCATGAGTAATCTCAAATCTCTAAAAGTGAAAACTGAAGTAGAAGTTCTCAAACACCTTTGAATCCTAGATATGGTCTTTGTGTGAAATCACCATGATATTTTCTAAATTATGTCTTTCAACAACATGAAGAATGTCACATGTAATGGGTTTCATCCTCACAAACCAACACATAAACTTCCTCAAGAATAAAAATATGAGTGATAACAAATTTCCACTAACCCAAAATAAGAGTCCGAGTCCACTTTTTATAGCTTTTAGCTACTTTTAAAAAAAAAAAATAATACCTTATTTACATTTTCCTATTTATTTGGGAATGTTTTTATCCTTATTTTTAAGAATGACATTTCACTATTTTTTCATAAATGTTTTTCTCCTACTTTTTGCAAATGCTTTTTCATTTTTTAAAAAAATATTTTTTTACAAATGCTTTCATTTAATATTTCCTCCATGTCACATTTACACAAAAGAACACTTTGAAACTATACACTTTATTTTAAATATTTGATCTTTCCATAGTCCTCTATAAAATAAATTAAAATAACGATAAAGTTAAATATTTAATTTAACTTTACAAATCAATAAATTATCATTATTTAATTTTATAATTGTATCTACAATATAAAATCTCAAGATAAACATCAAAACCAAGTCCACCAAAATTACTTAAAAAGAAAACAATAATTAACTCTATACTTATCACTGACTTACTACAATAATAAGATAGTAAGTGTGAGGATAGTTTACTGATTTTACGAGCTCAATGAAGACAAACTAAACCCTACAAATGCCAATGAAGGAATCCGATCTGCAGGATCCTCCTATTGAACCAAAGAATTGGTGCACAAAAGTGGTCTTTACATCCTTATCAAGCAAGGAGAGCCGCAACATTAATTTCACCTTTTCTAAATGTGAAATTAGAAAAGATGTTTATACCTACCAACCTGATCTAAATGTTGGCCAAATCTTTAAAGCGGTACAGATAAGATCTGCAAACCGCCCATAATAAATAATTGCTAGTCAACGTGGAACACATTCATGCAGAAGAAGAAAATAGGCCTGCCAATAGCCTCATGGACCACTGATTGGGACTTTCAAATCTAATGCTTTCCTTGATGCAGATCTGAGGGAAGCCACAAAATATAGGCTGTGCACAATATAGTGCGCTCGGCATCAAATGCAAGAAATAGAGACTGACACTTGATAATGGATTTTCTTGATCCGCAGTGAATGCTGTTGGAGAGAAATTAGAACTTTACTGTGTGTTTTCTTGAGGAGATATGTGAAGTTTTCTTTGCCACATGCATAGCTTGAACACGATAAAGATCTCTGAGTGGCTTGAGACAAAGAAAATGGCTACAGTTTCTTTGACAATAATGAACCCATGACCAAGAAAGGATAATGACAATGCAAAAAATTTGTGTTCTCAAATTAGTCATTTGGAATAGTACGTTATTATTAATCATTTGAATCTTAATTTGCAAGAAGAATTTAAGCTGATGCAAATAATAACATAATACAATTTTCAAAATATATTTTACGATAACATTTCAATGGTCGTGAAAATAAGATTAGACATATACAAAATTTAAAGTACAAACTGTATGTAAGACTCATGGAGTAAAATAAACAAGAAAAGAAATGAAACATTACTAAAGCTTGCAAGCATAAGAAAAAATCCAAAAGATATGCTAGATAGACTCAAGTAATTTTTTAAAAAGGCAACTTTGAGAGGGTAGATGAATTTTAGATGGAAGAACTAAACAATTTAACATGAACGAGCCTCCAGATTTGGAGTTGTGATGTCAAATAAAACTGCCGACATTCCTTTAAAACTGTTTAGTATTTTTAATTTTACAAAGATTAAAACTACTATTTTGCAGAGATATTTGGTACTATTTGATTAAATATTTTGATTTTATGTTATTTTTATGATATTTTATCATATGGGACAAGAAGAACATAGAATAAAATAGAACAAAAAGTACGGATAGAGATAAGGTGGAAGCAAAGAGCAAATCTCCATTAAAGATTTACATTATTAAAGACTTGAAGTACAAGGAATCAAAAAGTCATGGTTCGCATTGATATATTTAATCAAGTTGAAACTTTCCACACATTCCCACCACACGCCATGCTTTATTAAATGCAATAATTTATTGGCCTCTTGAAAAAAGTATGGAAATGCCACTTATGTCAGCAATGAAAAGAGTTTTACTGCTTTCCAACTCGGATTAGCATTTGGAATATTTATTTTCAAAAGGTCGTTCAAGTGCCACTAATTATAATAGCATCAGAACTACCTGCTTCCCTAAAGATTTATCCGGGTAAAATTGAAAGATGCAATAATCAATCAATTTAGAGATGGTGATATTTTATTTAATAATTTTTGAATGCATTTATTTTTTATTTTTTTTGTGATATGGGTAATTTGTTGTAATTTTTATTTTTTTTATGAAGGTTTTTTCATTAATAAAGTTATTTTCGTTATTCGATATAGGAGTACGAGTTTTAGGGTGGACGTCTTCAACTAAAAGCCAAACTAATATAGATTTGATATTTGCAGGACACTTCGTTCCTCTCCCTCCCTATAAAACAGGAAGGGGAGACGATGGTAAATAACAACTTAATTTCCCAAATGATCGTCTACTACTACTACTACTCCTGCTACTGCTGCTGTTGTTGTTGTTGCTGCTTGTAATAGACTCAACTCGACTTTGGTAGTTGGCATGTTCTGCACAAATGCTTCAATATGGAAGTGGTGATCGATCTTTCTCTATCTGTGACCAAGGAGTGAGAGGGGTTGGCCTATAGACATATAGAAAAGGTGTAAGAATTTTCCAATAGCAATAGCCCAAGGTCTAGAGGCCAATGAAAAGTACAAAAGAGAGAGAGAGAAATAAGATGATAAGAATAAGTTGTATTCTAACCAAGAATGTAATACAATATGATCAACTTGGATTGACTTGATTGATTACAATGTACATGTGTCTTGTTATATACAAAAGTTAATAAGAAAGCATGATAAAATTTAGGAGATAACTTATCATCCACACAAGGTGGAATAACATGTCCACCGAAGGTTAATCATCCTTCACTATGGAATGAAGTATGTGCAACATGTGGATGATGACAAAGTGATAAGTGCACTAAAGATGGAGACACCACATAAAGTGGAATGTGATAATAATTATACCACCTGAAATGAAATTTTTACTACACCATATGCAAATAAAGGTGCAAACTACTAGGTGTCTCAAATGCAAACTAAAATGTTATGTACTATCCTAAGTAAACTTAAGTAAAGTGTAATTAGGTGAATATTTTCTTAGATGTATTTGTGTTCACTAATTTTTCTTTCATAGTACATTGTGATTGGTGAGTGCTCTTTATTTATGAAACACGTACTCATTAGTGAGTAATATGTGGTTATCCCTAATCTAGTAGTGCATAGGTTATTCATATACAACTATTTGTGGAGGTCCTCATTATTTCCTTGATACTAAGTGACTCAAGGTAGGGCAAGAAGAGGGGCCAATTACATACGCTAATCACCAACCTCCTTGCAAAAACAACAAACAAAAGAAATAATACACAGAGAGAGAGAGAGAGAGAGAGAGAGAGAGAGAGAGAGAATACAGAATAGATCATATATTATTCATGAAATAACCTCATGCATGCTAGGTTGTAAGGCCTTCCCGGTTGCAGCCAAATACATTCAAATTAAATTACTATAGTCCTCCAACATGCGAGGATTCAATCTTTAGTTGTTGTAACTCCTAAGAACCGATCTGCTACTAATCTTGAACTAGAATTGTCCTCCCAAAACTATGAACAACAACTACATTTATACAAGAGGCTATTGAAAGAAGTTAGCCTTTAGATCCATCATTTGCGGAAGGAATGAATAGATCTAGGTCCTCACACTTCCCAATGATCGATACCAACATTAACTCTGCGACCAAAATTCAATGCACAAGTCAGCCTCAACAGAAAATCAAAATAAACCTCTTGGTGAGAAAGATTACCGAGCACCAGGAAATAACTTGGCAAACAAACTGAACAACTCGGTCAAAGAAGGAACTGAGAAACTACCGTGCCAACTTGTTCAATGAAGGAACCAAGAAAACTAAATAGTTACTCAAACTTGTTTTTGGGGATACATGATTGCCAAGGACCCGAGATGCTCCTACATCAAATACCTGGGGTTGTTTGAACCGATTCTCTAAATCATGCAGTAGGTACAACTCGAGCTGAATCCAACTCAGATTGTGAAATCCATGAACTGTCTTCAATCAGTCTGTTCTTCCACTTTACGAGATACTCCATATACTATTTTTCTCTTGTGCTTCTATCAATTCTATGTTCCAAAACCTACTCAACTTCTTCTATCTATTACTTAGGATAATCATTCGGTATTGTCATGTCTTCCTCAGGTTCATGATAATAAAACAAATCTACAATACTAAATATAGGTTATATATCAATGTCACCAGGTAGCTCAATCTCTGATGTAGGAGGATCTCGGGTCCTTGGTAATCTTGTGTCACCAAAAACATGTTTGTGTTTTCTTGTGTTGCTCGATTCCTTCTTTGAACAAGTTGCTTCGGTGTTGCTTAGTTTCCTTCTTTTACTGGGGTTGGTCAGTTATCTCTCTCACGCTGGGTGAATTTCCCTGGCGTTGGGTGATGCTTATTTGACACTCAGTTATCCTTGCTTATTGAGTTGTTTTCTTTAGTTTCCCGTTGAGGCCAACTCTTGCAATTAATTATGGTGATGGATTTAATGCTAGAATCTATCATTGGGAAGCATGTGGACCAAGATCTAGTCATTCCATTTTTTGATGGTGGATCTGAAGGCTAACTTGTTTGGTAGCCTCTTGTATATAATATAATCTTTATTTGTATTTTTAGGAGATCAATTAAGACATCAAAAGATTAGAAGATTGTTTCAGATCCTCGCATGATTGTAATATTTTTCCTAAACCAGGAAGGCCTTATAGCCTGGCATGTATGAATCAAATTGAGATAAATATATGAAGTGTTTTGCATTCTCTCTCTGTCTCTCTCTCTCACTTGTGTGTTTGTTGCTTCCATGTGTGATCTCTGCAAAGTGGATCTAGTTAGGGTGTGTCTTTGGCCCCTCTCCCCATCCTCCCTTACGTTAGGTGGTATCAGAGCGAGGTGAGATCTGGATCTAGGTTTGAGGGTTCCTTCTTGTCAAACCCTAGTTGATTTGTTGTGAGGTAGAAGGTTTCAATCTGGCTTGCAATTACAGAGTGTTTCAAGATGGTTCGTGGGAGGCAAGATGCGGATCTAGGATTGATAGACATGTTGAGATGAGATTAGAAGTTGTTGAAACAACCCAAAGAAGAGGAAGACATCTTGAAGATGTTAGTGATGATGAAATTAAGGAAGAACAAGGTGATGTAGAACTTGGATCGATGATGGATCAAGGTGAGGAAATATTGTTGAAGGCTTTGACAAATCTAAAGTCTACACCACACTTTAATCCTCCCAAGTATAGTGGAAAATTGGATTCTAATGAATTGGTCAAGTGGATCACTAAGATGGAAAAGTACTTCAAATATGAAAATGTACCTGAGGAAAAGAAGGTGAAAATTACAAGCACAAAGTTGAAAAGTCATGCATCCTTATGGTGGGAACATCTGTTGTTGGATAGAAAGAGGAAAGGCAAAGACAAAATTAAGGTATGGAATAATATGGTGAATAAATTGAAAGGAAACTTTTTACCTTGTGATTATCATATTAACCTAGTTAGGCGAATGCAAAGTTTGAGGCAAAAAGATAGCTCAGTAAAAGAATATACTGAGGAATTCTATAGATTAGATATCAGATCTGGACATGATGAAGATGACGTGGAAAGAATTGCTAGGTACCTGAATGGACTAAGAGTTTCCATCCAAGAGGAAATCAGTTTGGTCAAATTGGAGAACATTGAAAAGG
The DNA here is from genome assembly GCA_027943335.1 of Chamaecyparis obtusa. Classification (NCBI taxonomy): domain Eukaryota; kingdom Viridiplantae; phylum Streptophyta; class Pinopsida; order Cupressales; family Cupressaceae; genus Chamaecyparis; species Chamaecyparis obtusa. Next base: position 440,826 of record BSBK01004987.1, on the reverse strand, counting down.
ATTATCAATTTGATTGAAGGCAAATTGAATAAGAAACATGAGCAAAGATAAAGAAGTAGAGGTGGTAGATTCCCTAGAGGAAGAGGTAGATCTTATGGTGAAAACAATAGATCTAAACCTGAAAAGACAAATCTGGATAAAGGAAAGACTGAGTGGAAAGGTGAAAGTTCATCTAGAGGCATAGTCAGTAACTACCAAGGTGGTTATAATAGAGGTGGTTTCCTAGGAAACTTTTACAATTGTGGGGAAGGACATAGATCATTTGAGTGTAAACATGTAAGTAAGAAGGTCGGTAGTAGTAGAAATGTTTTGGTGCAAGAAAAGTCACCGACTGAACCTGAGAAGGAAAAGAATTTGATGGTAAGGAGAGAACTTTGGAGTGAAAGTAATAAGGAAGATTCAGAAAGGAAAATTTTGTTCAAGACTAGATGTGGAGTTTCTGATGAAGTTTGGAAGGCAATCATTGATAGTGGTAGTTCAAAGAATTTGGCATCTGAGGAAATGGTTACAAAGTTACAGATGAAAATGTTGGAACATCTAAAGCCCTATCAAATTTCATGGATCAAAGATGAGCATACACTCTTGGTAAGTGAACAATGTTATGTGAATTTGAAAAGTGGAAAGTACTATGATGAGGTGTTATGTGATATCATGCCTATGGATTGTTGTCATATTTTATTGGGTAGACCTTGGAAATATGATAGACATGCTATATATGATGGGAGATTGCAATAAATATACTATTTGGGCTTATGGGAGAAGACAAATCTTGTTACCTTTGATTGAAGAACTTGTTAGTAATGTTTTCACATTTGTAAAAAATTTCTTGATGGAAGGAAGAAAGTTTGTTAAGGATTTGAAGAAGAATGATGTATGTTTTGTTATGATTTTGAACACACCGAGTAAGAAAACAAAGGATAGTATCCTTGAGGAGATTGATAAGTTACTCACTGACTACATTGAGATCATTTATGATAATATACCTAATGGTTTGCCACCAAAGAGAAGCATTGATCATTCCATGGATCTAATCCCTGGAGCTAGTTTACCGAATAAGGCATCACATCGATTGACACCTACCAAGAATTAGGAATTGAACCGATAGATTCAAGAATTGTTGTAGAAAGGTTTGATTAGAGAAAGTTTGAGTCCTTGTGCAGTATCTATTATATTGGCACCTAAGCAAAATCAATAATGGTGAATGTGTAAAGATTTCAGAGAAATCAATAAGATAACAATGAAATATAGGTTTCCTTTACCGAGAATGGATGATATAATGGACAGTTTGACTGGAGTGAAGTATTTTACCAAAATTGATTTGAAAAGTGGGTATCATGAGATCAGAATTAGAGAAGGTGATGAGTGGAAGAGTGCTTTCAAGACAAAAGAAGGTTTGGATGAGTGGTTGGTTATGTCCTTTGGTTTAACTAATGCATCAAGTACTTTTATGAGGTTGATGAATGAAGTTTTGAAGAAATTCTTATGAAAATATGTGATTGTGTACCTTGATGATATTTTGATATTTAGTAAGACCATAGAAGAGTATTTGTTGCATGTTAAACAATTATTGCAGAGGTTTAAAGAAGAAAAGTTGCTGATAATTCTGAAAAAGTGTTCATTCATGAAAGAGGAGATTGTGTATTTAGGATTTGTGATTTCAGTTGATGGTTTGAAGATGGATCCTGAAAAGGTTGAAGCTATTTTGAACTAGCCTACACCTAAGAATGCTAGTGAGCTAAGATAATTTCATGGTTTGGCAAGTTTTTACCAAAATTTCATTATGAATTTTAGTTCAATTTGTAATTCTATGACTAAGACTATGAGAGGAGATAAAAGAGAATTCAAGTGGACACATGGAACTGATAAAAGTTTTGAGACTCTGAAGCAAAAGGTTTCTAAATTACCTGTTTTGGCATTTCCTGATTTCAAGAAGGTATTTCAAGTGGAATGTGATGCAAGTGGAAGTGCAATAAGAGATGTGTTGAGTCAAGAAAGTAAACCTATTGCTTTCTTTAGTGAAAAGTTGAATGGTGTAAAAAGGGAATACTCTATGTACGATCAATAATCTTATACTATTGTTCAAGTACTGAAGAAATAGAGATATTATTTGATACCGAATGAATTTGTATTGTATACCAATCATAAAGATTTACATTATTTGGGTAGTCAAAATAAGTTGAATCTAAGACATATGAAAAGGGTTGAGTATTTGCAGAGTTATACATTTGTGATAAAGCATAAGAGTGGAGTCACTAACCAAGTTCCTAATGCATTGAGTAGAAGAAGATCTTTGATGACCAAGATGAAAATTGAAGTTCTTGGCTTTGATGACATGAGAGATTCTTATGAATTTGATCCTGATTTTTATGAGCCATAGAGAAAGTGTAGAGAACCTATTCAGGATCAACCAAGTACTAAATGGGAAGAATATTCTATCCAAGAAGGTATGTTGTTTAAAGGTATTCGGTTGTCTATACTGAGAGGATCAATGAGAATTAATTTGATAAAGAGAAACATACTAGTGGTTTGGATGGATATTTTGGTGTTGATAAGATATTGAATTTTCTTAAGGAGAAAAACTTTTGGCCATAGTTGTATAAAGATGTTCATAAATTTGTGAGAAGTTGTAGAATTTGTCAAGTTGCAAAAGGAGTAAGTCAAAATACTGGATTGTATACACCGGTTTCTATTCCTGAGAAACCTTGGATTGATATCAGTATGGATTTTGTTCTTGGCTTACCAAAGACAGTAAGAGGTAATGATTCCATAATTGTTGTTGTGGATAGATTTTCTAAAATGGCACATTTTATACCTTATAGAAAGACATCAAATGCAGTACATATAGTAGGTATTTTCTTTAAGGAAATTGTCAGATTGCATGGATTACCGAGGATTATAACTGACCGAGATAGGAAATTTGTTGGATACTTTTGGAAGACCCTTTGGAGAAAGTTTGGTACCGAGTTGAAATATAGTTCTACATTTCACCCACAGATTGATGGATAGACAAAAGTTGTGAACAAAAGCTTGGGAAATCTATTGAGATGTTTAGTTGGAGACACACCAAGTAATTGGGATTCTGTATTGGCACAGGAAGAGTTTTCTTACAATGATTCAGTGAATAGGAGTATTGGAAAAATGTCTTTTGAGATTGTAAATGGCATACAACTAAGAGTTATATTAGATTTGCGGGATATTGTTGATAAAAGAAAGAGAAGTGTTGAAGGAGTAAAGTTTGTTGAGCACATGAAGACATTGCATGAAGATGTGAAACATAAGTTGGATAAAAGTAATCAGAAATACAAAGATAGAGATGATAGATCAAGAAGACACAAGACTTTTGCATTCAGTTATGAAGTAATGGTTCATTTGAAGAAAGGCATATTTCCTATTGGAACATATGGGAAGCTAAAAAATGAAGAAGTTTGGTCATTGCAAGATTTTGAGAAAATTTGATAGTGGAAATGCTTATGAGATTGAGTTACATGATGACATGGATACATCAACTATATTCAACATTGCTAATTTATATGAGTACCATGAGTCAGATGAAGAAATGACAATACCAAATAATTATCCTAAGAAATAAATGGAAGAAGTTGAGCATATTTTGGAATAAAAAACTAGTAGAAGTATAAGAGGAAAATAGTATATGGAGGGTAAAGTGGAAGAATAGATCGATTGAAGAAAGTTCATGGATTTCACAATTTGAGTTGGATTCAGCTTGGATCGTACTTGCTTCATGATTCAGAGAATCATTTTCAAATAACCCCAGGTTTCTGAGTTGGTTTGGTGTTTCTCAGTTTCCTTCATTTACCATGGTTGGTCGATTATCTCTCTGGCACTCGGTGAATTTCCTTGGCGCTCGGTGATGCTTGTCTGGCACATGGTTATCCTTTCTTACTGAGTTGTTTGTTTTAATTTCTTGTTGAGGCCAACTCTTGTAATTAATTATGGTCACATATTTAGTGCTGGAATAGATCATTGGGAAGCATGTGGACCTAGATCTAGTTGTTCCTTCTGTTGATGGTGGATCTGAAGGCCGACTTGTTTAGTAGCCTCTTGTATATAATGTAATCTTTGTTTGCATTTTTAGGAGATCAATTAGGAAATCAGAAGATAGAATCTAGAATTTGGAAGATTTTTTAAGATCCTCGCATGTTGGAGGACTTTTGTACTTGATTGTAATATCTAGCCTAAATCAGGAAGGCCTTATAGCCTGACATGTATGAATCAAATTGAGATAAATATATAAAGTGTTCTACATTCTCTCTATCACTTGTATGTTTTTTGCTTCTGCACGTGATCTCTGCAAGGTGGATTTGGTTAGGGTGTACGTTTGGCCCCTCTCCCTGTCCTCCCTTGCGTCAATCTCATAAGAATTTCCACTATCAAATTTCATCAATATCTTGCAAGGACCAAATTTATTCATTTTCAACTTTCCATATGTTCCAGCAGGAAATCTACCTTTCTTCAAATGAATCATAACTTTATCCCCAATCGCAAAATTCTTATGTCTCCTTGATCTATCTACTTTGTCTTTATATTTATAATTACTATTCTCCAGCTTATGTTTCACTTCCTAATGCAATGTCTTCATGAACTCAGAAAACTTTACTCCATCAACACTTCTCTTTTCTTCACTAGCAATATCCTTCAAATCTAATATACCTCTCGGTTGTATGCCATTAACAATCTCAAAAGATGTTTTTCCAGTATTCCTATTCACTAAATTATTGTATGTAAACTCTTCTTTTGCCAACATAGAATCCCAATTACTCAGTTTATCTCCAACTAAACATCTCAAAAGATTACCCAAACATTTGTTCACAACCTCTGCCGGTCCATCAGTTTGTGGGTGAAATGTAGAACTATATTTTAACTCAGTGCCCAACTTTTTCCAAAGAGTCTTCCAAAAGTATCCAACAAACTTACTATCTCATTCAGAGATGATACTCCTCGGTAATCCATGCAATCTAACAATTTCCTTAAAGAAAAGATCTGTTATATACACTCCATCTAATATCTTTCTATAGGGTATAAAATGTGCCATCTTAGAAAATCTATGTACAACAACAAATATAGAACCATTACCTCTTATTGTCTCTGATAAGCCAAGAAAAAAATCCATATTTATATCAATCCAAGGTTTCTCAGGAACAAATTTTTTTATATACAATCTAGTATTTTGACTTAGTCCTTTTGCAACTTGACAAATTCCACAACTTTTCACAAATTTTTGAAAATCATTATACAACTACAGCCATAAGTATATCTCCTTAAGAAAATTCAATGTCTTGTCAATGCCAAAATTTGCAGCCAAACCACTCCTATGTTTCTCCTTTATCAAATTACTTCTGATTGATCCTCTCGGTATACACAACTGAATACCTTTAAACAACATACCTTCTTGAATGAAATAATCTTCCCATTTAGTACTTGGTTGATCTTGAAGAGGTGCTTTGTACTTCCTGCACATCTCAGAAAAATTAGGATCAATTTCATACAAATCTTTCATGTGATCAAAACCTAGAACTTTAATTTTTATTTTAGTCATCAAAGATCTTCTTTTAGACTCAACGCATCAGCAAATTGGTTAGTGACTCCACTCTTATGTTTTATCACAAATGTATAACTCTAAAAATATTCAACCCATTTCATGTATCTTTGATTCAACTTATTATGACTATCCAAATATTGTAAAGCCTTATGATCAGTATACAACACAAATTCAATCGGTATCAAATAATGTCTCCATTTATTTAGGGCTTGAAAAATAGCATAGAACTCTTGATCATATACAATATATTTCCTTTTTGCATCATTCAACTTCTCATTAAAGCAAGCAACACATTTACCTTCTTGATTCAAAACAGCTCCTATTGCATCACCACTTGCATCACATTCAACTTGAAATACCTTATTGAAATCAGGTAAATCCAATAGACGTAATTCAGTAACCTTATGATTCAAAGTCTCAAAACTTTTATCAGCTCCATGTGTCCACTTGAATTCTCTTTTATCTCCTTTCATAGTCTTAGTCATAGCATTACAAATTGAATTGAAATGTATGATGAAATTTCGGTGGAAACTTGCTAAAATATGAAATGATCTTACCTCACTAACATTTTTAGGTGTAGGACAATTAAAAATAGCTAGGTATGTGCAAGATCATGAGTGGCCAAAAAGTGGTGACGTCAGTTCAAAACTTTGACAATGTAGCTTACGACTTCATTTTCACCCAAATTTGATTAAAAAAAAAGGGTATTTTAAGGAGATTATCAGCTTTGTATCGATATAATTACTATCAAATTTTGAATTTGGTAAGTAATTATTAGTTATTTTCTAATTGAGCTACCTCTAAAGTGTTGATTTATATACTAATTGAAAAATGACTAAAACTTTTAGATGGTATAACATTTTTGAAATCCGAAAAATGTGTCACATTCTATGCTTCACCTACTATAAGGAATTTTTTTTTTTTGAATTTTGTAAAGTTTTGAATGAGTTAAGATTGTCAGACATGGGAGTTTTTTTATTCTGAAAACATTGTAGAAAAAAATTCATAATTAATTATTTTTTTGGAATAAAATTATAAAAAAATATGCATCACATCCGAGCATGAGTCTACTACTTATATAAAAAATCTTATAATAAAATATTATCATTTGATTATGATTAAGGTGGTCAGACATAAACCTACTTCTTATTTTTTTCCTGAAATTTTTATACTGCTGCATTGAAATCTATACTTTTCACCAACCATACTAACTTTTTCTCAAAAAGGGCCTAGTAGTTTAGAAACTACATTCACTTTTCTATAGATTCTATTCTTACAACTTTTTGATATTAGGTTCATAGCTAGTTGAAATTTTCACGTCAAGTTGACTAACCCTGATTTGCTGATTTTTCATTGCCACTTAAGGGCATAGTTTGGCCCCTCATGATCTTGCACATACCCAACTTCAACCTTTCCAGGCTCCATCTTCAAACCATCACCTAAAATCACAAATCCCAAATACACAATCTCTTCTTTCATGAAGGAACACTTTTTCAGATTAATCAACAACTTTTCTTCTTTCAATCTCTGCAATACTTGTTTAATATGCAACAAATGTTCTTCTTTGGTCTTACTAAATATCAAAATTTCATCTAGATATATAATCATAAATTTACCCAAAAATTTCTTCAAAACCTCATTCATTAATCTCATAAAAGTACTCGGTGCATTAGTTAAACCAAAAGGCATAACCAACCATTCATACAAAACTTAACTTGTCTTAAAAGTAGTCTTCCACTCATCACCTTCTCTGATTCTGATTTGATGATATCCATTTTTAAAATCAATTTTGGTAAAATACTTTTCTCCAGTCAAACTAATGGTTCATTTGAAGAAAGGCATATTTCCTATTGGAACATATGGGAAGCTGAAAAAGGAAGAAGTTTGGTCATTGCAAGATTTTGAGAAAATTTGATAGTGGAAATGCTCATGAGATTTAGTTACATGATGACATGGATACATCAGCTATATTCAACATTGCCAATTTATATGAGTACCATGAGTCAGATGAAGTAATGACAATACTGAATGATTATCCTAAGAAATAGATGGAAGAAGTTGAGTAGATTTTTGAATAAAGAATTAGTAGAAGTACTAGAGGAAAATACTATATGGAGGGTAAAGTGGAAGAATAGACTGATTGAAGAAAGTTCATGGATTTCACAATTTGAGTTGGATTCAGCTTGGATCGTACCTGCTTCATGATTCGACAAAACATTTTCAAATAACCCCAGGTTTTTGATGCAGGAGCATCTCGGGTCCTTGGAAATCCTGTGTCATCAAAAATATGTTTGTGTTTTCCTATGTTGTTCAATTCCTTCTTTGACCGAGTTGGTTTAGTGTTGCTCGATTTCCTTCATTTACCACGGTTGGTTAGTTATCTCTTTGGTGCTTAGTGAATTTCCCTGGCGCTCGGTGATGCTTGTTTGGCACTTGGTTATCCTTTCTTACCAAGTTGTTTGTTTTAATTTCTTGTTGAGGCCAACTCTTGCAATTAATTATAGTCACATATTTGCTGGAATATATCATTGGGAAGCATGTAGACCTAGATCTGGTCATTCCTTCTATTGATGGTGGATCTAAAGGCCGACTTGTTTAGTAGCCTCTTGTATATAATGTAATCTTTGTTTTTATTTTTAGGAGATCAATTAGGAAATCAAAAGATAGAAGCTAGAATTCAAAAGATTTTTTCAGATTCTCGCATGTTGGAGGACTTCTATACTTGATTGTAATATCTAGCCTAAACAGGGAAGGCCTTACAGCTTGACATACATTATGAATCAAATTGAGATAAATATATAAAGTGTTCCACATTGTCTCTCTCACTTGTATGTTGGTTTCTTTTGCATGTGATCTCTGGAAGGTGGATCTGGTTAGGGTGTACCTTTGGCCCCTCTCCCTGTCCTCCCTTGTGTCAATCTCATAAGAATTTCCACTATCAAATTTCCTCAATATCTTGCAAGGACCAAATTTATTCATTTTCAACTTTCCATATGTTCCAGTGGGAAATCTACCTTTCTTCAAATGAATCATAACTTGATCCCCAACCAAAAAATTCTTGTCTCCTTGATCTATCTACTTTGTCTTTATATTTCTAATTACTATTCTCCAGCTTATGTTTCACTTCCTAATTCAATATCTTCATGAACTCGTAAAACTTTACTCCTTCAACACTTCTCTTTTCTTCACTAGAAATATCCTTCAAATCTTATATCCCTCTCGATTGTATGCCATTAACAATCTCAAAAGGTGTTTTTCCAGTACTCCTATTCACTAAATTATTGTATGCAAACTCTACTTTTGCCAACATAGAATCCCAATTACTCAGTTTATCTCCAAATAAACATCTCAAAAGATTACCCAAACTTTTCTTCACAACCTCTGTCAATCCATCAGTCTGTGGGTGAAATGTAGAACTATATTTTAACTCAGTGCCCAACTTTTTCCAAAGAGTCTTCCAAAAGTATGCAACAAACTTACTATCTCGTTCAGAGATGATACTCCTTGGTAATCCATGCAATCTAACAATTTCCTTAAAGAAAAGATCTGGTATATGCACTCCATCTAATATCTTTCTATAGGGTATAAAATGTGCCATCTTAGAAAATCTATCTACAACACCAAATATAGAACCATTACCTCTTATTGTCTCCAATAAGCTAAGAAAAATATACATATTGATATCAATCCAAGGATTCTCAGGAACAAATTTTTTTATATACAATCCAGTATTTTGACTTAGTCCTTTTGCAACTTGACAAATTCCACAACTTTTCACAAATTTTTGAAAATCCTTATACAACTATAGCCAAAAGTATTTCTCCTTAAGAAAATTCAATGTCTTGTCAATGCCAAAATTTGCAACCAAACTAGTACTATGTTTCTCCTTTATCAAATTAATTCTGATTGATCCTCTCGGTGGACACTATTGAATACCTTTACACAACATACCTTCTTGAATGAAATAATCTTCCCATTTAGTACTCAGTTGATCTTGAATAGGTGCTCTGTACTTCCTCCACATCTCAGAAAAATTAGGATCAGTTTCATACAAATCTTTCATGTCATCAAAACCAAGAACTTCAATTTTTATTTTAGTCATCAAAGATCTTCTTTTAGACTCAACACATCAGAAAATTAGTTAGTGACTCCACTCTTATGTTTTATCACAAATGTATAACTCTACAAATATTCAACACATTTCATATATCTCTGATTCAACTTATTATGACTTTCCAAATATTGTAAAGCCTTATGATCAATATACAACACAAATTCAATCGGTATCAAATAATGTCTCCATTTATTTAGGGATTTAAAACTAGCATAGAACTCTTGATCATATACAATATATTTCCTTTTTGCATCATTCAACTTCTCACTAAAGAAAGCAACACATTTACCTTCTTGACTCAAAACAACTCCTATTGCATCACCACTTGCATCACATTCAACTTGAAATACCTTATTGAAATTAGGTAAATCCAACAAACATAATTCAGTAACCTTATGATTCAAAGTCTCAAAACTTTTATTAGCTCCATGTGTCCACTTGAATTCTCTTTTATCTCCTTGCATAGTCTCAGTCATAGCGTTACAAATTGAATTGAAATGTATGATTAAATTTTGGTAAAAACTTGCTAAACTATGAAATGATCTTCCCTCACTAACATTTTTAGGTGTAGGACAATGAAAAATAGCTTCAACCTTTTGAGGCTCCATCTTCAAACCATCACCTGAAATTAGAAATCCCAAATACACAATCTCTTCTTTCATGAAGGAACACTTTTTTAGATTAATCAACAACTTTTCTTCTTTCAATCTCTACAATACTTGTTTAATATGCAAAAAAATTTCTTCTTTGGTCTTACTAAATATCAAAATTTTATCTAGATATACAATCAGAAATTTACCCAAAAATTTCTTCAAAACCTCATTCATTAATCTCATAAAAGTACTTGGTGCATTAGTTAAAGCAAAAGGCATAACCAACCATTCATACAAAACTTATCTTGTCTTAAAAATAGTCTTCCACTCATCAACTTCTCTTACTCTGATCTGATGATATCCATTTTTAAAATCAATTTTGGTAAAATACTTTTCTCCAGTCAAACTATCCATTATGTCATCCATTCTCAGTATACGAAACCTATACTTCACTATTATCTTGTTGATTTCTCTGGAATCAGTACACATTTTCCATTCCCCATTCTTCTTAGGTACCAATATAGATGGTACTGCAATAGGACTCAAACTTTCTTGGATCAAACCTTTCTGCAATAATTCTTGGATTTGTCAGTTTAATTCTTGATCCTTGGTAGGTGTTAACCAATTTGGTGCCTTATTCAATAAACTAGCTCTAGAGATAAGATGCATATAATGATCAATACTTCTCTTTGGTGGAAAACCATCAGGTACATTATCAAAAATGATCTCTCTATACTCTATGAGTATCTTATCAATCTCTTTAGGGATGTTATCCATTGTCTTCTTACTCAGTTTGTTAGGAATCACAACAAAACACACATCATTCTTCTTCAAATCCTTAACATACTTTCTTCCTTCCTTCAATTTTTTTTTTACAGATGTATAAACATTACTTATAGGTTCTTCAATCAAAGGTAACAAGATTTTCTTTCTCCCATCAGCCAAAATAGTATATTTATACAATCTTCCATCCTATATAGCTTGTCTATCATATTTCCAAGGTTTATCGAACAAAATATGACAACAATCCATAGACATGATATCACATAATGCTTTATCATAGTACTTTCCAATTTTTAAATTCACGTAACATTGTTCACTTACCAAAAGTGTATGCTCATCCTTGATCCATGAAATTTGATAGGGTTTCAGGTGTTTCAACCTTTCCAACTATAACTTTTTAACCATTTTCTCATATGCCAAATTCTCTAAACTTCCAAAATCAATGATTACCTTCCACACTTCATCAGAGACTCTACATATGGTCTTGAACAAACTTTTCCTTATCGTATCTTCTTTGTTACTTTCACTCCAAAGTTCTCTCTTAACCATCAGGGTCTTTTCTTTCTCTGGTTCATTCGGTGAATCTTCTTGCACCAAAGCATTTCTATTGCTACTGACCTTCTTACTTGCATGTGTACACTCAAATTACCTATGTACTTATTCTCCACACTTGTAACAAGTTCCTCAGAATCCACCTCTATTATAACCACCTTGGTAGTTATTGCCTCTTCCTCTAGCCGAACTTTCGCCTTTCCGCTTGGTCTAGCCTTTTTCCTAGTTTGTCTTTTTTTGATCAGATCTATTGTTTTCACCATAAGATCTACCTCTTCCTCTAGGGAATCTAACACCTCTTCCTCTCTTTCTTTTCTCATTTCTTTTGTTCAATTTCTCCTTAGCTTTCAAGGTAAATTGATAAGATTCCTCAATATTTTCTAACTTAACTAGACGAATTTCTTCTTGGATAGAAACTCTTAACCCATTCAGGTACCTAACAATTCTTTCCACTTCATCTTCCACATGTCTAGATTTGATATCTAATATATAGAATTCCTTAGTTTTATCCTTTATTGAGCTATCTTTCTACCTCAAACTTTGCATTCACCTAACTAGGTTAATTTGATAATCAGAAGGTAAGAACTTGCCTTTGAACTTATTTATCATCTTATTCCATACCTTGATTTTTTCTTTGCCTTTCTTTTTTTCATCCAATTGCATATGCTCCCACCATAAGGATGCATGAATCTTCAACTTTATGCTTGCAATATTCACCTTCTTTTCCTTTGTGACATTTTATTACTTGAAATACTTCTCCATCTCAGTGATCCAATTCATCAATTCATCTGAATCTAACTTTCCACAGTATTCAGGAGGATTGAAATGTGGTGTAGATTTCAAATTTTTCAATGCCTTCAACAATCTTTCCTCACCTTGATCCATTAATGGTGTAGGTTTTTCTTCACCTCGTTCCTCTTTAGTTTCCTCACCACTAACATCTTCAAGATGTCTCCCTTGGCGCTGGGCTATCTCAATAGCTTCTAACCTAGTAGCAATATGTCTTAACATGTCTACCAATCCTGGATCTACATTTTGCCTCCCACAAACCATCTTGAAAACCCTTTGCAATTGTAGGTCAGATCATAATCTTCTACCCCACAACAAATATCAACTAGGGTTTAACAAGAATGAACTTTGGACCTAAACTCACAAGTTGAGATCTATATCTCAATTTCTCTTTGATACCACCTGATGCAAGGTAGAGTAGGAAGAGGGACCAATGACACACCCTAATCACTAAGCTCCTTGTAGAAAAAACAAACAAAAGCAACACTACTAAAATTGACTTCAAATTTCGATGAAAATTGGTCAAATTTTTAACAGTAATTGGTCGAATTCATGACCAAAAATTTCATCATTCTTTTTTTGTTGAATTTTCTACGCATTTATTATTGGTCAAAATTTTGACCAAAATACAGGTTGAAATTTTGACTATAGTTCATGCTTAAAATTATGAGGATCGCCATCATTTTTTTTTTATAATGGTCAAAATTGAAACCATGCAATGGTCAAAATTTCTACCAATACATGATGTCAATTTCGACCATACTATGCATGACATCGCCATCATTTTTTTCCCAATGGTTAAAATTTTGACAATTGGATTGGTGGAAAGTATGGCAATCCCGTCGATTTTTTTAGCCCAATGGTCAAAATTTCGACCAAGCATTGGTAGAAAATGATCATAGCATTGGTTGAAATTGAGACCAATGCTAAATTTAAAAAAAAATAAAATATTACAGACTGAAGATGCATTCAGAGTTCTTTTCATTGTATTTAGGTTTCAAAGTTTATGTTTTGATTGAGAAATGAGTTAATTTATGGAATGGAATTTTAATGAAACCGTTTACTATTCAAAATGATTCTTTTTGAATTTGTAGGTATCTGTTATAGCTGGTTTTGATGTTGATTTTTCAGGGAAGGCTAATTCAAAGTTTGTTGAATCGGTTTAAGATGGGAGTTTGGAAATTTATTAAAAATTGATAACCGAGAACCATTTATGGTTAAGGTTTCAGTTTTGTTTGAAGATTATTGGCAACCAATTCCTAAAGATTTAAATTCTATTTTGATTTTATAAGTTGATGCATAGTATCAGAGTTTTGAAGGGACAGGAAATCTGAACATTGACAAAGGAGTTTATTAGCGGTTGGAATATATTTTATTCATTACTAAAACCGTAAGTGCATTATCATGTTTTTGGTTTTGAAAGTATTTAAGAATTGTGCTATTCACTAATCGGTTATAATAGTCCTAGTTTGGGTTGAAGATATGTGTTGAGTTTGGTGAAAGGATGTTCCTTAATTTATGGACACATTGAGTTAAGTTGCCGATAGCATCCAAGGATCGTACTTTATGATGTGATCTTAGTTTTTGAATCATTGAATTTTACTAATGAAATCATGAAGAGGTGTGCTATGCTTAAGATTGAATTGAAACCTCTTTGATTGGTTCAAACTTGGAAACAATTTTAAAGAACGGTTATAAGATTCTATTTTTATTGCAGATTCGAACATAAATAGATACTACACAATTTAGCATAAGTTGCCTACTCAAACGAAGGATGTTGAGACTTAATAAAGAGAATTTTTGAAACAATGGGCTAATAATGTTGAAGGAAATTCAATATAAAATCAAGAGTCTTCAATTGCCAAATATTTATTTACAAATACCATCACATTTCATGTGACACATTCCTCCTATTTCAAACAAGTTTTTTAAAAATGCAATTTGTATAGATCCCTCATTTGCACCCCGAGGAAACATAAACTAAGCACCAACCTTCTTGATACAAAACCATAGATCATTGAAAAAATATTATGCATTGGCCAGCTATCAATATCATAATAACATATACAAGTGGCTCTTATTTTCTTAAGACTATTAGTGGTAAGGGAAAGCATGAGGATGCATGCTTCCAAATTCAAATTATATAGAACCCATTATGAAAGTTTTGGCCTCAAATGTTGTACATGTGGTGGTCATTGATTCAATATTTGTATGTAATTTAGCTAGCATAACGGTGGATAGAGCTTCAAAGTCCATCTTTTCAATCCATTGTTGTATTTTTGCATATTCATTGAAAACATGGGGAAAATCCTTGACTGTATGATGGGGTGTTGAACCCAAACATGCCACACAAATTGATGAGGAGAAAATATCCTTTTCTCAGTCATGTGCTCAACTAATCAAGAGTTAGAGCAAGAAGTCACTTGTGGAAGGGCTACAAGGGAAAAGTGCGGCAGGTCTAGTACTCTATCGTATGGACTTGAGGAGACCAAACTAGTTGTTGAATTAGTGTTCTTGAACTATATTAGGACCATCCCCATCATTAAATTGAACTAATAAGTCCACTGGTGAAGAGTTTTGGTAAAGGGCTAGGATTAGGCCTATAAGAGAATTCCTGCAGACGTTGTTTGGGATAGAAATGTGTTTGTTTTAAATAAAGCTTGGTTTTCTTCTTTGTTTCTCGATACACACATGGATCCATTGAATACAAAGGTGAAAGATCTCTATAAATACACAGTCTTCATTAAGGTTTGGGGAGAGAATCATTTTCTTTCTAGACTTCACAAACGGATCCCTTGTAAGAGGTTTGGAACTATGTACTGTCAGGTAATGTCTTCCTCTATTCTTGTGGTTATTTTTTTAATTTATTTGAATATATAGAATGTGATTTAAAAAATCCTTTCTTCTTGGTTGGGATGAGTCTATTATTGGCCTATCCATGGAAGCCTCATTTTTAACCTGTTCAGGGCATTTTGTCCCTGCAACATATCTGGTTGATACTTCCCGAGTCACCACTAGAGTCTTCAAATCTGGATATTTTGCACAAGGTTAGGGCACCATTGCCAGTCATTTAAAACATGGTTTTTTCTTTAACAGATGATTTTTATCATTAATATTTGTGTGCTTATAGACCCTAATGTTGTTTCTCCAAGAACCCTAAATTGGAAATCTGTAGATGGGGTTTGGTGTCAAGAAATAATACAAGATTCATGTGATAAGTAAGAGATATTTTCCACAGCAAGCCAAATTGTGATATTGCTACCAGGATTCAATTGTGTAGTTTTTTGAGTCAAACTCATTGACTTGTGATTCATGAGTAGTGGTTTACACGAACCCATCTCTCCTGAGAATGAATGGAACACTTAGCACTCATTGGCTCTAGGTGATGCTCACACAAGTGAAGCACTGGGACTTCCCGGGAGGTCACCCATCCCAGTACCACTCCAGCTAGAGCACGCTTAACTACAGAGTTTCCTCCATGGTTAAACCTACTATGCTTGCATCCTCATTTGAAAAACCTTCACCAAGTGTTGTGCCTTATGAACCATTCATTAGAAAGCCCCTTAAGCTCATCAATTGATAAGTAGGAGATATTTTCCATAGCAAGTCAAATTGTGATATTGCTATTAGGATTCAACTATGTAGTTTTTTGAGTCAAACTCATTGACCCGTGATTCATGAGTAGTGGTTAACATGAACCCATCTCTCATGAGAATGAATGGAACATTTAGCACTCATTGGCTCTAGGTGATGCTCACAGAGGTGAAGCATCAAGACTTCCCGAGAGGTCACCCATCCCAGTACTACTCCAACTCGAGTACACTTAACTACGGAGTTTCCTCCATGGTTAAACCCACTCTGCTTGCATCCTCATTTGCAAAACCTTCACCAAGTGTTGTGCCTTATGAACCATCGATTAGAAAGCCCCTTAAGCTCATCAATTGATGAGCTTAAGGGGCTTTCTAATCGATGGTTCATAAGGCACAAAACTTGGTGAAGGTTTTGCAAATGAGGATGCAAGCAGAGTGGGTTTAACCATGGAGGAAAATCTGTAGTTAAGTGCACTCGAGTTGTAGTAGTACTACGATGGGTGACCTCTTGGGAAGTCCCAGTGCTTCACCTATGTGAGCATCACCTAGAGCCAATGAGTGCTAAGTGTTCCATTCATTCTCATGAGAGATGGGTTTGTGTGAACTACTACTCATGAATCATGGGTTAATGAGTTTGACTCAAAAAACTACATAGTTGAATCTTGATAGCAATATCACAATTTGACTTGTTGTGGAAAATATCTCCTACTTATTAATTGATGAGCTTAAGGGGCTTTCTAATGAATAGTTCATAAGGCACAACACTTGGTGAAGGTTTTACAAATGAGGATGCAAGCGGTGTGAGTTTAACCATGGAGGAAACTCTATAGTTAAGCACGCTTGAGCTGGAGTGGTACTAGGATGGATGACCTCTCGGGAAGTCCCGGTGCTTCACCTCTGTCAGCATCACCTAGAGCCAATGAGTGCTAAGTGTTCCATTCATTCTCATGAGAGATGGGTTCATGTAAACCACTACTCATGAATCACAGGTCAATGAGTTTGACTCAAAAAACTACATAGTTGAATCCTAATAGCAATATCACAAAGATTCATGTGGCTTTTGTAGATCTAAGATTATTATGGATGGGAATTTATTTTTTGTTTTAAACTACTCAAGTCCTAATGGTACAGAAGATATTCTTGTTACTAAGCATCCTTTTTTGGATTGATTAAATCATATTTGGGCCAAAGTTATCTCAATGGTCTCAAAATTTTCTAAACTTGTCCATGATTGTATTAATATTTGTCTAATCTTGATAATCAACTTGTCATAATTCTCAAAGATGCAGTCCAAATTCATAGTGCCTGAGAGATCCAAAATATGAGGGAATGAGATTCCTCTATAATGATATTGTTGATGCTACTTATCAAATGATCTTGAATATAAATTCACAAAATACCTAGAAAAAAGCTAGACTATGATTTCTACTCATCATATTAAAGCTACATTACATGATCTCCAATTGATCTATTCAGGTCCATTTAGATGATATATCTCAGAAAGACATAAAAGGCAGTCTACAATATTTAACACATATGGCCTTAGTGAATTCAACTGAAGTTGAAAACATAAGTTCAATGAATTTGGTACTAATAAGTTAATCTTGAACTATGGCTTTCCTTTGAAAAATGGCATGCACCATGGAAGCTCATGTGGCCTCAAAGGCCTTAATCTGAGCCTGGTGGGTGATCCACCCCTATGCCACACTATGTATCACAATAGGGAACGTGCAAGAAGCACTACTACCTATGGACCCTCAAGAGGGCAATGTATCTCAGGTCTGGCTCTAATTTTAAGACAAATTAAAATAGTAAATTGGAGTGCATAGGTCGGGAAACCTATATTTTTTATATCTAAAGTTTTTCCCAACTAAATCCAAGTAAATGAATTAAAATCACAAGTAATTGGTTTTCCAAGTTAATTTAAATTCTACTGAATGCTAGTATGGTTTATCATTTACCTCAACTTGGCTTGTCACACTTGTCCAAGTATTTTTTCCTGGTTTTTCCTCTATATTCCATATGTTCACTTTGCCATATTAATAAATGTATTTTATCTTAGAAAAGATGAGATAGTTGTCAAGAAAAATGCTGACCAAAAGCATCAATCTAAGTGAATAATTTGGGATTTTTCCAAACTTCTTGGAAATGTGGTTATATAGGCATATGGTCCTTTGAAGAGATAAGAATCCCAGTAAGCTGTCTACCCAATGCTATGCATTGACGCAATATCCACTATCAGGGGTTTATAATTCATAGATTTTTTCCTCACTGGTATCACTTAATAGGAGTAATTTTATAGCATACCTTGTAATATAGATGTTGAGAAATAAAAAGGTATGCAATGAAATTAGTACCATTGCATGACACCAGATTTGCCTAGAACTCTGATCAAATATGAACCTGTCTAGGATGGGTATAATCTTGGTTAGTATCTGGTCAGGGTTCACCCAGGGTCTTACTCTAGGCCAAACAATGAGCATTACTACCATACTATGATACCAGGCCCACCCATAAACCTAGGCAAGCCTAGATCAGTCCACACTGGCTATTGACCCTGGTTTGGGTCCAATCAAGATTCACCCAATAAAAAGCTAAATAGATGTAAAATAATAAAAAGAAAATGGACCAGTATCTTATCAACACACTTCATCCAACTAGAAAATTAAAAAATAAATATGAAAGCCATTATAAATGAAAATTTTCCTATTTTAACTAATGGTTGTGATTGTTTAAAACAATACAATAAGAAAAACATTCTTCAAATGTAATATTGTCCTTCTAATGGGCTGAAAAAATATGCTTCTCTTTTTGATAAATCAATATTTCTCAAAATCCCTAAGTAATTCAATATAAAAGTAATTTCTTCAAGTAGGGTAAGGCTCTTTGGTATAGTCATCTTTGTGTCTACTTAGGATTGTGTCTATGGTCTAACTCTACAATAATGCTAATCCAAATAAAGAATCGGCATGAGTTTTTATCTTTTAACTTACTCTATATAAAAAATTTATACATCAGTGTTTTGTTTACACTTGTAAAATAGAACTATCTTTGTTGCAAATTCTAAAGCATAAGTTAACATTCTTAAAACAAAGTTTCCTAGGAACAACAAAAGGCATTTTCTTTAAAAGAAATCTCTATGGTTAATACACATTTCCTCCCTTTTCATAAAAACTACCTTATCAATTTCAAAGAGTTTTGGAAAACATCAATTGTCTAAATGGTTATAGGATTGCAACCATTGTAATGCACCTATACGAACATGATGAGCAGAATGATATATGGATTGTGGTACCAACTCCAAATTCATCCACAATTTCAAGTGCCTAGAAGAAGAAATACATGTTGTCAGTATTATGTTTTTCCAATAAATGAAAATTCTAATTTCCAGAAGTTGAATCATAATCATATACTACTCATAAGTCATAAGTCATTGTAATGCTAATGTAACTAGGACCTTAATCAAAATCCTGCAAGAATATTCCATCAATCTAAGAAGGTATTCATCAAATAGCTATAAGCCTATAAGGCATTTTTCCATCCATTTATCAGTGTAAGGTCAACTCACAACTTAAAAGAATTTTTCTTGTTATTACATAGATATTCTACATTGAGATTGACATCAAAGTTCATCAAAACCGGAAGATACAAGCCAAATAACTAAATGTAGTAATGAATGTTGATAACAGAAAATTCATTGTACATGATAGAAAAATAATCAAGATGAAGTACTCGCACAAATGTAAGAGTTAGGTACTGGTAATGTCCACCAAATGCACACATAAAGAAAAATAGAGATCATAAAGAACATTTAAAATATTTGGGGCAAGTGCTAAACAATAATTAAACTTTGCATCTCCCTATAAGAACATTAAATGTTTAAACTTCAAAGCAAGTGCAAATAAGATCATGAGTGAGCATTTATATCAATAACCTGTGTTACTAGATTTTCTTGTTTATGTAGAATAATGTATGTAACTGGGTTTGCCCATTTCTGTGGATATGCCCATACCAAACCAGACTTAGGGTCCTGGGTCCACTCCTTCCTAGGTATACTTAGGGTTTATACCTGGGACTCTGAATTTGTCTGGATATATCCAATGAAACACAGGTACGTCGGTATGTCAGGACAGGGGGACGCTGAGACAAGTTTCAGGTGTAGGAAAAATAAGGGCCTCAATTTCAGGACGGTGGGGGGACAGCGGTGGGGGTATGGGGGAGGGGGGGGACTGCATACTATACATATATAACTTGAAATGTTCAACATACCAATTGAATGACTAAGTTACATACTAGATTTAAATACACGAACTAGAACTATTAAACATTCAAGTTTTCAACATAGTAACATAATGATAATCATTTAAAGTAAACATAGTAATATGAAATTAAAATATCAAATTTGTCATATATGATATATCATAAAGATGATCATGATTACAATGAGAAGAGTAGCATGATATGATATAATGAATCATGATCAATCATCTAGTGTCCCTAAAGCCAAATTGGCACCAAACTTTGATTGGATACCCACCTTGCTAAAAGGAGTTTATTGGAACACTATCTTAGTAAATTGAGTGTATCACACCATCTTAGGAGGTTGATAGCACCTTTGAACATTTGGGTCAAGTTTGAGAGTTGTGAAAGGTAGTAGAAGGACACTCCACTATCTTGATGTTGGCTTTGCATTACAAGGAGCTTCATCAAACTTATAGGTCTTATTATCTCCAGGATGCCTGTTGATGTACCTATATCTATAGGGCTATGCTTATGCTTTCTAACTAGCTACTTATGCTTGCTCAATGATATGTGGATACTCAAAATAAAGTAAAATATTGAATAGCTCCAATTGTCAATGAAGTGTGGACATGTCATTTGCGATGATCCTTGAAAGGTGAAGGACAATAAGGTCAACCATCAGGCTCGTTAGCTAGACTTGGCAGACAACATCAAAAAGATGGTATTGCAACACAGATATGGTATTGTAAGCTATTTCTAGAGTGTCATCAATGTTTTTAAATGTAGAATGAAATGGTTGCAAGTATGCATTTCTACCACATGAAAATGATTTTGAGATACAGACCTATGCAATCTAATCTCCTAAGGAATAGACAACACCACTTATTGCCATCTCTACCAAAACATGATTTGTCATAAAGTGATGTTAGAATAGTTAGTAAAATGGTCATAAATTATGTTCTTATAGTAAAAGAATACTTTGAATTAAGAAAACAACTTCACAATATTAAAACATGACATTGTGCTTTAAAAAATAAAAAGGTAAAACACCTTACACAGTTCAAAGATCGATTATTCTATTATAATAAAACAGCAGTAGGGAGAAGCCTCAAATGTTATTTCATAGTAAGCATCAAATATGAATTGTTGTATATTCCCAATGTAATGAAAAAACATTGATGATGGTGACACACACACACACACACACACACACAAAATTCTTCAATTATTTTCTATAGGAACAAACTCTGCAATCAATTTCTACCAGACCACCATGCTAGCAAATTTTGAGAACATTTTGTTCATTAATCATGCTTATGCTTTTACTTGGCTCATTGTGTAATAGTTTTCCCTTTTTTATATCTACTTTGATTTTAAAGAGCTAACCATATTGTGATGTCTAAATGATCAATCAACTACCATGAAAAAAATCATCAGACATCTACTTTGAATATGGTTAATCACTATAGCTATATTAGCCGGAATAAGATCAAAAAAAATATTCAAGTCTCTAGGGGGACAAAGTACTCTGATGACCATGTTATAGAAGGAAATTAAGTAAAATATATGAAACTAACTTTTCTCAAAAAAAGGATAAAGTTTGGCTAGATTGATAGCATTCACTCTTAATCTAGTCATATGAGAAGGTACCATAGGCATGACAAGAACTGACGAAGCATTGATCTGGTCTTGGCCTAAGCCCATAAATATTGTGCATACAGCCTGCATGATATTGGAGTAGAAGAAATTGTTATATGAAATTTTTGATTTTCAAATTAAAAAACTAACAGAATAATGGAACGTGTGCATTTGGTAAAAGATCTTGGGGTGCAGAGAAAAGTTACCTCTCCTAGAAGTATTTTACACATGGCACCCTCCAAACTCAAATTTATATATCTTCAGTCCTTTCTAGGCTTTCTATGATATTAATGGCCTTTTCAATTTGCAAATGCAATAGGATATTCACTGAAAGTGCCTAGAAATGTAAGGACAAAATTTTCATCAAAGCATCTCAAATAATAAAAAACAAAATGCATACCAGTTACAGTAAACTATTGAATCCAATATTTCATTGGTCAATAGTAAATAAAACTGGTGCAGGAGCACCCAAGGGACACATGAACCTACAGGGTACACCAGGAGTCATGAAGGAGACCATGAAGGTAAAAGGGAAATCAATGCCTAATCAAGTCAATTGATGAGGAATCATGGCTATTGAAGCCATTAAATGTTAGGGATTTCATAAAGTTGTTAAAATGTGATGCATTGCCAAGAATGAGCAAATTGGCATAAATGAGGAATCAAGAATCTTTCAAGTGATGTAAAAGGTCATTTATGTGTTATAAGTTTGTATTAAATGTGTCCAAGGTCATAAAGAATGTAATAAGGCTATTAAATCCTCTAAATGATGTAAAATGCACTAAAGGTGCAAGATATTGTAAATTGCCATTGTTGGCAACATAAGCCAAATAAGGCTTGGATGGGTTAGTTGAGATCATAGGGTGTGAAGGTTTTTTTAAAAATTCTTTTAGAAGTCTTTAGGAATGTTATCCAAAGTCTAATAAGTCCTTGTCATGAAGTACATAACACAAGAAACAATTGTTATCCAAAAGTAATGACTGTCATTACAAAAAACTGCTTGTTTACTGTCCTATGACAGTTATAAGGAAGTTGATTCAATCCAAGAGGTCTGGAAGATAGTTAGAAGGCAAAGAGTCTTTAAAAAGGAATGTATTTTGATTGTATGGGAGCAGAAGTTGAGGAGAGGTGAATGTAACAAGAAAACACATAAATAAGAGAATTATGTACTTCACTGTCACAGTGACAATTTTCTAATTTACAAGATTCAGATTGGTAATTTAGTAAGGTTCTTTCCATTCTAAAGTTACTGTGTTATCTACTTGAAAGGTTTTTCATGAATTATTAAGTCTTTCAAAACTTTTATCAAAGACTTTTGTAAGTTTTTTTCGAACAAAATTGTTTTTAAGTCCTCTGCTATCACAGGAAACATGATAGATTGTCACTATTTTGTAGTCTTTTATGGAGACATGCCTCTCCTAATTTCTGTGATTGGAATGTAACTTGTGGGAGAGGTACTAAGGCTTCTAAATATTATGTTTTTATCATGATCTGGATGCAGGTGTCAGTGAAAGGAGAAAGGAATAGTAGGTGACTGTTGAACAGGCAGTGAAGGGTGCATTTGGGAAGCACCACGTGCTGAATATGAACAAGTTGAGGGTGAAATTGGTAAATGAGTGTTGGAAATGATTTAGAGAGTTTTTTTGAAGGTTTTTGAGCCATTAGAAAGGTTTTGTGAGTTGATTTAGGGTCTTTTCTAGGAAGCCCTAGGCTAGAAACCCTTAAAGGGAGGGTTTGATGAAAAAGTATCTAGGAAAGCTTGGAGGGTCAAACTAATTGAGGAATTCTAATGTTTATTAGATGCCTTGAGACTGTATAAAGGTTGGAAGGTTGAGAGTAAGTGTAAATAGGAGTTTCTTTGGAAGAGGAGGGCTAATTAGGCCTAATTGCTGATAGGGACAGTCATAGAAGTGTGCAACAGTCACAAGTTGAAGGATTGGTATTAGCAGGGTTTGAAGAAATCCATAAAGGGTATCTAGGAAGGTGAAGAAGTCACCATGGTGTTTGAGGAATTTTAGAGAAAAGTGCAATTTATTGGCAGGATAGGGCTAATTGGACAGTCCTAGAAAAGGCAGTTTTGAAGATTGGGATAGAGTTAATGCTTGGTAGGGGTTGGAACTCCTTAGTTAGGCTATTTGAGGATTGTTGAAGCCTTAGAAGGATCAGGGGAATCCTTGAAGACATAAATCAAGAGGTGATTGCATGAAAGGTGAATTAGGAGTGTTCCCAAGGAGAGGGAAATTGGAACATGGACAAAGTGAATTGATAAGTTGTCTAAAATGAATCAAGGTAGTGAACCTATTACAGAGGAGTGTTTGGTTGATATCATAAAGTTAGGGACTTCTTATTGATCCTCGAGTTGAACTCTAGTTCCTTGAGTGGATTCCAAGACGTTGTTGAATCCTCGAGTTGAATAGGGTTCCTTAAGGGGATATTAGAAGGCTTTGCATCAAAAACTCTAAGCTTGTCTTTAAAGTTTGAGCTTCACTTGGTTTTGAGAATAGTTTAATATTCTCTACTAAACAAGGCCAACCACTTGAAGGTGGAAGCTCATTTGGCCCCTCCCCCCCCCCTAACATCACTCTAAATTCCCCATTAACATTTAATAACATTCATTCATTCATTCATTCATTCATCCATTTTTGAAATATAACATTCAATCATTATAATCAGATGATAACATTCATTAACACATAAAATTCATTAACACACAACATTCATGAATAATTCATTAACACACAACATTCACAAATAATTCATTAACACATATTAACACACATCATTCATCAACATTACTAGTACAAAATTACATCCATTAAGACAATGTTCTTTCATTAGCAATAAATGTTAATTACAATCATTTCTTTTTGGGTTTCTTGCTATTTTTTTAATCATGTAATTTCTAAGAGGAAGATCAATGTCCTCATCATTCCCCTCCTCTATTGATTCTAATCCCAACGTGTGTCTCCTCCTCATCTATTTAGGAACAAGAGGCCACTGCGCTAAAGGGGGGTCTGCTGCAATAACTACTTCATGAGTTAAATTCACACTATTTTATATTATTGAATTACAAGTATTTATGTAAGTAAAAGAACTATAAATCAAAAAATTAATTTAAAAGAACAAAACATAGATTTTATTTACCTAAATGTGCCACATGATCTACATGGTGATCAGTCTGAACATCCTCCGACACTCGTTCAGCATGACCTGATTCTGTATCCTCTAAAATATACACAAAAATGTTACACCAAGTTCAATTTAAGATGTTAAATTTTATTAATAATTACATAATTAGTTTTAAATAGAAAATGAGCACCTCCTTGGACAGTACGATGCACATCAAGGGCTTCATGATATGGTGTATGATCTGTGTCACGATTAAGAGGCTGAATTGCAATGTAATGGACATATTATCAAATTGATTGTTGCTCAAGTATTCAATTTCTAATATATTTTTTGGCATATTTACCTGTGCACATGATGTAGGAGACTCTTCAGTTGGGCCAGTGGAAGCCTGCCGTAGGCGTTCAGCCATGGCTTGATAGCCTTCCTTGAAGGAAATTTTTTTGTGTTCTTCCGTGGCCTCTAAATTAAAATCAAAGCCCTACATTTTTTGATTAAACAAAATTATTTGCATTTTATAAATAATTTTTCTCTACAATTCATTTACTGCTACTTACAATGCGAGCTTTAATTTTTGAATATCCTCTAGCGCCAAGTCTGTGTTGCCCAATCTTTTGTAGCCTAGCCTTTGTTGCCTTTGAAGTGTCCTACAACCTATGAAAAGTTTGAAAAAATGGTTATAAAAACATGTATATGGAATAACAAATGAAACTTTGAAATGTTGAACACATTGCATTCAATGGTGAAAATGTCTAAAACATCATACCAAGATATTATATTGAAAAATGATGATTGCATTCAAAATTTAATTATCATCTCAAAAGTCCATGCCAAACACCTTATCACTAGTAGTTAATACTATTGCATACCTTCTCGCATTTGTTGGTGAAACTCCTCTTTGAGCATTTTCTTTCTCCTTTGCATCTAAAATAAATTCATTCCAATCCCTCACTGAAATAAAGGGAGGACACTCATACTTTGGGTTCTGGACGAGACTCTTTCTATATGCATCCCTCACAGTCTTAAGATGTTTGCAAGCTCTTTCTAAAATTTTCTTCTCATCAAAAATATTATTGCCAAACTCATGCTCTAAATCTTTGACGAGCTGATCTTTTAAACTTTTTTCTTGCAAATTCCACCTTTTAAGGAAAAACACAAAATTGTTAGATATAGCCACTAAAAGAAAAGACCGGAATGAAAGAAAAAATACTGTACCAATTAATGATATGAAAAAAAATTAGTGGGATAAACTTAGTTCACTTATGATGTTCCACCTTGTACGTATGGTGGGCCCAAATATATGCAATGTGAGGTCATAAAGCTTCTTATAAAATATATCATTTCCTGCAAAAAATGTCATGGGATAATCAATCCAAAACTTGTTATGAATAGGTAAATGCATATTACAATATAAAAAATAATTATTTAAAGTACCTGGAATCTGAGGACATTTTATAGGCATTGATTCATTATTGTCAATCAATAATGACGTCTGTGTAGCTCCCGTGCTAGTAACATAGGTAGATCCAGGAAATGGTGGTGAATTATCACCAATACATGTAGATTGATCAATATATGATGTACCAAATGGTGCCACCAGTGTATCTCCTACTCCAAAAAAATAATCCACTATGTGATGCACCCAAGATTAAAGTACAAATTATGAAATCGTACTTAGCATAAAACCAAATATAGTAAAAAAATGATTTACCAGTTGCCATACACCTTGAAGGCATTGATGTTTGCATGGCCCTTGTGGCCGACATTGCACTCAGCAATCTTCTATGGACAACTTGGCTAGGAGGAGTCTCCTGCAATTGATGACCTGAATAATACATTGTTAGCAAAGACATTTTGAAATAATAAAAGTAAGAGTTAACTTGAGAATTTTTTGAATGTTCCAAAGAAAAAATTCCTTGTAACTTGTCAACTAAAGGATTATTTTACCTAAGGCGGCTGGAGGTCTACTAGTACTGGCCTCATCCGCACATTGTCCTTGACCAGGTACTAGAGATTCCATAAAATCATGCAACAAGAACACATATTACATATATTTTACTTCACAACATAAAAGAGTATAAAATATTAACCTTTATTGAAATTTTGTTATAACTAAAGATTCATTACTGCTTACTTGATACCGACGTGCGAGGGCTTTCAATTTAGTTAGCCTCATCAGCATCTCCTCAGTTGGATTTGTTTCATACAGAATATTAATTATTTCTTTATTGATTTGTTTCATTTTTTTCTTCAACATGATTGTTACATTAGGTGAATCTGCAAAATGATCATCATCCTCAAGGGTAGCTATTGCCTCTACTATTGAGGGTGCTTTTCCCTTATCCTAAACATCAAATTATGACAGAAATATCAGTAAAACTATCATAAAAACTCCAAAACCATAAATAAAATAATGTAATAATATAACATTTTTCAACTATCTAATTTGTACAATTTTAATAAGGTTTACCCTTGCTGAAGAATGGGTGGGAGGAGCATCCTCGTGGCCTCTATCATGTGCGGGATCCATATCATCCTGTGACAAAGATTAAATATAAAAACTTTAGCGAACTAAAAGCAATAGACTTAGCAAAAAAAAACTTATTAACAAAATGGTATATAGTACTTACCACCCTCATGATAGTAACTTTGTTTGTATCTATGTGATTTAAATGATAATCTATTAGCAATTCTTCCCCTGCACTTATTGATTTTATTGCACATACAAAAACTTGATTCCCCTCACGCTCCTCAAATATGCAATTGGGTTGCTTATTAGTTGACGAAGGTCGCGTACTATTTATAAAACCCACAATATTACTTGTTGCTTTTGGTCTCCCATCAATGTACATTGCAAATCTTTTACTTTGATCATTTTCTTTCCTTTGTATATAATTAGCTGATAGTGCATACCTACGCATAGTTTTTTTATATTGAACAATCCGCATCCAATTATTGTAATTGTAACACGGACCAACATACTTGAATAATTCAACAACTCTACTGTAATATACCTTTATCCCATCCATGGAAAATAGGCCCAAACCATGTAATGAGGATGGAGCAATGCGATATATCCTCTCATTAACACAAAAATCAGTATTAATTGGAGGTAGCTCATTAGGTACCCATTCTTTCTCAATGTGTGTGTACCAAAAGGGCACCTTGATGTCACCTTTGGTCTCATCATCATAACAACATGACCCCCCATTAGCAAGGAAATATTTCATGCGTTTATCAAAATTTTTTTTAATCTTTTGACCTCTAGTTGATCTCCCTATTTTAGATGTACTACATGTAGAACTTTCATCTAGCATTCCCTCATTTTTCTCATTCGATGTAGATAGATCTGACAAGTACCTATTTGGTGGGTGCTGCAATCCATCAAATGAGATATTGTCACATCAATATATATAGAATAATCAAGTCATGACCCATACGTATGGCTCTTCTTTGTCTATACATGAGAGATATAAAATTTACTAGGTTGAAAGTGATTATATATTATATTTCTATATGGTTCTTCTTTGTCTATATATACATTATATGATTATATAATATGTCTATTTATAACATACGTGCTTAGTGATAAACAAGAAGAATATAAGAAAATTATGTCTATTTATTGACTTATACCTGCTGATCCATGTCACTATGCATGATCCACGCCAAAGGGGTCAAATTTCCTATATATGCTAATAATTTATCTTAAGTTAGCTAAATATTACATGATATGTATGCTACAAATAACTTAGAAGATAACATGAACAATATGCAACATCATAAACATGAACAAATTTACCTTATATATGGAATGCAAGATCGTCAATAGAAGGCCGGGGTGACGATGTCTGTAGTCAATTGCCTGTTTGCAAAAAAGGTGATAATCAAACAAAAATATACATGTATCAACAGCAATTAATTGAGCATCGTAAACAAAAAATTGGTAATTATAAATCACATGTGTCGTAATCATTAGAATTGAACACAATAAATATGTAATCATTACAATTTAAAGCAAAACATAAATATGTAATCATTAGAATTGAACACAATAAATAAGTAACCATTTCAATTATGTCATTGATCATCATCATCATCATCATCATCATCATCATCATCACCATCATCATCTCCATCAACAGCATCACCATCATCATCATCGCCATGATCACCATCACCATCATCATCACCATCATCATCATCATCATCATCATCATCATCATCATCATCATCTTCTTCTTCATCATCTTCAGTATCTTCTTCTTCCATAACATTATACTTTATCGGCCTTCCTCTTGGATCATGTCTAACAAAAAATGACCAACCCTGTTTATGTGGAACCTCTGAGTAAAACACTTGCTCACATTGGCTTGGAAGAACATAGGGCTCATCTCCAACTGGCTCAAATGACCTTGTATTAATCATTGTAAATCCATTATCATGTTGAATAACAGTTCTATCTGAATCATTTTGATTCAGTCGTAGCCTGTACCATTTGACGACAAATAGAACTAATTTAAAGGAGTTAAAGTCACACTCAATTATATCATCTAAGATGCCATAGTATTGATTTTGAGATTGTTGAGGATGTATGTCATTTCTAGATGATATATTGGTGACCTCAAAAACTACACTTATCCCAGAATCACAAGTTTTCTTTGTGTCATCCAACTTTTTTATGCAAAATTTGTGGTCATGATAGTACATAGCTTTGTGGTGCTTGACCTACAATTTTTCAAGTGTGTAAATTATTTGCATCATGAGTTGATATGAAACATACGAGTCATGATCATTAATAAATTTGTACGTACTTGTCCACCTCTTAAACCATGTGCTAGATCAATTATCATTGGAGTAACATTGGAATCTCTATTATGATGAGCTTCTCTAACCAATGAAGAAACACCTTCCCATGTTAATGAGAAACCATTTTGTTAACATTGTTCAATCCATACCATCATCCAATCAAGATTGTTTGCAATATACAAATGTATTGCATCCCACTCTCGACCAGCTGTATCAAAAAAAATATACCAATTATAAATAACTTATATTGAAGATTTATAAGAATTAATTAACTACAATAACATCTTAGATTTACCTCTCACTTTCCTCAATCTACCTTTGCCCATCAAGTACTCCCCTTCAAATTTGTTAATGGAGTTGGGATCCCAAATACGATCTACATGGATCTTTACTACAAACTTAGGAAGATATTCACTAATGTACACCATGGTCTAGTATACCATATATCCCTCCACCATAGAACCCTCAAGATGTGTTCTCTGTCGAACCAAGCCTTTCAAAAATTTCAAGTACCTCTCAACCATCCACATTGACCTAGTTGGTACAGGTCCACACAATTCAATCTCCTCAACCTGATGTATGAGGTAATGTTCTTGTGCATTAAAAAAAGTTGAAGGTAGACACTTTTGCATTTCACACATAAGAAGAGGAATTTTTCTCTTCCAGTATTTTATATCTTCTTTATTGATTTCTTTAGATGACAACCACCTCATGTATTTTCCAAGATAATATATAACTTGTTTGACACCATTGGCAAAGTGGTGTGGGAGAGATAGAGGTAGAACGTACTGCAATATTTGTAAAATGATCTTGTCAATATTTTATAAAATAATGCAATGAAAACCACAGACAATATACAAATATATAGTGAATACAAAATAATATGAATTACCTTAATAAATATATGTCAATCGTGTGTTTTCATCCCTAACCCAAATTCAATTTTCTTTGATATGAGATCATTTATGTTCGCAGCAAATCTTGTGGGAAATCATATTTTTTTTATAATTTCTTTTATAGCATTGCTCTGCTGCTCCGACAATAACCATGGAAGGGCACTTGTATTAATCTGGTCTCCATTGTTATTTGATCGAATAAAATTTTTCATTTCATGGTTGGATTCTTCAATGTCACTATAAATTTTGATAATTTGGTCTTTGTCACATCTTCCATCCAATATTTTCCATAATGTCTCTGTTACATTCTTTCCAATATGCATAGGATCAAACAAATGCATGATTGGGAGTTTCTCATAGTACGGCAACCTAGTAAATTGTGTAGGATAACTTTTTAGTCCTTTTGGAAGTTGGTCATTGATTCCTTGACGACCTTCACAAGCATCAATTACATCATCAGTAAACAAAACACAATATCAAAATATAAATTTGAAACAAAACCCATCAAATGGAATGACATTACCTCGATGATTTATTTTATTGTATGCCAACTTCCATAGGTGAGGTGTCATTCTCTGTGGCTTTGATGTAATCTCTTCTTTCCCATTGAAAAGATGTTTTTCAGTAATTCGGTACTTATGATTTTTGTGGAGAAAGTGTCTATTCTCATTGAACACCTGCTTTCTTAAACTTTTTGAATGATGAAATTTTGTCTTTGGACCACAAACTAGACATGCAAATTTTCCCTTTGTCTGAAGACCTACAAGATCATGCATAATTGGATTAAATGTGTTAACTTTGTGTTAGCACTATAACATACCAAAAAAGAGGCGTTAAGAAGAGAACATACCACAAAAATGTGTTAGCCCAGGGGCATCATGTATTGTCCATACAAGCATTGCATGGAATTGAAATTGTCTTTGTCCTATTGGTCTAGAGATGTCATACATAGTGACCCCATTCCATAACACCATCAACTCATCGATAAGGGGCTCAATATATACATTGATATCTTTAACTTGGTACTTACTTAGTTGAATGAACAAAAATATTACATAATTATTATGACCATTTTGATGGATTATTAATAATAAATTAATTTAGATGACCATTAAATCAAAAAATACCTGGAACAATCAATGACAACATTATGTGCTCCCTCTTTATGGACAACCAAGGAGGAATGTTATTGTTGATAACAAAAACAGGCCACACCGAGTAAGTAGATCTCATCTCTCCAAATGGATTGACTACCAATGAAAGCTTGAGATTACGAGGTTCTTCTTTAAAGTGTGGCCATTTTTCTTCTATTTCCTTAAATTTTGAGCCATCCGCAGACATTCGCATAATGCCATCTTGATTTCTATTACGTGCATGGTAATCCATAAATTGTGCCAAGCTATTGCACTTGAATAATCGTTGCAGACGTGGAATAATGGGAATATGTCGAAGAACCTTG
Organism: Chamaecyparis obtusa; assembly: GCA_027943335.1. Classification (NCBI taxonomy): domain Eukaryota; kingdom Viridiplantae; phylum Streptophyta; class Pinopsida; order Cupressales; family Cupressaceae; genus Chamaecyparis; species Chamaecyparis obtusa. The sequence goes on along the minus strand of BSBK01004987.1, from coordinate 408,675 downwards.
CGAGGTACCTTTTTTGTTATTTGATCTGATTGATATCTACTAATATGACAAATAGGGCATTCTATTGCAAATTCATGTTGTTTATAATATATAATATGATCTTTCAAACATGCATGTATTGTTTGATACTCCATTCCAATATCTTTCATAATGGCAGATAATTCTCTGTACGAGCGAGGTATAATGTTTGATGGTGGTAACAAACACTCACCTATCAACCTACGACCAAAAATATAATTTGTTAATTTAAAGAATATTAATTGCTACACGATTCACCCAATATTAATTGTAAGGGAATTACGACTAAAATAATGAAAAAAGATGACATACCTCAACATACGTGTCATTGCTACGTTGGATAAACCATTCATAACCTTCAAGTTCACCAACAACAATACAATGACAAGAAGAGTTGTTTTGGAGCCTTCATATAGGGGCTCGTGTGCCTTCTCAAGTATAGGTACATCAAGCTTTACATCAACATCATCATCATCTTGATCATCATCATCATCTTGATCTTCTTCATCATCATTGTCTTCTTCCATGATATCATTACCTTCTACTTCTATATTCACACCTCCATGTTCCCTCATTTGGAAATCCACATTCTCCAGATTGTCATGGTCCATAACATGAAACTGAGGGATGTTGACCTATATGAAAATGATGACCTTATATTAACCATGACCATGTTGTCATCATCAAATCATGTCTTATGTATTTTATAAAATATTAAAATACATACCAATGGACGAAATTCATTTCCCCCTTCAATGTGACCATGTTGCCTATAATGTTCCTCGGCTGTTTTGATTAGATATCTTTGAGTCTTTAAGCCCTTACAAAGTTTGCAAGGACAATAACATTTTCCATCACCCTTTCTTTTTAAGTTAGACCATGGTCTAGCAATTGTCTCCCTATTTTTTTGTGTGTTGATATCGTCAGACATGGTCTTTCTTGAATGGAATGACTCGTTGGTGGAAGAAGGATGACTTGTTTGCAACCTGCAGATAAAAATCATTATTGAACAACCATTTTCTCAACCATTTTAATATTGAAAACATCATATGAAATATCTTTATGATTTAGATTTTAATGGTATATTTTAACTTTTAATCAGAATTCTATGTAATATAAGGACCCCTATTCAAAATTATGTCAATACCAATAGATTGCCTCAAATTGTCCAAAATGACTAAAAACCCTTGTGTAGCAAATATATATCATTGGGAAAAAGAACCAGATTCTCAACCATAGAACAAATGAGGCTTTTCCTTGAAGTCAGCTAGGATAGAAGCCCTCAAGTTGAGCCTTCCATTATCTTCATTGCTATTTAAACTCAAGATAATTCTCATTTTAATGGAAAGAGGGCCAAACAATAGAGCAGAGCTCATGAACTAAAATTTTCCTTTGAAGACATGAACAAGTCTCTTGTTACCAAAGGGAAGCCCTTAGTACCCATAAATGGAACACAAGGGAATAACTAAATTGCCTTATACATAACCAAAATGTAGACACTAGGAAACAAACTAAAGCATTAAACAAGCAAGATAACTCAAAACTTAGAATACCATGAGAAATAGAGCAATGACATGTGTGAGAACATATCAGTGACTGAAATAAATAGCTCTCATCAATACAAATGCCTTCAATACCAACATACACCAAGGATAGAACAAAGGGTCACATCAAAATATAACAAACCAATGATTAAGAGACAACTACCATTGGGAATGACAAGTTGATACTCTTTAAAGTAATCAAGGTGACTTATCATCTAGTAGAATGCTTCCTAACAAAGTTCATGATTCCACATCATCATTGAAGAAAAAAGAGATGGTCTTGGAGAATCCTCACATTAGCTAAGGCATTATTTACATTGTTACCTTCATGATGAAAATGAACAAAAGAGATGCTAGAAAAATGCTTGCTAAATTCTAAATCTCCATAAAGCAATCTTCAGAGCTTCCATAATCCAATTTATTTTTTAGATATATCAAATAATTCTTCATCTAGATAGTAAACTATTGGTATTGTTTATCCATACCCAATCACATTTTACCCATGCCTTCTACCACAATTCATCTATGCTGCAATTGTTCCTCAGACGACAGGTCCACAACATATTTCTTCCCTTTTAGATACCAACTTTATTTCTTTGGGTTTCCTCTCTCTAAATCAGCATACACTTCCTATGGATTCCTTGCTCTACTACAAATGTTGAAAGAACAGATTCATCAAGTTTGCGAGAATTGGATGGCACACACTTCAAGGTATGTGGTCTCTATTTATTATTGAATGAGCTATAAAGTGGTTGTAATGGGAGTTTCTTTATTGGCATAACTAATGGGGTCTTATTACATCATTAACATAAGCAATAAATGCCTGTATACAAAATGTATTTTAACATCAGGTCTACCAGCAAGATATATTTAATAGCCACTATTTAAAAATAAATGTATGTGACCTCTATTTATTATTGAATGAGCTACAAAGTGGTTGTAATGGGAGTTACTTTATTGGCATAGCTCATCCAAAGCTAAACTCTGCTTGGTCATTCCTCATTAAAATTAGGTCCGTGATAACTCTCTTTGCCTCCATTTTCAGTGGGATTCATTTTTGAACTGAATGTTGACATTCATACTTGTCCATTTATCATACTTGGATCTTACTCATTCTCACCTCAATTTCATACCTTGTTCACAATCTAATTCAGACTTGAATTCACACCCATATCAATGCCATTTGGATTTGTTTCTCATAACAACTTTCATGCACCATCACCATTGATGGTGCATCCTACTTTCTCTTTACCTCTCAAGTCTCAAACACTAGATCTTGCTCTCCTCTTCACATTTCAAGGTCTGACTCTTGACTCGTAAATGAGGCAAAGTTGCTCAAACTCATCTCTCAAACTTGGAGACTTTAAAATTGGTACCAACTAAGACCACTACTCATACTGCCAAAGCAAAAAGAGGGGGTCCCCATTTGAAATGGGGGTGATGGTGTGAAAACCTCACAATACTGCCAAGTGAAAAGAGGGGGTCCTCATTTTTTCGGTCTTCCTTCTCAAATGAGGAAAGAGTCCAATTGTCTCAAATGTAGGCATAAGAGTTCCAGCCCCAAAAAATGGTTGAATACCATCATGGGAATGGACAAAGAAGAGAAAGAGAGGAAACAGAAACAAACTAAAAAGATGACTACTAAAATAGTAGAGGAGATGAAGAAGGTTGAAGTTGTTCCTATGTAATAAGCACTTATAGATGATATTAATTTTTAGGATATATCTTATGCATCCACACAAGACATATATATATTTTCCTTTGATGATCCTATGATTGAGAGGGATACAACAAAGAAGAGTGATAAGAAGGATAAGAAAACTGCTCATCCAAAGAGTAGTGGTGCAGAAGATCAAAGTGAAATAGGTGTCCCTCCTTCAAGGAACACAACTAGAAACAAAGAATAGGACATTGTTCCTTTAGAGAAAACTATAGTGCTTAATGAGAAAGAGGAAGAGGAAAATACTAAGAAGGTTCAAGACACTACTAAGACAAGTGATGAATTTAAGTGGTAAACATTGATTCCTCATTGCTTCTAAAACAAAAATTGAAACTTTCGATAGGTTCCTTAAAGCATCATTCCTCTCTCATTGAGAATAAAGAAGAGTGGGATGCCTTAAGTAAGATAAAAGATAAGAGAAAGGTATAAGCCTTTAATTAGTATGAAAATGCACACAATTGATATATTTTAGCATCACTTGAAATTATTTAAGGAATGTGATAATGAAGTTAAGTATGTGTTCTATCAATTTTTCTTGAAATGACCTAGTTTTTCAAAAAAGCATAAAGGATGAGATTGACTCCATTGAGTCATAGATCACACAATTGGCAATAATATATATAATATTTCAAAGGATAAGGATGCAAAAACTAGAGCTTAAATTGAGAAGCTTAATTCATAGCTTTCATTTCTTTAGGACTATAGGGAGTAGATAAAGAGACAATTATATTAGTTGAGGGAATCAATGAATTGAGGCTTTCCTCATTTGAGAAGGAAGATCCTGTCAGTTTTTGGGTTTTGGTCAAAACAAAATTTTCTATATTGTCCATGACTATGCAAACAAGGGTTTACAGTTTATTCAATAACTTACAAACCCAATGTATAAATTTGTATAAATAGAACCACACATTATCTAAATTATGACTAAATTTTATTAGAAATCACACCATTTTTACCTCTATCATTGCTTAAATAATAATTAAGTTAAATTGATTAATTAAAATGAAGGGAAAAAACTCAAACTAAAAAGTTAGCACATTTCACAACACATAAAATTTTGAATTTGATGAAAGTTTTGAATAGTTTAGTAAATTAAATCTATTTTCAAATCAAACTACATGAAGATTTCAAAATTCAAGTGAATCAAATTTTCCCATTCTCATATTATATTTCGATATTTTTGAGGTCCATATTTGCAAGTAAATAATATTGGAGTGTTGATGTTTGTAACATCGATTAGATAAATAATATTGACTATATGATTATTATGAGAAATAATTTATTATATATATACATACATATCAATATCAATAATTGATATTACTATATACATTGATAAATATGTAAATATAAAGTTAGATTATAATTATTCTCTATTACATTGATAAATCCTATGCTCTCCACAATTGCTAAACATGGAAAAATTTCAGTTAGGTGATCCAGAATCCTATGGGGCCTTTAAATTCAAATTTTTTGTGTCAAAGGTTCACAAATCACTTCTGGAAAACCTATGTTCATATTCATGGAGGAAAGATGCATTATAACATATTGACTGCACTGAACATTTCACAAAATATGATGTAGCTTCCAAAAATTGTTTCAAGTTGGATTGGGGAAGACTTGTTTCCGTTTGGTAAGAATACTCAGACTATCTACATAATTTAAGGATAATGAAATGTTTGATACATGGTCTCACTCATTGTAATGTCCCCTTTCTGAAATAGGATTTAATATTAAATAATAATAATAACAAAATTAAAATAGAAAAAATAAAAATAAAATTTAACATAAATTTAATTAAATTTAAGTTAATGAATGGTCAAAAGGCATGAGAGGAAAAGTTGTGACTCCCTCAAACTATGAGGTATAAAAGGGAGAAGGCAACTTCATTTGAAAGGGGGCAATTTTTTTATCAAGAATGAGAAGTGCAGATCTAATCAACAAGACAGCAATGATGAGATATGACCCCTTTAAATGGGTGCATCTTTCCAAAGAGATGTGTCTCCTCAAAATATGCAAGCACAAATAGGTGTTGAATGGAAGAGGAATACAAGGGAAAATGCATTCTCAAGTTAGACTGGGTCCACAACACAATTATGGTAGAAATAAAAGCAGATAAAATAAGAATTATAATATTTGAGATGAAATCAGATGTGGAAATAGGGTAATAGCGGAAAAAGGAGATTTAGTTTGAATTATTAGGCAATAAGAATATGACACAGTACTTAATTCAGAGAGGGATCCATATTTATGGAGAAGAGGGAATGGAGGATATAAATCAAGAGAGGATTAATGAAAGAAGAAAGTTCAATAAAAAGAAGAAAGCTTGTGACCTTCTCAAAAAATGAAAATTATGAAGGGTTGTGTTGTTTCAAAAAGTGGTAATTGTGAAGGGTTGTGACTCTTAATAGACATGAGGAAGAGGAGTAACTTCTCCTTCGTATTGGATGTTATAAAGGGGAGAAGGTTCCATTTGAAGAAGATGTCAATCATAGAAAAACCCATAACTATGTGTGAAGCAACTCATGTGCTTGGTTTTTCTCTTCATTTTTGTCCATATTGAGAAAGGCACATACAGCTATAACCTTTGTTAAAAATCCCCTTAGTGTTCTTTGATGGATGTATATATGTTATTCGAAAGCCTCTGCATTGGTGTGGGAAGGGAGGATACGTACAAAGGTTTTGGACTTTATCTTTACATTACCCCACTGCATTTACACAAAATTTTCTACAATATTGTTCACAATAAATTTGTTATGCATGCATATCTAGTGTCCATTCACATTGTTAGGGTGCACTCCATGAGACCACATTTCTTTAAGGGGCCTTATGTGTACAAACGATGCCTCCAGATGTCATTAGTTTCCTGCATATGGCAGATTCAAAAATGGTCTTTAGAATTTCTCTCCTCTTCTATTATGTGCATCATGGCAATAAAAAAATCCCACCTCGTACTACCTCTGCAGCTTCATTGATCAACACCTATGAAGAGAGAGATCAATTGGGAGAATAATATATCACCCTATCAAACCGACATAAATTCAATTCATTAAATTATGTAGCATAGGATTCTGGATTATGCCCTAGCCGGAACCATCGACTGTCGATGCATAGTCAAATTGGCTTAACGTGACTACACTTGTCCTCAACGGTGGAAGCCTTCAAAACTTCAATGCTTTCTTTTCATCTTTCCCCACTGCTTTGGTGAGGGTTCGCTTGTCTCCTTACTAGATATTTTAATAATGATGGTGTTTTTCAATTGTATATTAGGAGCAGGTATTAATTTTCTTGTTTTCATCAATGAATTGAAAGTCGTGGGACCTTCTTTCTTAATAAACATGGATTAATCTTGTCTTTGATTACAAAACTGATGGCAAGAGGCAGTGGAGAAACAAAATAAAATGGAACCTGTAATCGCTCGCCTGCCTGCTCCCGCCCGCGCTAAAAAGGATAGTTTAAATGAAGATGCATTTTCTTTTTTTTTTACCTTTATGCCCGTTTTGGTCAAAATTTTGACCAACATGGGCATAAACGGCCATAAAAGTAAAAAAAGAAAATGAAGATGCATTTTCTTTTTTTTTTCAAACTTTTATGCACGTGTTGGTTGAAATTTTGACCAACACGGGCATAAACGGGCATAAAAATAAAAAAAGAAAATAAAGATGCATTTTCTTTTTTTTTTTAACTTTTATACACGTGTTGGTCAAAATTTTGACCAACCCATAGTTGGTCAAAATTTTGACCAACACGGGCATAAAAGTAAAAAAAAACAAAATTTATCCTTTATAATGCGACCATGTAAAACCATTTTGCACTTTGGTCAAAAATTTTGGTCGAAATTTGTGGTCAAATGCACTAGTGCAACAATATACAAAGAGAGAGAGAGAATGCACAACATATCATATATTATTCTTGAAGTAACCTCATATATACTAGGCTATAAGGCCTTCTTGGTTGTGGCCAAATACATTCAATTACAATTACAATAGTCCTCCAACATGTGAGGATTCAATCTTCAGAGACTATCTTCTAACTCCTAAGAACTAATCTGCTACTAATCTTGACCTAGAACTTCCCTCCCAAAACTATGAACAAAAACTATATTTATACAAGAGGCTACTAAAATAATCTGGCCTTCAAATCCATCATTGGTAGAAGAAGCGACTAGATCTAGGTGCTTAGGCTTCCCAATGATCGATACCAACATTAACTCCATGACCAAAATTCAATGCACAAGTTGACCACAATAGAAAATCAAAATAAAACACTCGGTGAGAAAGATTACCGAGCACTAGGAAATAATTTGATAAACCAACCAAACAAATTGGTCAAAGAAGGAATCGAGCAACTACCACACCTACTCAGTCAATGAAGGAACCAAGCAACTATCGAGAAAACTGAAGAACTCAAACTTATTTTTGATGACACAGGATTGGCAAGGACCCGAGGTGATCCTGCATCATTAAGGTTCAACTTGCATTCCACAACCCATGAACACTTTTCTATCTTTGTGCCTCTTTGCATAACTGTGTGGATCTCAAGCTTGTCCATAAATTTCTATTAGTATATCTAAAAGACCTACTCACCTCTATTAACTAGAATTAGGTGGAGCCCAAGAACATCAAAACCTATAGCATTGAAATTACATGTACTATTTAGGACATGGACATGGTCATGATGGACACTTAGCTCATTACCCATGACAAAGAGGTCAACCTTCTTTAGAAACATTTTTCATATTGGCTCACATGGACTTGTATGGTCTATGGTTTTTTGTTGTTTGGCTTGTGCAGAGATGCCTTAGGACCTCGCCACTTCATCCACTATGGAGAGTTTAGGTGCAAAATTCTTTTTGGGCTGATTCATATTCTCTCCTTCCTTCCCCAATGCCTTCATTTAAAAACCTTCCTTTTTGTCACAATTAGTAGGCTTTGGTGCATATTTTTATCAATGAGGCTCAAATGGATACTTAAAAATATCTCCTTGATTGAAAATAGCCTTTCCCCTCTATGTTCTCAATCCTTTTTCAATATAGAGAGAATTGTGTTCGAATTTTAAATCTTATTTCTCAATGAAGTGTTCTATTTGAGCTTGATCCAAGTTGAGTCTCTATCACTGGTAGCCACATATTCATTTATCTTGTAGATTTATTGTTTAAATTACCTCATTCAAGGTATTCATGTTTGGATTGAAAATTTTCATCCTCTTTTTTTTATAGAGGTTATTTTAGTTGGTGAGCATATTTACCAATATTCTTTGACTTATTGGCTAGAAAATTTGTAAGAGATTGTAGTTGTATCACTCACAATGGTGAACCATGGAGATGTTAATGGAAAATTCCAAGCCATGACTCACTAGTTTTGAATAGATATTATATATTGTTGTCACCAAATTTATAATCATGAAAATTTCATTTCCCTCATGATTCTCTTGATCTTCATCTTCGGTACTATGGGAGGCCCTTGAAAAAATCATATGGTCACATTTATTAGCCTAAAATTTTTTTTTTGGTGGGACATAGTTCTACTTTAGATCTAATTTTCTATCCTTTGGTGGTTTTTAACTCTACTTGTAACATTCGAGTGTCCTGTAAGGAAATAAATGGTGTAGAAATGCTTTCTGAACACTAAATTAACAAGGAAATAAGAAACTATAAATTTTAGAGATGTGCAAGTAAATGAAAATATGAAATTACTAGAAATGATACATAGAGAAATACCATATTTAACATGGGAAACCCTTTCAGGAAAACACCCACCACCCAAAAAAACCATCGAGTAACTTTGTACTACAGTAAATAAATTTACAAAAAATGCACTCCATAGTTTTTACACAAGCTCAGATTCCCTTATAATCAACCAGATTTCAATTTATTACACCAATTTAATACAAATCTTGTAGTCATTTATGCACACTACAATTCATTATAGAATTTGGTATGTTAGCTACAATGACCAACCAACTTCCATTCGTCCAATTGCCAGGTGTCACCGTACACCATCACCACACTCTGGTACTATACATGGCACTGTACCCAAAGTGACACCATGTTGAAACTGGTACCAAACCAAATTGTGGTACTTATATAGGATTCATTGCACTTGGATTCAATGTATTGGCCTCGATGTACCTCTTCCTCCTTCATTGTACACTCAGCATGACCATGTGCGAATATGGACTCGGTAATGAGTCTTACCGTATGTCTCAAAGAGATGTCACATTGTACATTCTTCATACTTCATATAGTGCTAGCATGTATGAAAGAATCACTATACAATGATCTCATACTCTATATGATGCCAACATGTATGGTAGAATCACCGTACGGTGATCTCATAATTTTTACGATGCCAACATGTATGGAAGACTGACCGTATGGTGAGATCACCTTCACTATATGGTGGATTCATCATTTAGTGAGGCCTCCTTACTTCATCACTCAAAAATCTCCCACTTGATAAAGTACAAAGTTACTCAACAATGCTTAACAAGAGTAAGGGGCTTTAAGCCCCATCGAGCTTATGCATCATTTGAACTTAACTGTGTTCACTAGCTTTGTTAATGCATCTACAAGATTCTCCTAAGTGCCAAACTTTTCTAGATTTACTTTTTCATCTTCAACCATGTCACATAAAAAATGATATTATACATCCATGATGTGTTTTTTCATGGCATGATAAGTAGGATTCTTCACCAAACATATTGCACTCTGACTGTCACATAAAATTGTAATTCTACTTGCATCATAACCAACATTAGAGGAAAAATGATTAAGCCAAACTACTTCTTCACATGCGCAAGTAGATGCCATGTACTCTACCTCAGTTGTTGATAACATAGCTACACTCTACCATTTTCTCATCCAGCTGATAGCACCACCATTAAACATGAATACATATCCACTGGTGGATCTTCTTTTGTCAATGTCACCAACCCAATGAACATCCACATATCCTTGAATGCTAACTGATCTATTTGATTCAATTGAGCTACCTTGATAATACAATGTGTACTATGATATACCCTTCAAATATCTCAAAACTCTTTTCACTGCATCCCAATGTATCTTGTCTGGATTTTCCATAAACTAACTCAAGACTCCCTCTGCTTGGGTAATGTCTGGTCTTGTACTCACCATTGCATACATAAGGATACCAACAACACTTACGTAAGGTACTTGCTTCATGTCTTCATCCTCTTCTAGATATTTTAAACTATCACTAACTGAGAGCTTCATTCCATGTAACACTGGAACTACTTGTTGCTTTCAATCGGTCATATTAAATTGCTCCAAAACATTGGTAATATATTTTCTCTAGTTTAGCCAAAGTTTTCTGCCAACCTTGTCCCTTATAATTTCCATCCACAAAATAAATTTTATTGGCCCTAAATATTTCATTTCATAATTCAAGGAAAATTGAGATTTTAACTCTAAAATCATTCCCTTCCTATTGCTTATAAAGAACATATTGTATACACCTAAAAATGGTCATCTAGACTATTAGCCCCTTTTGCTAAATCATCAATTGTTTATTCTTGATCAAATCCTAGTTCTATCATTTATTTGATTATTTTCTATGGGCTAACCATCTTATCCTAAGTCTTTATTTATTAAAAGGAATATTCCCTCCCCTTTTAATAAATAAAAAGCCCCCACTTTTCCTCTTATCCTAAGTTGCACAAATAAAACATTATTCTTATTTTATAAAAAGGGAAAAAGCACTTTTTGTCTCATATGGACACAAAAGTCAACTCTTATTTTCCTATTGGAGGATACTTGTGCACATGGATTGCTCCTCTTTTAAGCTCCACCATTGATTAAATCTTTTGCCTCTTAATCTCTATGGTCCATTTCTCCTCATTTCCTATAAAAGAAGAGCTCTCTTCTTCATTCTAGATCCCCAAACTTTTTATGCTAACTTTATGCTGCAAGTTTTCTAGGTCACTTTGAAGTTTTTGAAGATTTGGAGCATTCTTAGCATCTACATCTCATTCTTAGCATTTACATCTCATTCTTATCTTCGCTTGATGTGAGTAACTTGTGCCCATTTTTTTTTGAAATTTTGCAAATGGTATCAAAAGTTTGAGTGTGATATATCGTTGAAAAGGTCTTTTCGAGCCTAATCCAACCATGATGGTTTCATTTTTAGATTTTATCATTTGATCAGTTATTTTTGCACATTATCTAATTTTTTCATGTACTAATTATTGTTAGATTTTGGATTTTGATTCTCCTAACTCTTGTTGGTCTAACAAGTTGTGGTTGTAGGTGCTTCTTGCTTGAAATTTGCTAAAATCGTATGTCAAAGAGGGCTACTAATGGTTTTTGCAGGGCTGCCCTAAGCATAAAAACCAAATCAAGTGCTTTTTTAATTGCTTTCTTTATTAAGTGTGGCATATACTAGTTGTTTCCTTTCATAGGCACTTAATACCTTGTTGTAGAAATTTTGAGGTGGTAGGAGAGTATGCTCTTCACCCTTGTGGTGAAATAGAAATCTTGACCCATCTTGGGATTTTGAAAGCAAGGGGGTAATTGAATCTTTGCTTGGTGTGTTTGGGAGAGATTCTTGAGATAGGGGAGTATGCTCTTCACCCTTGTGGTGAACCAAAAACCTTGAACCTCAAGAATTAATCCACTCTTTGTTTAGCTTAGGATCCTTTAGCGGGCCTTATCTTGAGCAATCAAGAGGAACGACCCAAGTGGGGACAACCTTGTCATCATTTTCCTTAGTGGTGAGTGATTCCAACTCACTATAATCTCAAGGCTATCGAGGACACAAAACCTTGGTAGACATAGTACTTATCTTCGCTTGATGTGAGTAACTTGTGGGATTGTGACCATGAGGAAAGCATTAAGCAAGAATGCTTAAGGTACTCTTGAGGCTGCGAGGTCCTAGTCCTTTTTGAGGAGCAAGAGGGGTGCTATGAATGGAAACCCTTACTATGAACCATTAGATAGAGGCCACCCTATTTTAGCCACTTAGCTTCTTGGTGCAAGGATTGATCCAAGTGGACTTACCCGGATCACCCCAAGACACTCACCATATGTGTTCCTTTGGTTGTGTTTTTGACACTTCCATGACAACACCAATATCTCTTATGGGAAACCACTTGGTGTGAGGCAAGGGAGCATCAAGTTGTGGGCCACATTGCTAAGTAATGAGCCTTGTCCTTCTAGGTAGTAATTGCTTGAATTGTCTTCGATTGTGCTATACCAGTGTAAATGTTCTCAACATTCAAACAAATGGTAGCATTCATAAGGTTCTCTATTTTGATATCACAAGTGCTTGTCTTGGCAAGGTTTCTTTTGCCCTTGTTTCAAGTGTTCTATGACATGTTTGATCCCATACTGTTTGCAAACCTATCTTTTATCTGTTGCTACTGCTTGTCAAACTGAGAAATTGCACTGTTCAATCCACAAATTTGGTCCAAGCACTTCAAAACTGAGTTTTTCATGTTCACTAGTCAAGAGTCATATGATATTGAAGTATCCTTGCATACCCTCAACCAAGAATCCTGAGTCATTTCTACTGTCCTGTCATTGCTACAATTCGGAGTTGCTAAACTTGCACTTTAACTTGCTGTAGAGTGTGCTTTTCTGTTCTTACCTGAAACTGGTTTGTTACCTACATGCTTAGATTTGTTCTAGACTAAAACAAATGAGCTAAAACTATTGGGTTTGAGTTTAACAAATGCTACTCTTGATCACTTGTCGCATCACGGTTACCTCTCTAGCTACTTGCTTATTGAGCTTCTTGCTCATTGCTCGGCTTTAGTCAATTGATTGCTGTAAGTACTTGAGCACTTTTGATGAGCCATCTCTCTATTGTTCTACTTTGACAAGTGATCTTTATTAGCTTTGCTTATCTCAAATCTAAGAAACTTTGTCTCATTCTATTAGTTGACCAACATCTCTTTTCATGCCGATTATAACTCGGTCTTAGTTTGAGCAGGAGAATCACCCTCCGTTCAATTATACACATTTACCTTCTCCAACTAGATGTTCAAAAGCACCCATTAGAAACAAAAGTTCTAGTTCTGACCAATCTAAGAATTCTAAGGCTACACCATGGTATAAAGGAGGTTTCCTCTTTTCCGCATTCAAGACCCCCAAAAACATAGACAGTGTCTCACTCACTTTGACTGAACAAGAAAAGTTTCAACTCTTGCAAGAACACTTTGAGCGTAAGGATAATCAAGCATGCTTAGAAAAAGAACACAATCAATAAAGGATGGATGCTACTAGGTGCATGACTTATAGAGGGACATTTCATGAGCAACCTGAGACTAGTAATCATGAGCATAGACCTCTTTTTAACAATGGCAACAATGGCAACAACACGCCACCAAGATCTCCTCCAAGGCCAACTTTTTCTATGCCTTCTTCACCACCTAGACCTCCTCCCTCTCAACATGAGGCAGAGGCTAATGATGAGATTTCTAGCAAGTATCTTATGAGATGTGAACAAGATGTGGATTTCCAATGAATGATGCATAAGCTTTTAGAGCGTAATGGTGATCAATATTTTCAATATATGACTTCTAGAGGATACAAGCTTCCTCCTGGCTATGATGTCAGACAAATTGTCCAACAAAGAGTACCAACTGAATTGGAAGTCCTTCAAGAAGAATTACGTCAGACAAATCAACACCTTACCCAAATGGCATTAGAAAGAGAGCCTCCAAAGGTCTCTTTTGTAGAATCAATTTGTGCTCTTCCTTTTGATAAAGATCTATACATGGTCCCGTTTCCTAAGGATATTGAGGTTCCTAAATATGACAAGTATGATGGAAATGGTGACCCTCATGACCATGTGTGTCACTTTTATGCTCTTAGCATGGACTTCCTTCATGAAGACACATTTCTTCTATGACTGTTCCCTCGAAGCTTAAGAGGCCAAGCTTTAGAATGGTTTACGAAATTGACACCACCACTTAAGACTTTTGATGAGTTAGCTCAGTGATTTACCCAGCAGTGCTCTTACAACATCCAACAACATGTCACTGTGATAGATCTCGGTAATCTAAGACAACATCAAGGTGAGCCATTTTCAACTTACTTACAATGTTGGAGGTCATTGTATTCTCGATATCCTCGTCAGCTACCTGAAAGAGAAAAGATTGACATTTTCGTCAACACACTTGTGCCTGAGCTATTTTATGATCTAAGGAAGCAACTGTTCTCCTCCTTCCATGACATGGTTGAAAGTGCATATCAGATTGAGGATGTAGCTATAAGAAAAGGGGATATTGTTATTAATAAAGATGTTAAAGGCAATGGTAAAGACAAGAACAAACCTTGGAATAAGAACAAGTATGTTGTTAATGATGGGGTTGTTGATGCTCCTAAAGTTAAAGAGCCCTCTTTCAATCTCTCCAACACTATCTATGCAACAAAACAACAAGAAGCTAGCAACACTCACAATGCTCCTAAACCTCAATATGCAGATAAGCCTAAGAAGTCATTTCGAAAGCGAGTCTATACCAAGTTGGTAGAACCTTACGATGTGATCCTTAAGACTTTGGTTGACAATGGATAACTTACACTTCCTAATAAACTTGGTAACTAGGATCCGATAAATAAGCCTGATTGGTGGAGAGAGGATCATTACTGCCATTATCACAGAAACAAGGGACATCCAACAAACAATTATTTTAGGCTTAAGGATGATATTCAGGATCTTATTGAGAACGACACAATCTCCACTAATGGCTTAACTAAAAATTCTGATCACACAGCTTTCAAAGATCCTCTACCTAAGCATGATAAGGGGGAAACCTCTCAAACACATAAAAAGAATCATGATGCAAAGATCAATTACACGTATCCTTCTAATACACTTGTGATTAACATGGTAGAGCCCATTGAGAGTGTTCTAATGATGAGGTCTCAAGATGATGATAACACCAATCATGGTAAGCCAAAGTTAGTCTTGCAAACACATGGTAGCTTATCTTCTCGAAGTGAGACACTGAATGCTGTTACTAGGGGGCAAGCCAAGATTGTCCTTAAAACTGTGCAAGATCCCAAGCAAGCTTTGCCTTCCAAACAAGTGGCTCCTTCAGCCACCCCTAGCTATGATCTTGTCCAACATTTGCAAAAGACACCAGCATAGATATCTATCCTTGAGTTCCTTCGGTTATCCCCTTCGCATAGAGAGATTCTTGATGAGGCTCTATGTACAACATATGTTCCCAATGACATTGATCCAGATCAATTTCAGGCTATGGTCAACCACATTTCATCTCTTCTATCTCTCTCCTTTTCTATAGAAGATGACATATTTATTGCTTACCCTCATAATCTAGCTTTACACATTGAAGTTCTAGTCTACAATACCTGAGTCCACCGAGTCCTAATAGACAATGGTGCAGGGTTAAATATTGTTTCTTTCAATGTCATACAACAATTGGGTTTGTTAGAATTGGCTGTGGATTCCAAGAAGAAGATTATTATAAAAGCTTATGATGAAGTGGAAAGATCTTCCAAAGGTCTTGTCATGCTGCCTGTCCGAGTGAGCCCTATCATGAAAGATATTAGCTTCCAAGTATTGGACATCCCACTCACATATAACATTCTTTTGGTTCGTCCTTGGATCCATGACATGCAGGCTGTTCCTTCCACTTATCATCAGTGCATCAAATTTCTGTACACTGGCACTGAAGTTGTGATTCCTGGAGACCATACTATTGCTATTAATGCTCTTGCTGCTACTAAAAAATTTGTTCCTCATAATGAACCTTTTTTTGATCCTAGTACATCTCTAGCTACTGCTGAGAAATCACTTAAGATGACGAGCCTTGGTATGGGTGAATATACACTGGGTTCCTTTGCTTCTATACCTGTTTCTCCTAGGTCATATGGGAAACCTTCTGATAACATGAAGCCTTCCACTTCTGCTATGGTGATCTTTGATACTTTTGTTCCTTCATCCATTCCTTTAGAAGTAGACAGAGAAGAACAAGCTATTCAAGAGTGGATCTATAGAGAGGATTCTAGAAATACTCCCATACTCAGTAATTCAGACACAGATACAGATGAGTCACCACTACACACTATGGTTCAAATGGGAGATGATATTCCCTCTACTTCACTTCTTTGGGGAGAAAAATGTATATCTACTAATGATATGGATGTTGATATGGTTCATTCTTGTAGTAACCATCCTGATGTGGTTGATGGGTCTTGTGTGGGGTCTGATGAGTTTGTTCCTTGTATTGCCTTAGTGGACCACGTTGGTTCTTCTATGACAAGTCTAGATCTAGCTACCTTCGGAGCTTACCCTATAGGCTCAACCTCTCTTGTTACCAGAGATGATATCCCTCGCATAAATACTATTGAACTAGTCACTTCATTTCATCTCACATCAACACCTGTTACTTCTTCCACCAGCGAACTAGCCATGAAAAAGATTGAATCAGCAATCAAACATCATAGTCATCAAGTCAAATGAAAAGAGCAATGGTCGGATGGAAAAAACCACATTGTGGCGATATCCGCACCTAAGAAAAGTAAAAATAAAAATCTGCTAAAAAATAATGATTCTCAAATAAAAGATGACAAGCTGATTCTCTACAAAAAAATGGTGCACTACTTCAAGCATGATCTCATATCTGTTATACTTCAACCCATTCCTAGAGCTGAGAACAAAGTTTCTAATGCCTTGGTTACTTCAACATCCATATTACAAATGAAAAAGCATAAATTTTGCTTCAAGTTCCTAGTGGATGAATTACGCTATCATGCTTACAAATCTTACAATCCTACCATCTTTTCATATCTTCCACCTCATATTCCTCTTGCAAATCCACCATGCCATTCCTTCCGCCATCCCTTACATGTTGCCTTTGTATCTGGTGACTTGTATAGGAAGGGTCTAGACGGAACTCTCCTTAAGTGTCTAGAAATAGGAGTCAGAAAAAGTGCTAGCTGAAATCCATGATGGCATATGTGGATCACATTCTAATGATCCTTCACTAGCTCAGACATTTCTCAAGGCTAGTTATTATTGGTCGAACTGGTTGAGACCTCCTATCATCATAGTTGCAGCATTTGGGCCTGGGGCCTATCAGTTCTCTACATCTGAGGAAGCAGATTCTTGATGCCCGTTTCTGTCTGGGGCATCCTTTGTACATATTTATTGATCCTGAAAAAATACCAAAAAAATTCATATATGATGCTGAAAAAATCCTAAAAAGCATAAAAAGTACTGAAACAATGAGCATCCTAGTGAAAACCTAGTAATAGGCACTTTGATGTCTCACCAAAAAAATCAAAAAATTTCAAAAAATTGAAAAAATTGAAAAAGTGCCTTGGTGAAAACCTGGAAACAGGCACCTTGGTAGCAAAAATACAAAAAAAAAATTATAAAAAGTCCTGAAAAAATTGCAAAAAAATCTATCAAGTGGTGAAAACCTGCAAACAGGCGCTGCTTGAGACCCTCTGCACCTATGTCTATCACTCTTGCATGGGGCTCCTTCACTTCACTTCTTGCTTTGCCTCTCCTAGCCTGGAATTGACTCTTGTCTTAGTCTAGGGGGCATCCATTGTTTTCAGCTTATCTTGGGTCTCTTTGTGCGTTTGGGTTTTTTAGGCACCTTGTCAATGGTGTTTTTCAACACCACCTCAACTGTGTTTTTCAACACTACCCTAGCGTCAAGTGTTTCTTAACACTTATCAGATATCCTTCCCGTCGTCTTGGATGATGCAATATTTCTTACTGGCAGATGTGATACTCAAAGTTTGACTCTATGACCTACACACACGCACTTGACTCACTGAGATTTGTTTGACTTTATTTCTTTACGTGCTGTCTATGATGATTTCTTTGCTAAGTGGTCTCTCCCTGAGAAGTTTTCGATGATGCATAGCTAGAAGACTGAGGGTATGAGAACATGTTTTATTTCTTTATCTGCTTGTGGGTATATTTTGTTGGTCCTCACTGTCATGAGCATTTATGCTGGTCTTACTTGACACTATGGACCTACAAGGTATTATCCTTGACTGTTTTGCAAGTGCATGCTTATAGTCATCTTGACTTTCTTATGTCTTGATGCGAGCATAATCTTGCTATATCAAACTTAGGTAATCTCACTGCACTAGTCATCTTGACCTACATGTCTTTGATGCCTAGGTGGGATTTCCACATTTCTATCTTATATAGATCATATTTAGATCCACATAGTTATGCTAGTGTGTATTGTATGATCTTGTGAAGCTACCAATAACACTCGATGATGACAATTAGATGTCTATTAGCTTTGTAACCTTGCAAGTAAACCACTTTTCATGTAGCTTGCATTCTTAAGTTCATGTTAGTTAGTTTTGCATCTTGCATATGGAGAGAGCTCTCCTTTTCATCTTACGTGGACTTGTTAATCAACTGCACTCACCTTTCGCTTCTTCCTGATCATGTCTTTCACTTCTTGTCTTTCATATCACATCATTTTCCTTTCATTTCGGGATCGAAACCGAAATCCAAGTTCACCTTGATCATCCAAATCACCTTTTCCCCCTCTTTCACGCAGTTGGCTAACCTTTTGAGGCCTGATCCTTTGATCTTCGCTGGGGCATTCTTCACCTCTTCATCCCCATCTCTTTCAAACTTCTAGTCTTTCATTCACATTCAAATCCCAAGTTCAAATTCTTACCCTCCATGGTGTTTTCAGGTTGAGGGACCGCTTGGTTTGTGCCCTGGGTCCCATGTGTGGGGCATATCTTCACTGCTTGATGGTTATTCTATTCTCTTTCTCTGATTATGATTTCTAGTGATTTGATCATGTCTCTCTTGCTTCTTCTTTCCCTCTACCTGGATTTTGCTTTCGATCCCGAGGGGGCAGTCTTATTGGCTATCTCTTTCCTAAGTGTTCAGTACTGTTGCTACCAGGCTGATCATGTAGGATTTGCTATCTCTCTGCACTTCATTCTTTGGAGTCAGAATGCTATTGCTTGCCTTCTTGGCTATCTCTTGCTTTCTTGGCTGATCTGAGTTGCTTTGTGATCCCAAATTGATCTCACATTTCAACTTCATTCTTTGACTGCATGTGTTCCCAAATCAATCACACATTAGTCAAAGAGGGGCAAATGTATACACCTCAAAATGGTCATCCAGACTATTAGCCCCTTTTGCTAAATCATCAATTATTTATTCTTGATCAAATCCTAGTTCTATTATTTATTTGATTATTTTCTATGGGCTAACCATCTTATCCTAAGTCTTTATTTATTAAAAGGAATATTCCCTCCCCTTTTAATAAATAAAAAGCCCCCACTTTTCCTCATATATATCATACAAGTGATAATAGAAATCTAATGGACATTAGCTTAGTGATAGGAGAAAATATTTCTATGTAATCAATCCCTTCTTTCTAAGAATACCCCTTCACAACCAATCTTTCCTTGTACTTATCGATGCTTCCATCTAGACCATAATTCTTCTTGAATACACATTTCCATCCCATGGGATTTCTAACTTTATGCAAGGGTACAAGATTCTAGCTTCCATTCTTCTCCAAGGACTTCATTTCATCCTTCATTTCTTCCAACCGCGAATCTGAATCTGGCACATTAATTGCTTCTTTTATAGTCCCAAGCTCATCAACATCCATAAGAAAAGCATAGGCATAATTAAAATTTAACATAGAATAATTAAACCTCTTCGGTGAAAAACCATATGTATCAGGTTTCCACCTTTCCTAAGTAGATCTCCTCACATATTATGGTGAACCTTCATGAGGTTCATGATCATGTTTGTCTGAACTTCTATAACTACTTGAGTTCTCCCCATCCTCATTCTCAGGAACATATGGATCCTCGTTCTCAGGTTCATTTAGAGTTTTAAATATCTCCCTTTTTGGAATCTAAAGGGATTTCAAATGCTTCCTTTTTCTTTTCTGACTTCTCTGGCTAGTCTAGTGAGACATGTTTCATCTCACAAAATATAACACTCCTATTGTACAACACTTTTTCAGTGAGAGGGTTGCATAATTTATATCCCTTCACACCAATTCCATACCTCATGAAAATACATTTCACCATTTTGTTATCCAACTTGGACCTATGCACATCAGGTACACAAATGTCTTAATGAGGGCTTCTTACTAGACCATGCTTCCATAGGTTTTTTTTTCAACTACCATTGTAGTGGGAGAATGGTTCAACAAGTAGCATTCTATAGACACCGTTTTAGCCCTAACATTTTGATCCAAACCAACACTTCCCAAGATGCTCCTTTTTCTCTCTCCATCAAGGATAGATTTACCCTTTCTACCACTTTGTTCTATTGTGGAGTATAAGGTGTCATCTTATACCTAAAGTCATGCCATGATCTACACAGAATTTACCAAAATATGCATTGCAAAACTTGCCACTATTATCTATCCTTAAGAATTTAATCTTTCTCCCATTCTAATTTTCAACAAGGCTTTTAAAATCCTTAAATTGATTGAATACTTCTTCTTTACTCTTCAAAAAATAAACAAATGTTCTTCTAGAATAATCATAAATAAATGACACATAATATCTTGACTTAGACAAAGAAGGAACATCCATAAGACCAAATAGATTAGAGTGGATATAGTCCAACAAATCAAAATATTTTTGAGAACTAGAATAAATTAACTAAACACCATTTTCCTTTCCATAGATGCAATGTTCACAAAAATAAAATTCAAGGTTACAATCAACCAACCCCTCAACCACATTTTTATTCTTCAATGTTTTTAAACCTTTCTTGCCAATATGGCCAAGCCTATAATGCTAGAGAATTGTTTTCTCAGTACGGATTTTAACTTCCATAGTATTTACACCATGTATTGCCATATTAGTTTTATCAGGCTTTAGAAAGACCCTATTACAACATATAGGTTTGGAATCTAACCTGTATAGTATCCTAATGCATTTACCCTTAGTTAAAACAATAGAACCCCTAGTCATCTTGGAACCATCATGGACAAATGTTACTTGAACTCCAATATCATTAAGCTTATTGACAGAAAGTAAGTTTCGAGCTAGACCAAGTATATGAAGTACTCCATCAATTCCCTTTACTCTTCCATTGGGGAACTAGATTTTGACACTTTCTTTTCCAATGATCTTCAGTGTGGAATTTATTTCTAGGAAAAACTTTCCACCATTGTGCAGTTCATACTTTGAGAACCACTCTTTATGAGATGCCATGTGGAATGATGTTCTCAAATCAACCAATGATACATCGTCAGATGTAGGCACTGCCAAGGTTGCTACAAATGCATCAATGTCACTCTAAGAAGATTCAATGTCATAAGTAAATTTCTTCTTCTTTTTCTTATCCTTGTAATCCTTACGGATATGACCTTTCTATGCATAGTTCCAGCACTTTTCCTTGAATTTATTTCTAGGAGTGACAGATCACTCTTGAGACTTTAAATTTGTCTCCTTCTTCTTACCTTTTCCTTAGATGTTCCTTGTACAATGAGAGCTTCTTTGGCTGCCTTATATGACTTCCTTCACATCTCCTCTAATAGAAGGGTAACAACTACTTCATCTATTTTAAACTAAGTAGTCATGCTTTTGATGGCCATAAACAAGTGATCCCATGAATCAGACAACAAAATCAACAATACCATGCATTTCTCTTCTTCACTAATGGACACACCAATAGATGTCAACTATGAAATAACTATATTGAATGAGTTTGGATTATTTTCCACAGCCATTCCTCCATCCTTCTTCAAAGAGTACAACTTCTTTCTAAGAAAGAGCTTGTTTACTAAGGATTTTCCTTGATAAATTTCTCCCAACTTCTTCCACAAGGAATGCACGATTTTCTATTCATGGATATTAAATAAAACTGAATCTACAAGGCTCAATCTTATCAGTCCTCTAGGCTTTTGATCCGCTAGATACCGATCTTGCTACTTCACACATGAAGGCTTGTTGCTAGACACAACAATCCATAGATCTTGATCAACTAGTATATCTTCAACTTTAAGTTTCCAAAACTCAAAGTTTGTGCCATTGAACTTTTAAATGTCCACTCTTCTTGATGTACTATCCATCTCAATATGTAAAAAAAAAACTTTTCAAACTCCCACTGAAACCAAAGTGGCACAAAAAACCAAACCCTACCTGATAAGGATAACACAACTAGCCAAGCTCTGATACCACTTGTAAGGAAAGAAACAATGTGGAAATGCTTCTAAACACCAGATTGACAAGGAAATAAGAAACTATAAATTTTAGAGATGTGCAAGTAAATGAAAATATGAACTTACTAGACACATGATACATAGAGAAACCCCAGATTTAACATGGGAAACCCTTTCAGGAAAAACCCACCACCACAAAAAACCCTCGAGAAACTTTTTATTACAGTAAACAAATTTACAAACAATGCACTCTTGATTTTTTTACAAAGGCTCATATTTCCTTATAATCGACCTAATTTCAATTCATTACACCCATTTCTAATGAATCTTGCAATCATTTAAGGAAAATGAAATTCATTACAAAATTTGGTATGTTAACTATAATAGACAACCCACTTCCATTTGTCCAACTTGGAGGTGTCACCATACACCTGTTAGGAATAGTCCCAAGAGATAATTGAGAGAGGGCCGGGGGGGGGGGGGGGGGGGGTGAATCGATTATCTACAATTTTCAATTCTTTATCCAATTAAGCATACTTAAACATAAAGCATAAACACAATGAAAGAACACTTGAACACAACACTAATATTTTGGTTATGGGGAAAATCAAATAGGTAAAACCGATGGGAATTGACACCCACTAATAATCTACACTAGTATATTATGATCCTTGTTAGAAGATCCTTAACCCTATTAGGAGTTTTATTTACACTATATTTAGTACAGTGACTTGGTCAAGGGTCGGACCTTGTTAGGAGTCTTTTATAATTAATCCTGTTAGGGATGAGGATGCACTATCCGAGAGCACACTACTCAAAGGGTTCAAGGCTACAACCTTCTGATTAATAGATACACACTATATATAGATCTTGGTGAACTGCACTTTGACCTAATATGTGGATCAATTCCAATGTATAGCCAAACTCTTTACTTGGTCACATAGACCTTCCTTTGATGGCTCAACACTTCGCACTCTTTACTTTGCTCTTCTCCATCAACTTTGAACTATGCCTTAGAAATCACAAATGACTGCCTATAAATATCTTCCCTCTAAATGATATAATCAAGTCAGACTATTAGAACCATCTTTAAATCATATTAGAGAAACCATAACATACTCCAATAATAATTTTGTCAGCTCTATTAAGAATGCATCACAAACTGGGACCTATCTAAATCAATAAGTGTAGGCGCACACTACACACTATTGGCTCTACCAAATTAACTGATACTTTCTCTTCAAGATGAATTACATCATCCACTCTTAAGCGAACATTAGTAACTCTTATTTGATCACTACTCCAAGGGTGCATACTGAGATGATAGATGCAACTCCTGTACAAATAAAATTTATGTCGACTCTTCTGGATAAACACAGGAAACTGCAACTAGTGAATGACTACTTCATAACTTCACTACTACTGATCATCAGACTCTACATCCATGAATATAACATTTTTAACATGTCTTCATTACATATTCCAATGTGTGAGGCTCCATGATAACTGTATGAACAATCACTCACAAAAAACTACCTGCAACTCTGTCAGGAACACTGCTGACACAAGCTACTTACATAACTATATGTACTAACATTTAACCTCTGCATCCATGATATCATGCCAATAACATGTCTATGCTACTTATACTCAAAGCTTACTACATATGTCTTACATGCATGCTACTTACCATATGTTGTCATTAATGACAAACATACAGTCAACACTGGCTTGCTAGTAAATCTCCAACAATATCCCCCTTTGGCATTAATGGAAACATATGGAATGAAAAAACACCACCAACCCAAAAAAACATTTCTTTACAACATTCTTCATTTTCTCATGAAAAAATCCCCCAAGGATTAATCCTCCATTTGCTGCAATATTCTGCAATATCCTCTATGATTGAATACTACTCCCCCTTAGTATATTACTCCTTCTTTACTTCTGTTTTTCATGACTATATATTACTCCCCCTTTGACATCAGTGGAAAAGGGCACCAATCATTTTAAGCACTGGTACTACTCTGAAAGTAGAGTAGTCAATCAGCCATCAGTCCCTGAGGACTGATGCTCTTTCTTCTTTCTTCTAAGAAGAATCAGGGAAGAGAAATAATTCCAACTTCTCCCTAAGATACTCAAAAGTATCCTTTGGCAAAGGCTTTGTGAATATGTCTGCCAACTGATCTTTAGTACTTACATAGTCCAACTTGACCTCTTTCTTTTCCACTTTCTCTCTTAGGAAGTGATACTTAATCTCTATGCACTTTGTCTTTGCATGCATCACAGGGTTCTTTGACATGTTGATAGTGCTAGTGTTATCACAATGAATAACAATAGGATAATCAATTTGAATTCCAAAATCCTTTATCATTTGCTTGATGCAAACAATTGTAGAATAGTTTAGGGCTACTGCAACATACTCCACTTTTTTTGTTGACTGATAAATGCAATTTTTTTTCTTTCTTGTCCAAGTGACAAGTCTTTCACCAAGAAACACTACTCCTCTTGATGTACTTTTCCTATCATCAATGCATCCTACCCAATCTGCATCAGTATATACATGAAGCTCAACATTTTCTGAATTAGGATACCATAGACCATAATCTATAGTGCCCTGCAAATATTTGAATACTCTCTTTACTATCATGAGGTGACTGTTTAGGCTCTATTGCAAATTTCCAACTATGCCAACTTCATTGGAAATATTGGGTCTAGTTTGAGTAAGATATATGAGTTTACCAATCATAGATTTATACAATGTTATATCTACTGCTCGTGAGTCATCTTCTTTTGTAAGATTGCATCTTGTTATCATAGGTGTTCCCACTAGCTTACAATCATCCATCTTTAATTTCTTTAATATCTCTTTCACATACTTGGACTAATTAATGAAAATGCATTTCTCTATCTGTTGCACATTTAATCCCAAAAAGTATTTGATAGGTCCAATCATGCTCATCTCAAACTTTCTCTACATCTCCTTAGAAAATTCTTCACTAAGCTTGTCATTACCTCCAAAGATAATGTCATCAAAAAATACAGATACCAGTAACAAACCTTCAGATGTCTCTCTTATGAATAGATTATAATTTGTTGCTCCTTTCTTGAATCCAATCTTTGTCAAGTATCCATCAAGTCTCTCATACCAAACTCTGGGGGCTTGCTTAAGTCCATAGAGGGATTTATTCATTTTGCATACCATATCAAGCATGTCTAATAAGGTGAATCCTTCTGGCTGCTCAATGTAAACTTCTTCCTTTAGTTCTCCATTCAAGAATGCTAACTTAACATCTATCTGATAAACTTTGAAGTTTTTGAATGTCGCATAAGCTAGAAATAACTTAATAGCTTCTAGTCTTCTCACAGGTGCCAATGTGTCTGAATAATCAATACCTTTCTTTTGTGCATATCCTTTACATACTAACCTTGTTTTATTCCTTACTACTGTACCATCTTTATTCATCTTGTTTCTGAATATCCACTTTGTTCCAATCACATTCTTATCACTAGGTCTTGGGACCAGCTCCCAAGTGTCATTCTTGATAATCTAATCTAGTTCTTATTTCATAGAATCATGCCAATCTAAATCATTACATGCATCTTAAACACTTAAAGGTTCAATCTAAGATAGTAAACATACCACCTCATTGCTTGCTGAATTCTTTGCTTTTGATCTTGTTCTAACTTTGCTGCTCTAATCTCCAATGATGTCATCCTTAGAATGATATCTAAATGTAAACTTTGAAGATTTAGGTGATACTGTCTCATCTTCCTTCTAAGTTTCTTCTTCACTTGTTTTAGGTTCATTGAACAATACATCAATACTGTCAAACATCTCTTCAACTACTATCTGACTAGTGGAAGGTCTAGGTTCTTCTTCAATCATAGGTGAGTAATCATGATATCTTTCTTGAACCATAAAATTTTCATCAATCTCAACATGAGAACTTTCAATGATCTTCTTCAATCTTAAATTGAAACATCTATAAGCTTTTCTTTTAGTAGAATAACCAAGGAAAATACCTTCATCGCTTCTTGCATCAAACTTGCCTGCTGCTTCATCCCTCTTGATGTAGCACTTGCTTCCAAAGATTCTAAAGTATTTCACTGTAAGAACATTACCAAACCATAGCTCATAAGGTGTCTTGTTTGCACCAGACCTCAATTGAATTCTATTGATGGTATAGAATATTTTATTGACTGCATCTCTCCAATAGGTGTGTGCAAATTTTCCTTCAATCATGATGGTGCATGCTATATCAAGGATGATCCTATTTCTTCTCTCTGCAATTCCATTCTGATGAGGGGTTCTAGGTGCACTCAACTACCTTTTTATGCCATGTTCTTCATAGTACTCATAGAATATGTTAGAGGTGAATTCTCCTCCTCTATCCGATCTTAGACATTTTATCTTTAGTCCAGATTCATTCTCAACCTTAGCTTTGCAGATTTTGAACTTCTCAAAAGATTCTAACTTATCTTTTAAGAATGCAACCCACATCATTCTAGTATAATCATCAACAAACAAAATGAAATAGCGTTCACCATAGTATGACCTTGTTTGAGTTGGTCCACATAGGTCTATATGAATCAGATCCAACTTGTTCTTTGTTGAATTGTGTTTGCTTCTAAATGAATTCCTCACATGATTTCCCATCACACGTTCCCTGCAAATAGTATCAACTAGTTTTGCTATTCTAGGTACATCTCTAACTGCCTTCACATTACTTATCTTTTCTATGTTATCAAAATTGATATGACATATACTTTTATGCCATAGCCAACTGTCATCAACTTTAGCAAAAAAACAACTTTCTTCTTAATTAAGTTGAAAAACATTACCTTTAGTCTTTGGAATTGATGTAATCATAACACCATCCTTTTTTTTAATGATGCACTTTTTGTCTTTGAACTCCAAATGATAACCTTTTTAAAGTAACTATCCAACACTAAGAAGGTTGTGTTTCAAACCATCTACATAGAGAACATTATCAGTGTTGTTCTTTCCATCCAATGTGATAACTCTTCTACCAATGATAGGTTTAGGAGTATTATCTCCAAATCTAACCATGCCACCATTATATTTTTCTAGATGAACAAAACCATCTTTATCAGCTAACATGTGATGTGAAGAACCACTATCTATGATCTAATCTGTCCTTATGTCTGCTTGTGAAATTAATGCTATTTTTTCTTCCTTTCTCTCATCTTCATGATGCATCTCATTATTCATTTTCTCTATAATAGCAATGAATCTAATTTCATATTTAGCTAAATAATCATCTAATACTCTATCTCCAGCATAGTAACATTCCTTTGAGTACTTAGGCTTGTAGTCATTTTTGAACTTTTTAGCTCTTGTAGCACACTTAGATGCAAAGTGACCAATCTTATTACATGACAATCATTTAAATGGCAATTGACCTTCATATTTCCCTTTTCATTTCTTTTCTATTTTAGAAATCATAGCAATGAAATACTCTAGTGCTTTCTCTTCATCATCATCATCATGAAAATTAAGAAGTGTTTGCAAATTTCTTACCATGGACTGATGTTTTGAAGGCTGTATCACTTTTAGGTTCTGTCTTCAATCTTGAAATCTCAAAAGCTGAAATTTTGCTGTTCAAGGTCTCTCTTATGAAATTTGATGTAAGCTACATGGTTTCATCAAGGATGTTGATATTGTTTTCATACTCTATGGTGAGAGTAGTCATCAATTTATCCATAATGTCTTCCTCTAAGATCTCTCCACTATCATTTCTGATTCTAGCAATTGCTTCATTAATCCTTTGGTTGTAAGCCCTGATGTTTTCTTTAGGTAGCATCTCTAATGTATTGTATCTTTTTGTATCATCTTAAAATAGAAGCACTTCCATGATAAGAGCATTTAGCCCTCTACGTAAGTGGTCTGGGGTCATGTTAAGCACCTTGATCAGGTCTTTACATGTATCTGGCTTTTTCCCCTATTTTTTTTTCCTCTAACCCTGATTTTCACTCAATATCTACATATCCTAGCATTCTGAGTTAGGATCTTGAGGTTTTTGACAAAAAGGTCAAAGTCAACCTTTATGGGTCAAAGTTGACCTCAACCCTAATGTAGGTCAGAGTCAACCTTGACCCTGACCTAGGTCAGAGTTGAGCTCGTCCTTGACCCCCTGTCCAGATTTCAAATTTCCTTGATTTTTGGGTGTCGGGTTTTAGGGATATTTGTTTTCCCACCTCCAGGTCGGCCATTTTGGGTTTCAGAATGGTAAATCCTTAAAGTGCATTTAATCTAGGTATATTTTTTAAAGGTTAGGACCTAATTGGGATTTAATTCTCTAAGGTGGCCCCTCTAGAGGATTGTGCCCTAGTTCACTATAAAAGGAGGCCTTCCTCTCTTATTTTCACATCAAATTTTCTCAATCAAGACATCACATCATCTCATCTCAAGAAAATTTCATGAGTGAGCTCTCAAGTGCAAGAAAGTGAATTCAAGCATTCATCCATCAAGGAGATCCATTGTTAGCCATTGAAGAATTCAATCTCTTTGGAGCCCTCTTAAAGATCCATCCTTCTACATTCATCCAAGCCTCCTCATATGCAAAGATCAATTCAAGATTGGTGTTGAAGATCAAATGCCATTGATTCAAGACATCCTACATTCATTCTAAATCTATTGAAGCATTCCTACTTGTGGATTTGAGGATTCGAATCCTTTATAAGCACTTCAACATAAGCGAGGTGAATTGTTCCAATTGCTTTGTTTATGCATACTACATTTCAATTCAATTTCAAGGTTAATTCCTCAATTGGGGTTTGACCAAGGCAAACCCCCATACCAAAAAAACCCCCT
Organism: Chamaecyparis obtusa; assembly: GCA_027943335.1. Classification (NCBI taxonomy): domain Eukaryota; kingdom Viridiplantae; phylum Streptophyta; class Pinopsida; order Cupressales; family Cupressaceae; genus Chamaecyparis; species Chamaecyparis obtusa. Next base: position 379,427 of record BSBK01004987.1, on the reverse strand, counting down.
TTTTCTTCCAAGTACAGGTGTAGAATTTCAAATCTGAGAGTAGATTTAGATACCCTTTTCGATGAAATTACCAAATCTATGAACAAAGTCATAATCGACCTTCAAATAAAGAATGTAGCCTTTGACCTTTTATGAGGGTCAAAGACTACTTGCCATCGAAAAGAAAAAAGATTTATGGGTTTTCTTCGTCTTGGTATTTCCAATCTGAAACAGGTTGCAAAATTGCCTGAAAGTACACAGACATCAGAAATTGGCATTTTCTAGATTTGCCCTAATTTGAGGTTAGTACTTGTATTTCAATTATTTTAAATTCTAAGCACAACTCCTTTATAGGGAAATATAGGGGTTTTCTCTCTCCTTCATATTCTCCATAGATTTGTTTGAGTATTTTTTGGCCTTTTGGTTGATCAAATTGGATCTCTCCTTTGGGAATTTGGATTTAAGAGTGGATCTAATATTTCCCCCATACATTTACCCCCATATAGAAGTCATTCCAAATTACCTCTATTCATTTTGGTGAACCTGACATACTTACTCTCCTTTCTTTTGTGGAATTGGATGCCCTATTGTGTTTTGTGGTGTTAGATTTCCTTTTATCTTGTTAGTATTTGATCTCTCTTTTATGTTAAATCTTGGATGTGTAATACCCCAAAAATGGGCTATAGGTTCATTAACCTCCTACATCTTCAAATCAAATGAAATTGATACAAAAGTCCTAACCTAAGGCACATCTGCACATTATTGAATTTAATTGATTATCCTAAATTCTACATTGGGGAATATTCCTAGCAATATTCCTATTTTATCCTAATTATTCTTAATTTAATGATTATTTGGCGATAAATTATATTTATCCTAAAGTTTGATTAATTGAATATTCTAAATATTTAATTAATTAGATTTAATACTGCCACTTAATTATTTAATTATATTTAATTATATTTATTCCTAAATTGTATTATTTAATTTTGACAATAAATCAAAAATCTTATGACTAATTGATTAAATTCCTATTTAATTAATTAAAGTTAGTTGTCAATATTTAATAATATAGTTTTTGAATAAAAGTTTGATTTAATAATTGATTAACCCATAAATCAATTGTTTTAATTAGTTAAGTTGAGAATAAATCACTTTATTTATTAAATTAATTCATATTAAATCATCCACAATCTAAAAAGTAGTCAACTTTAAAACAACTATTAAATTCATTTTGTTAACTTTCTAAACTCAACATCTGATGATGAGTTGAAAAATAGAACTAAAACTCTATTTTGAGATAAAAACTACTTTTGCATGATTTTATGAGTTTATTTATTCTTAATTTCTTGTTAACTCAAAAATCAACCTGAGTTTATCAAGAGTGATTTATGGATTTTCTCAATGCATCCTCAAGCCCTAGATTTGTATAAAAACAAGTCTTAGCTCCTCATAAAAAGTCTCTCAAGCTTTCAATCTCTCAAAATCTCTCAAGCTTTCCATCTCTAAAATCCCTCAAGCTTTCAATCTCATATCTCTCAAATTTGCACAATTACTCTGACAAATTTACAACTGAAGAACAAAGATTTTGCAATAGACAATTTTGTGAGATCAATTCATTATTTTTCATAGATTTGCATATCAATTCATATAATTTTTACATTAATTTTCATATCATTTCAATTTCATTCTAGATTAATTTCATACAATTTTTCATCCTATTGCATCAAAAATCCAGAAAAAAGAAGAAGATTAATTTGCATTCATATTTCATTGCTTTCATCATTTTAAATCTTTCATTTAGGTGTTACATTGTCACTGATCTTGATTTCAATCTGGGAACATCATACTCACACCTACTAGATGACAGTAAATCACCTAGTTAGCGTAGTTTCAATTACTTGCAGATTTCAATTTTTGCTAACCTGTAATGTTTTACTAAAGTGTTGTGTCTACAACTAGGTACAATTTTCATACACACATTTCTCGCACCCACCGTGGGGCCCTAAAATGGTTTTCCATTCTATTTTATCAAATTTTTATCATTTTTCTCGAACCCATGACCACAAGGTTATTTTTTGTGAGTTTTGTGATAAATTTCTGGGCTATTTTTCCAGATATCTGACTGATTTTTTTATTGTTACATGCACATATGACATGATACAAATCCAAAATTTATATTTCTAGAAAGGTATTTGAGTTAGCTTTCATTTTCCATTTGTTTGGATTAATTTTATTTTGATTTTCAAAAGTTATGATCATTTTAGTGAAGAGTGGTCTGAACCTGATTTTATAAAATTTGAGTGATGTTTTTATTGGTACATGCACATATGACATGATACAGATCCAAAATTTATATTTCTTGAAATTTATTAGAGTTATCTTTCATTTTCCATTGGTTTGGATTAATTTAATTTTGATTTGCAAAAGTTATGATCATTTTAGTGAAGATTGGTCTAAACCTGATTTTATGAAATTTGACTAATGTTTTTATTGGTACATGCACACATAACATGATACAAATCCAAAATTTATATTTATAGAAAGGTATTTGAGTTAGCTTTCATTTTCCATTGGTTTGGATTAATTTTGTTTTGATTTGCAAAAGTTATGATTGATTTAGTGGAGACTGGTCAAAATCTGATTTTTTATGACAACATGTTTTTCGATTATCAAATGACATATTATCTTTGACTAACTTGATTTTATACCACATGGAGTTGACAAGTTGTGTTTCCTTTTTGATGGATTTTTATAACAGTGGGTTTCATGTACAAGAATAGGTAAGTTTTTCATAATAGTGGTTTGCAGGTGCAGGTACGTCCTATGGGTACAAAAGATAGAAGACAAATCCTCAAAAATTTCTAAAATAAGTAAAATCCACTAAGCACGTTGCAAGAAACTCATGTATTCTATTACATTTGTAACACTTCATTTTGGAAAATAAAAAAAAACTCCCTTGTGTCAAGCTTGAGTGCCTTTACAAGTTTCATAATTCACACTTCCGTTTTAGGCTCTAAAACAAATATAGATTTTCTTTTTGCATATCTATTACACATAGTAATTAGGCCCTATGAACACTATTTGTAGATGATCTTGAGAGAGTGGGATTCTTTCACTTTTTTACATGTGAAGCTCTTCTTGATGAAGGATCCCCTTGTAGGTAGGGAAGATACTAAGATTGTCTTGCATTCGACTGGGTTTGTAGTCCTCAACTTTTGATTGATACATTCTCTCTCTGGAGAGGTTGATAGATCATGAGTTATTGACATCACAGATCTTGGTGAGATAGTTTTAGTCTTAGCATGTCAGATTAATCTATTTTCTTTATCTTGGTAAAGTGAAGAGGCTAGGGGATTATGCTCTACTTCCTTTTTGGATAGTACCAAAAACCCAAATCATTGAATCCAATCTAGTCCCCCTGTGGTATATTTTCTGAGTCACCTTTAGAGAGGGTTAATTGTAGTGGACATTCCCTTAATTGGATCAACCACATGGATGGAACATCAAGCATTAATAGCCATTCTTTCCATGGTATCAATAGCCGCTATATAAATGTCCTTGTGGAGGAAATCTTCACAAGTGTGATCTCTTGTTGGGCTGTCAGATCTTCCTAGCAGCTCTCGATTGATTAAATTCTTAGACTGTGTCAAAACTTCGGTGTGCTTGGATTGGAGTTTGCCCTCTTGAGATCACAAAAGTTGCAGAGTCAGACCATTACTAAAAACCATAGCGAGACCAAATTTTTCATTTTCTAGGAGTATGTGCAGCATTATTGAAATTTTTTTTGGAACATACACAAGTAGCATTCCTAGGTATTAGCACATTAAGTCAGTATTGCTTGTTCATGCATAAGATTGCTTTTTCCCTTGTTCATTGTTTTCAGACAATTGATTTCTTCCCTTTTCTTGATGTTCTATGTGTTTGTTATCTACTTGGTTATTGAAAATAAACGATCCCAAACTATTACACGAATCTACAAACTTGAACAGAGAAAAACTTGCAAACAAACTAGTTCTAAAAAATGAAAAATTGTAAATCTGAAGCAAAAATCCTTTCTAGTGTCAAAAGTAATCCTAAAATTTCAAAACTCATATCAAAGCTAAAGTCAAAGTTGTCAAAAAACTCCAAAAATTGTCATAAATCTAGTTTTTACAACCGTCTTCCAGATTCTATCAAACAAATCATTGTATCAGGAACATATCAGAAACTAGAACAAATCCATTCATTTTCCTAAGGTAGTCTCTTGAGTCTGATTTAGCCTTCTAATTTATCAATTTGAGTCTTTTTCATCTTGTGTCAAAATTATCTTCAAAATTCAGTCTTCTTACAAAATGGCTAAGTGTTGAGAGCTCGTGTTCACCATCTATTGGGAATCTACCCATAATAATTTGGCACAATATCCTTCATTTACATCTAATCTATCTTCAATCAATCTAATCTTAACAAGGTTGTGTCATTCGATCTTCTTGAATCAAGTCATTCTTCAGTTGTCTTCATCTTTCTCTCTTGCTTCACCCAAGGTTAATGGTGGAAACTCAAGCTTCATCACACAAGAAATCCAAAGAAGCATCTCATACCTTACCTGTGTCTACTCACGTGGGTCCAATCTTTGATGAAATCTACAATTTAGGTCTTTACAAAGATTACGGTCTTGGAAATCTTTGATTAAAAACTGGTTACCTACCCCCTCCTCCATCAAACCAAGGGGTCAATCAAAAATCTCTACATCAATCTATTCCAGAGAGTCCTAAAACTCCTAACATGTCTCATGGAGGGACACATCATGGGTCTCAAGAACATCACTCTCAACATGGTGCAGATCGAGAACCCACACCTTTTGAAATTTCTCGATATCAAAATGATGATGACTTCAAGAAAATGATGAGGCATTTCTTGAAGGAAGATAGAGAAACATCCTTTCTAAAACTAGCTCGTCAAGGGGCTAAACTTCTTCCCAACTTTAATGTTGAAGATATCATTACGCACAAGGAAGAAACTCCAATCATAGCTATGATGAAATAGATGCATGCCATGCAAGTCAAACTTAACAAACTTGAAAAAGAAAAGGAACCTAAAGAGTTCTCCATGGAGGCTCTATGCCCTTTTCCTTTTGATAAAGACTTGTACATGCCACCATTCCCTAAAAGTGTGGAGATACCTAAGTATGATAAGTATGATGGAAAATATGATCCTCAAGATCATGTTAGGGAATTCTGTACTCAATCTATGGAGTTCATGCATGAACCAACCTACTTAATGCATCTTTTCCCTTGATCTCTGGGAGGATTATCCATTCATTGGTTCTCTAGGATGCCTGCCACTATCAAGACTTTTGAGGAATTGATCAAATTATTCTATCAGCAATAGTCCTACAATATCCAACACCCAATCACCATGATCAACATCTGCAATCTGAAACAATACTCAAGAGAACTATTCCTGACTTTTCTCAAAAGATGGAGGAAGAATTTTTCTCTATATGCTAGACCCATTCTAGAAACTGAGAAACTAGAAATCTTCATCAACAATCTTGTTCTAGAACTCAACTACCATTTTCAAATACAAAATCATACATCCTTTGATAAGATGGTAGAAAATGCAATCAAAATTGAGAAAGTACTTGTACAAAAAGGAGACATATCACTTCAAAAGGACAAGTATGAATCTAGATCTAGTTCTAAAGATAGAGGCAAAAAATGGAACAAGAATAAAGGCATTATCACAAATGGCATTGTTGATAATATTCATCCCCCTTCTAAGGCACCTACTTTCAATCTCACTATTGGCACCCAAGCCATCAAAGCTTCTAAAGCTAAAGCAACATAATCTAACAAGAAACCATCTACTTACAAACCTTGGGCTACAGATCCTAACCACAAATTCACTCCTCTTGGAGAGTCCTTGGAATCGTCCATGAAAACTCTGTTGGCTAATAATATCATTTACTTGCCTGAGATCTGACCATTTGATCCTAAACCTATTACAAAATGGTGGAAAGAGACCAATTTCTATGACTGCCATCATAATAAGGGTCATAAAACCAATAACTGTGTACACTTGAAACACCTCATACAAGAAAAAATTAATAATGGAGAAATCACGATTGATAATCATAAAAGAAATAATGATCATACAACATTCACAGAGCCATTTTTGAAACACGTTAAAGAAGATTCTTCTTCTCAACCTAATATGGGTGCTAAAGTCAATTATGCCTACTCTAGAAATAATGGTGTCATCAATATGGTTGAACCATGTCTATCTGAGCATTGCAATGTCATAATAATTATACGAAGAGATAGAGGAAATCAATCAGCTAACATAGTTACTCGATCACAAGCTCAGGCATATCTACCAGGTTAAATCCCAGATTCATCCAATGTCCCTAAGATACCTTTCAATCTTTCATCTACTTCTAAACAGAAGGCTACATCTAAATATTCAAATCCTAAAGACAAGAGGCCTACATCATATAGTATTGTCCAAAAAATACAACATACAAATGCAAAAATCTCCATGTTTGAGCTACTTCAGTTATCTCCAGCTCATAGATCCATTCTAGACAAAGCTCTACATGGATCCAATGTTCCTGACAATCTTGATTTAGATAGATTCTAGACTATGGTTAGTCAACTTACCTCTCCATAGTATATCTCCTTTTCAGAGGAAGATGATAAATCCTTGAGTCATACACATAATCAGCCCTTGCATATTGAAGTCTTGATCCAAAACCGTCATGTCAAACATGTGTTGATAGTTGGGGGCACTGGCTTAAACATTTGTTCTTTCAGCTTGATCACAAAACTAGGATTTTCAAAAATGGCTATTGATCCTAGAAAGAAGATAACTATCAAAGAATATGATGAGAAAGAAAGATCTTCCAAAGCCACCATTGCCTTACCTATCAGAATAGGTCCAGTAATCAGAGATACTACATGTCAAGTTCTTGATCTATCTTTGGCTTACAACATCCTTCTAGGGAGACCCTGGATACATGAAATGAAATCTATTCCTTCTACATACCATCAATGTTTGAAATTTCCTTATGAAGGAGTAGAGGTAACCATTCGAATAGATATATCTACAACTTGCAATAAATTGAAAGAAAATGCAAATAAACTTGTTCCTAATAATAAAGAATCTTCCACTAAGAAAATAGATGTAGCATCCACATCCAAGATGAAAGACATTGAAAAAGAGGTCAAAATCAAAGATAATGGTATGGGAAAATACACAATGGAACCTATTTTATCTCTCACATCTCTCTCATTGTCCCCTAAGTCTTATGGGAAACCATCAAACAAAGTAAAACCTAATGCTAAAAAATCCCAAGTCCTATTCAATAGAAGCTTTGTTCCAGAACAAGTATCTAAATAAAAGTTTGAGGAAGATGAAGTTGTGTTTGTATGGTTGTATAAAGAGGAATATAACTCTCAGTCAGTCCAAAAATATGACTCTACTTCAAGCATAATTCCTCAAAAGTCATATGGACCAGGGGACAAATTGATCACAAAAATGGGATATACTAGAAAAGGACCTCTAGGACTACAAGGTAAGGGTCTTCTATCACCTTTTGACCACCATGGTTGAACACACAAGGATACAACATGTCTAGGATATAAGAAGAATCCTTTCTATCTTAGCAAGAACTCCACACATATCTTAGAACAGATTGAACTAAAGAAGGAAACAATACAACAGTCTGATAGTGATGAGTTAGACACCACCAAGGCACTTATTCCTTATGAGAATTTGCCTAAAGATATAAAAGGCCTCCTTGAAGCTGAAGATGATCCCGTAAAAAGAATCAATGTAGTAAACACACAAGAACCTACTATAGAACAAGAGATAGTTGCACCACAAGAACCAGCTAATCTCAAAGATAATAAAATAGATAAAGAGGAAGGTGGTAGTTATTTTGAGATAGATTCTCATGAGTATGAATTCAAATCTGAATCAGAAGGAAACCCTTCTTGGGCAATCCATCTTGATTTCATACATATTCTCAGATTTCCTAGAGGCATACATGAGGAATCTAATGACTATGAATGGGGAGCCATTCCAGAGGAAGATGAACTTATCATAGAAAAACATATTGATGTTATTCACCAATATGCACCTAAATCCAATGTAAGTCTAGAGAGAAATAATGAACTTAACAAGTCTGATCCACCTATGGCTAAATTGGACTCCCATAATGACATTGAGCCTATTCATGAATTGAATGTTTTGCATTGTAATATCACCTTCTAACTTGAGGGTCAGGTTAGGACCAATGATGATAGATCCATATATGTAAACACTATCTCCCAATCTTTTCCCACTTTGACTATCCAACATCCTGACCTTCTTAACCAAACTTCCATGAATCTGAGCCAAGATATCTATACTTTTCCTAATGCCTATTCCCTTGCTTGCCACCTAAATGTAGTTGAGCCTATGAAGACTTTCATCAGTGAACCGAGCGTCAGCATGATGGAGTCAAACATCAAGTATCTTAGTAAAAAGAATAAGAATAAAAATAAAAAGAAAAGGAGTTCTAAAGGTGAAAACCACTTTGTGGAAATCTTAGAACCTACAAAAGTAAAAATAAAAGATGTATCTGAAGGTGAAAACCTCTTTGAGGTGCCTAAGGATGAGATATTTGATGTCCTTCTGAGTCACTTATAGGATAGATCTCTAGTTCTAATTGAGTCCACTCAATCTATCAACTTGGGGACAACATAGGAACCACAGTTGATCCATGTAGCACAATCCTTATCAGAACAAGGAAAGAAAAAATTTACTACATTCCTAGCAGAAAAGAAGATCAAATTTGCATGGAAATATTTAGATATGCCAAGGTTGGATCTTGATCTTATAATCCACCATTTATATATTTCTCCTGGAGTAAAACCTATTAAACAAAAATTAAGAAAGATGCATCCACATGTTGCACTCTTGGTCAAAGCTGAATTAGAGAAACTACTAAAAGATGGATTCATCTGTGTTATTGACTATGTTGAATGGATCTCAAATATTTTACCTATTTCTAAACTAGATAAATCAATCAAAGTGTGCACAGACTTTAGAGATGTGAACAAAGCATGCCCTAAGGATGATTTTCCACTACCTAGCATTGATATGATAGTGGACATGACTATGGGCTTCGAGATGTATTACTTGATGGATGGTTTTTTTGGATATAATCAAATAAAAATTTCTCCAGAGGATCAAGAGAAAATTTCTTTCACATATGCATGGGGTACCTTCTGCTGGAATATCATGCCATTTGGGCTTAAAAATGTTGGTGATACATATCAGAGAGCTATGACATCTATTTTTCATGACATGATGCATTGAACTATGGAGGATTATGTTGATGATACTTTAGTAAAATCTATGATTAGATCTAAACATCTAAATGACTTGAGTAAGATACTAGACAGAATGGAAAAATTTAGTCTTAGACTAAATCCTAAAAAGTGTTCTTTTGGTGTCACTTCTGGAAAGCTCTTAGGATACATAGTTTCAAAGAGGGACATTGAAGTTGATCTAGCTAAAGTAAAGGCTATAATGGAGATGCAACCCCCGAAGAATATTTGTCAAATGAGAACATTACAAGGGAGAGTACAATCTATCAGGCATTTCATATCACAACATGTGGATATCTCATAGCCTTTTACAAAAATTTTGCATAAAGGTGTGACTTTTGTGTGGAGTGAAGAATGTGAGAAGAACTTTAACCATATCAAGAAATATCTATCAAATCCTCCTATCTTGATGCCTCCTATTCAGGGGAAGCCGCTAATCCTATATGTCTCTGCCACAGATACATCACTAGGGGCATTGCTAGCACAACATGATGAGAATAAAAAGGAAAGGGCTATATATTATATCAGTAGAAAATTCATTGCATATGAGAATAACTATTCAATGATTGAGAAAGCTTGTCTAGCTATGATCTTTGCATCAAAAAAATTGAGACATTACATGTTAGCTCATACCACACATTTGGTAGCTAAGATTGATCCACTAAAGTACCTACTAAGAAAAGCTTCCCTCATAGGTAGATTAGCCAAATGGGTCATGCTCTTAAGTGAATTTGACATTGAATATGTTGAAAGAAAAGATATCAAAGGACAAGTTATTGTTGATCAATTGGTAGATGCATTTATGTTTGATGATACACCAATGCAAATAGAGTTCCCAGATTCTTCTATCATGAATCTTTCATCTAGGGAATTGAAATTGTTCTTTGATGGCTCCTATACACAAAATGGATCTAGAGTAGGCATATTATTGATCACTCCTCAAGGGTACTCAATACCCAAAGCATTCAGATTAAAGTTTCCTTGAACAAACAATATTGTTGAATATGAAGCCCTCCTTAATGGTATGAAACTAGCAATTGAGTGGAGAGTGACTGGGTTACACATTCATGGGGACTCCCAACTTGTTATTCATCAAGTCAATGATGTGCACCAAATGAAAGATGAAAAGCTCATTCCATACAAAAGAATGGTAGATGATCTAAAGAAATATTTCATATCTATCACATTTGAGAAAATTCCTAGAATAGAGAACAAGGTTGCTGATGCTATGGAAACTTTATCATCTTTACTACAACAACCAGAACATGAGCTATGCTACAAGTTCCTGGTGGAAGCACTATCTTATCCAACATACGATTCCCCTGAAACTAGCATGATCTGCACTGTTGTTGGTCATGATTCATCTCGATACAAAAACCTTTTCTCCTATCTCCAAGACCAAATCATTGCCGATACTTTCAATCACCATGAGAAATGATACCTTATCCACAATGTGTCCTGGTATGTCATCATTGGTAATGATCTGTATAAATGAGGTCTAGATGGTACACTACTTAGTTGTTTATAATGGGAAGAGTCTCAATGTGCACTTGAGTAAGTCCATGAAGGTATATGTGGATCACATTCTAATGGTTTAACACTAGCTTGAAAGCTTATTACAGCTAGGTACTATTGGTGTGAAATGGAGAAAGATGCAATCAAGTTTGCTAAGAACTGTCAAAAGTGTCAGATACATGGCAACCTAATTCATGCTCCAGGGAGAGATCTAATTCCCTTCACTACACAATGGCCTTGTCACCAATGGGAATTTGATCTTATAGGATCCATACATCCTCATTCTTCTAATGGACATATCCATATCATAACAACTATAGACTATTTCACAAAGTGGGTAGAAGTAGTCCCATTGGCTCAAGCAACTGGCAAGAAAATATTTATGTTCATCCTGAACTACATTATTGTCGGTATGGAATTTTGCATTCTATAGTCACAAATAATGGTGGACAATTAAAAAATAGAGACTTAGATGATCTATGTGCCAAATTCAAGATTACACAACATTGGTCATCTATTTACTATCCTCAAGGGAATGGACAAGTAGAGGCTTCTAACAAGAATCTATTGAAAATCTTGCACCAGATAGTTAATAAAATAGGAAGAGACTAGCATCTCATGATCAATCCAGCTCTTTGGGCCTACAAAACAAGTATCAAAACATCCACTGGGGCTACACCTTTCTCTTTAGTTTATAGGTCTGAAGCAGTACTGCTTATTGAGGTTGAAATCCCATCACCAAGAATTAGAATGCATGGTCTAGTAACTGATGATGACTACAGAGTGTCTAGGTTGAAAGAACTTGAACTACTAGATGAGCACAAACAAGTAGCGTATGATCATCTCAAATTGTATAAAAAATGAATGTCTAGAGGCTACAACAAGAAAGTTAGACATAGAGAATTTTAAGTTGGCGATCTAGTCTTGAGAGACAATCCCAAAAATCAATCACATAGAGAGTGCAAGGGGAAGTTTGAACCCAACTAGTTGTGTCCCTTTGTTATCATTGCTACTTTTGGCTTTGGAGCCTATCAACTCTCAATGACTAAAGGAGAACAGCTCCAAGAACTAATCAATGTTCTCCATCTGAGGAAATTCTATGCCTAAGGCATTTAGTGTATGGTAAAATATCTTGAAAAAATCTTAAAAATCTAAAAAAGTCCTAAAAAAATGAACATCTTGGTGAAAACCTAGCAATAGGTGCCTTGATAATTCACAAAAAAATAAAAAAATACCAAAAATATCAAAAATATTGGAAAAATGAAAAATACAAAAAAATGAGAAAAAGAAAAAGTGCCTTGGTGAAAACTTGGAAACAGGCCCTTGGTAGAAAAAATAGAATCTATCAGTGCAATCTTAGTCTTTTCTAGCTTTTAGTCTGCTTTAGTCTGTATGTATCCTTGTTTCAATAAAGTTGGTCTATACACCAATCATCTCAAGCGTCTGTATCCTATCAATGCTTAACACTTGGGGGCAATCAATGTCATATCCTATGGCCTCTAGTACATCTTAGATGAGTCATATCAAGTTAGAGTCCTTTGAAGCTTCATTTGAGTCTGTTAGTCTCCTCTCCAAAAAGGATTTTGCATCTACAACAATGCAATCAAACATAAATTGAAAACAATCTATGCTTTTTACATCAAACTTAATTGATTATCTTACATCAAACTATCAAAATTTCAACTTGGTCAACTATGGTCAACTCTTGGTTTAACCTAGTCAAACTTGGTCTCCAGGACCTCTAAACGATGTAGAACACATTCTCAAACATGCACAACCACTTCTCAAATCAATTAACATGCTCTTAAACCATTCAACGCTAACTTTTCTTGTCAAATTTCAATTTTAATCCCGAAGGGGGCATGGTATTGCACATCATTCAAGTCTATAAATCTAAATTTGTAATCAATCTTTCCTCAATAATCAAGACAACAACCATGTCTAGTTGCTGACTCATCAAAAGTCCTCATTGCTTGGGGCATATCAAATTCATCAAGATCCATATCAATCTAGTATCCTAATCTATCTTGTAAACTGTATCAGCTTTTTGTAACCATCGGTTCATTGGTGTTATTTCCTTGGTTCTTCATAACTGATGGGTTCAGGATGTGATACCAATATGATTCTCTTGGGACAATTAGGTCTGGAATCGGTCACTCACTTCTTCACAATCATAAGGTTCAGAATCAGGTGTTTTGGCACTTTTTCATAATCACCGGTTCATTGTTGTTATAGTTAACATTATCTTTGGTCATTTAGGACCTAACATCTTCAAATCTTTCAATCAATTTATGTCTTAGAATTGGTTCATCTTTCAAATCAGTTTCAATCTCAAACATCTTTATCATACACTGACTATCTTTGAACCAATGTGCTTCGCACAGTAATTCAAAGAGGGGCAAAATGTAATACCCCAAAAATGGGCTATAGGTTCATTAACCTCCTACATCTTCAAATCGAATGAAATCAATACAAAAGTCCTAACCTAAGGCACATCTGCACATTATCGAATTTAATTGATCATCCTAAATTCTCCATTAGGGAATATTCCTAGCAATATTCCTATTTTATCCTAATTATTCTTAATTTAATGATTATTTGGCGATAAATCATATTTATCCTAAAGTTTAATTAATTGAATATTTTGAATATTTAATTAATCAGATTTAATACTGCCACTTAATTATGTAATTACATTTAATTATATTTATTCCTAAATTATATTATTTAATTTTGACAATAAATCAAGAATCTTATGACTAATTGATTAAATTCCTATTTAATTAATTAAAGTTAGTTGTCAATATTGAATAATATAGTTTTTGAATAAAAGTTTGATTTAATAATTGATTAACCCATAAATCAATTATTTTAATCAGTTAAGTTGAGAATAAATCACCTTATTTATTAAATTAATTCATATTAAATCATGCACAATCTAAAAAGTAGTCAACTTTAAAACAACTATTAAATTTAATTTGTTAACTTTCTAAACTCAACATCTAATGATGAGTTGAAAAAGAGAACTAAAACTCTATTTTGAGATAAAAACTATTTTTGCATGATTTTATGAGTTTATTTATTCTTAATGTCTTGTTAACTCAAAAATCAACCTCAGTTTATCAAGAGTGATTTATGGCTTTTCTCAATGTATCCTCAAGCCCTGGATTTCTATAAAAACAAGGCTCGGCTCATCATAAAAAATCTCTCAAGCTTTCAATCTCTCAAAATCTCTCAAGCATTCCATCTCTAAAATCCCTCAAGCTTTAAATTTCACATCTCTCGAATTTGCACAATTACTCTGGCGAATTTATAAGCGACAGGCAATTTTGTGAGATCAATTCATAGTTTTTCATAGCTTTGCATATCAATTCATGTAATTCTTAGATTAATTTGCATATCATTTCAATTTCATTCTAGATTAATTTCATATAGTTTTTTGTCCTATTGCATCAAAAAAAAGAAAAAAAAGATTAATTTGCATTCATATTTCATTGGTTTCATCATTTTAAATCTTTCGTTTAGGTGTTGCATTGTCACTGATCTCAATTTCAATCTAAGAACATCATACTCACACCTACTAGAAGGTAGTAAATCACCTGGTTAACATAGTTTCAATTACTTGCAAATTTTGAGTTTTTCTAACCTCTAATGTTTTACTGAAGTGTTGTGTCTATAACTAGGTACAATTTTCACACACACAACATGCTAATTAGATTTAAAAAATACAAAAATATGTATTCTCTATGTGTTCTTAGTCGATTTCATTTGCATTACATTGGTTTATGAGCTTTACTACTACTAGTCCTACTTATAACATTTCGCTTAGAAGAAGTCATAAACTCATGGGTGCCTTTGATCCTGAATCTTCCTCTCCTTTTCTTATGATCTAGGATAATAATTTGATTCTTCATGATTCCAATTCTACAATGGAGAAAAAATCTTCTCACTCATCTCATGATGAGAATGACACTTTGAGAGTTCCTCCTGAACAAGTTCAAAAACTTTCAACTGAACTTGATAAATGGGTAATTCACTTATTCAAGAGAACCATAATAAAGATTCTTTTCAAGCTATAGAGGCTCTTAAGAAAGTTCTCTGTGATAGTGATCAAGGTGTTAACCTTTTGCATGGTAGTATTCACCTCATGCATTCAAATGTTAAACCTTTAGCTCAAGAAGATCAAGATTTAGGGTTGATTCCTCCTATCACTAGTGTTGAACCTCCTTCTAATCCTTTACCTAATATTCCTACCTATACTCCTTCTTTGGTGACTGTGATGGTTCCCTCTATTCCTATGAGTGTTCCTCCTATGTCCCTTCCTACATCACAACCTTCATATCATAATTTTCCCTTTACTTATTCCAATCCTCTTCCAATTGTAGTTCCTAATGTTCCTCTAGTTGTGTCTCCTATTCCTATAGCTTCTTACACTTTACCTAGTGTGTCTAATGTTGCTTCTCCTCCTATTTCCTCTAATCATTCAAAAATCATCATTTTGGCTCAAATTGTCTCATCCTTACAACAACAACTCACTTCCTTAACTCAAAACAAGTTTACTATTCCTACATGTGACATGGGAAGTCCCTTTTCCTTAGACATTATTCATAGTCTTGTTCCTTAGCAAGGTGAGATGCCTCATCTTGAGAATTATAATGGAAAAGGAGATCCTATTCATCATGTTAAAACATTCCAAATCCTTTGTAGTGATTATGCTCATGACCATAGGATTTCAGCCAAATTGTTTGGTAGAACCTTCCATGACAAGGCCTTACAATGATATTTTTCCTTGCCTCCTTATTCTATTGATTCCTTTCCACAACTTGCTAATGCCTTTATTCAACAATTTTAAAATAACATTGGCCCGCAAGTGTCTTTGACTAATTTGATGCATTGTAAACAAAGTGCTAAGGAAAAATTTACTGAATTTATTGGTAGATTTAAGCATTTGCATGCTCAAATTTCCTATCATGTTCCTGATATTGATATTCAGCATATGTTTATTTCAAATTTGCAAAAGGATATTAGAGATAAGATTTTGTTTACTAAATTTACCTCTTTTCAACAACTTTGTGCAGCGCTTTATCATTATCAATTACAAGTGAGTCAGTTTGAGAACAACACTCCAATGGCTCATGTTCTAGTTGATAAGAGTGATGTTGCTCCTAATCTAAACAAATTTAAAAAATTCAACAACTATGTCAAGATAAACAAACAAGCGAATGCAATTGCTGATCAAGTTGCTATTGCATCTCACAATGCCACTTCTGCATCCACTGCTTTTTGATTAAATCACATGTTTAATCCTCTTTCTGAATCTTTACATGCTATTATGAATAGGTTGATAACTGCTAATATGATTAATTTACCTCCTATTCAACCTCTTTTACCTGCTACGATTACATCTAAATCTTTTGATCAAAATGCTTTTTGTCAATATCATCGTCATAATGGTCATGATACTGAGAAGTGTTATTCTTTAAAACATAAAGCACAAGACTTAAATGACTCTAATGCCTTATTTTTTGATAATCTTCATGGTAGTGGAAACAAATATGTCTCTCCTCCTAATCAAAACCTTTAAATCTATATGAATCCTTTACCTACGCATGATACTAATACCATTGCTCAACCATCTGCTATGGAAATCATGTATGATTCAAAGATGGATGATCTTAATCATGTTGCTAATCAAGTGGAGCATGTTACTCAATCTATATCTCCACCTCAACCTCAACCTCAGATTCAACCTCAATTTCAATCCCAAACTCGACCAAAGCCTAAGCCTAAATTGAAAATTCAACCTAAACCTCAACAAAAACCTAAGAATAAAAGACCTTGGGAACTTATGATTACCTTCAATGAATCTGAGACTATTAAAGCTCCTGATGGTCCCCTTTACATTTCTGCTAGGATTTCTCAGAAACCTACTCATGGTTGTCTTGTTGATCCTACGTCCTTAGTTAATGTGTTTACTGAAGAAAATATTTTTATGAAAAGCTTACAATGTGATTCTTATGATACATTGGATGTGTGGATTCAAACTTGTAATGGTTTTCTTTATCCATCATTTAGTTCTATTAACTTACCAGTTGAACTTTGTGGAAAAGTTGTGAATACTACCTTTGTTGTTATTCCTACTTCTGATCAATTTCAAATTAAGCTAGGTTTTCCTTGGTTGAATTCCATGCATGATGTTGCTTCACCTATCCATAAGTGTCTTAAGTTCATTCATGATGAAGAAGTGAAGGAAATTAATCATAGTTTATATCAACCTTCTAGGCCTAGAGATTGTGCTGCTCTTGATTTCTTTTGGCCTTCATTACCTAATTCATGTCCTCCTCGACCTGATAATCTTTTTCAATCATATCAAGCCTACAAGCATCATAAGATTCTTGAATTAAGCCTACCTCCTATGGATCTTAATCATGGTCTTTTTCCTACACCTTCTATACCTCCTTTAACTATGGCTTCTAGTTCTGTTAATCAAGTTCCTTCTATCAATCTTCCTAAAGATCCTGTGCTTGTTCCTCCTATGGTTAATAATCCTATTGATCTTCCTAAAGAACCTATGAAGGATCCTATGATTATTCCTCCTAGTTCTCAACCTATTTCAAATAAATCAAAATGTAATTAATTTGCTAATGAATGTTGTAAGAAGCATCATGCTCATGCTAAAGATCATAATTCTATTCTTCAAAGATCTCTTCCTTCTTCAGATAAATCTATGCATGATATGTTAGAAGAAGTTGTTATTAATAATGATGTTGAGATGCATGATTAAGATGATTCTATTTGTATCTTAGATCCTATTTTGATTAATTTGGATGAAGAAGATACTCTTGATGATATTGATGATGTTAATGATGAATATGAGACTATTGACATTGACATTGATTTACCTAATATGCTTTCATCACAATTAACTCTTACACCTAGTTTCGAACATGGTGATTCTCAAGAGGATCCTTGTTTAGAACTGGCTATCATTCCTACTATGTTGGATATAGTCCCTCTTGCAAGTTACCCACCTTCCCTAAATGATATACAACAAGATGGGGAGAGTAGGTGGCATGCTTGATCAACTTGTCCTTCATGGTAGCTTTGTTGTGTGTTTTCCTATTGTACTGTGCTTCTCCTATAATGTGTTTGCTAAATGTTGTTAGATTCTTTTATACGATCCTTGTTACTCAGTTGGTGCAAGGTGATGAAGGAATCAAAACTGTTGTTCAAATTCCTCTATATGTATTTCTATTCTTCTATGCATTGTTCAATGTTATGTTGTAATTGTGCTATTGTTCTTAAATGTTTCCTTGTGTAATCTTCTTGGATTCGAGATATGGTAGCACTAATTCTTTTTGGTCTCCATATCATGGTCCAAAAAGATTCTCCTTTGTATATCTTATGTGATCTTTCCTCCTTTGTGATCATAGTTCTACTTTCTTTGGGGAATGATGTCAATTCATTTGCAATAATATCATACATATATTGTCTTATGATCATACTGACCCCATGGTAGGTAGATCCATTCTATGTTCCCTGTATGTTTCTATGATATTTCCCTTGATTTGTCTTCATCCGGGGGCATCTCGACATGGAACATAATCAGTGGAGTTGTTTATGTTTTTGTTAAAGCCATTGCTCCTGTTAAAGTGTTAGCAATGAATTTAACATGGGGGCATATGCTCTGCTCACTTGTTGCACACAGACACTTTTTGATACACACAAATTTTTCAAGATACCTTTTCTCCCTTTTTGGATTAGTAACTAATCCTTAAATCATGGATTTATATTTTAGGATCTCTTGATCCCTCCAGTTTCAAATATACATATATTTTGATCCCTTAAGGTCGGAGGTGTCCTTAAGACAGGATCTCTTTTATTTTTGGTTTTACTCTTATGGAATAGAATATTCCTAAGGGTGAATCCTTGATGGCTTAACTAGTGAGTAGCCACATTCACTAGGCGGTTTAATTCCATCCTTCTAGTTGCGCCCTTTCCTTGTGTGGTTCACAATGGGACATAAGTTCTCATTGGGTGAGGTAATCACATTCTCTTTATCTCTCTAGAGATGTCTCTCTTATTGTGATCTGGGAGTTGAAAAAGACTTGAGTCTCTAGGGGATTGAGGTTTCTCTTTGTCCCTTGGATTATGATAAGATTATCTTTTCATTTTGATCTCCTTTACCAAGAGTTTGCATTGAGTCCATACTCTCGCCAAAGTGGGGGCTTAATGTATCATCTTAAAATGGAAGCACTTCCATGATAAGAGCATTTATCCCTCTAAGTAAGTGGTCTAGGGTCATGTTAAGTGCTTTGATCGGGTCTTTGCATGTATCTGGCTTTTCTCCCAGTTCTACTTTCCTCTAACCCTGATTTTCACTCCATATTTGCATTTCCTAGCATTCTAAGTTAGGATCTTGAGGTTTTTGACCAAAAGCTCAAAGTCAACCTTTATGGGTCAAAGTCAACCTCAACCCTAACCTAGGTCAAAGTCAAGCTCATCCTTGACCCCTTGTCTAGATTTCAAATTTCCTTGATTTTTGGTTGTCGGGTTTCGAGGATATTTGTTCTCCCACCTCCGAGTCAGCCATTTTGGGTTTTGGAATGGTAAATCCTTAAAGTGAATTTAATCTACGTATATTTTCTAAAGGTTAGGACCTAATTGGGATTTAATTCTCCAAGGTGACCCCTCTAAAGGATTGTGCCCTAGTTCACTATAAAAGAGGCCTTCCTCTCTCATTTTCACATCAAGTTTTCTCCATCAAGACATCACATCATCTCATCTCAAGAAAATTTCACGAGTGAGATCTCAAGTGCAAGTAAGTGAATTCAAAAATTCAAGCATTCAAGTGTTCAAGAATTCATCCATCAAGGAGATCCATTGTTAGCCATTGAAGGATTCAATCTCTTTGGAGCCCCCTTGAAGATCCATCCTTCTACATTCATCCAAGCCTCCTCATATGCAAAGATCAATTCAAGATTGGTGTTGAAGATCAAATGTCATTGATTTGAGACATCCTACATTCATTCTACATCCATTGAAGCCTTCCTACTTGTGGATTTGAGGATTCAAATCCTCTACAAGGACTTCAACATAAATGAGGTGAATTGTTCCAATTTCTTTGTTTATGCATACTACATTTCAATTCAATTTCAAGGTTAATTCCTAAATAGGGGTTTGACCAAGGCAAACCCCCCATATAAACAAAACCCCTATTTTCTTGTAGGTACAAGTCCAAAATTTTAGACCTGAGAGTAGATTTGGATACCCTTTTCGGTGAGCTTATCAGATCTATGAACAAAGTTAGAATCGACCTTCAAATGAAGAATGTAGCCTTTGACCTTTTATGAGGGTCAAAGACTACCTGCCGTCAGAAAGACAAAAGATTTATGGGTTTTCTTCATCTCGGTATTTCCAGTCTGAAACAAGTTGCAGAATTGCTTGAAAGTACACACAGACATAAAAAAATTAGCATTTTCTAGATTTTCCCTAATTTGAGATTAGTACTTGTATTTCAATTATTTCAGATTCTAAGCACAACTCCTTTATAGGGAAATATAGGGTTTTTTGTTACAAGTAGTAGTTGTCGTTGCACCAAAAGATTGACCTGTTAATGCCTGATACAACTACTAGAATTATAGAACATAGGAGGCTGTTAAACCATGTCACAAATCCTGAAGGGAGATGTTGGCAGTTAGTCCAACATTTTTCTCTCTCCTTCATATTCTCTATAGATTGATTCAATTATGTATTGGCCTTTTGGTAGATCAAATTGGATCTCTCCTTTGGGAATTTGGATTTAAGAGTGGATCTAATATTTCCCCCATACATTTACCCCCATATAGAGGTGATTTCAAGTTACCTCTATTCACTTTCCTTCCATGTTTTTCTGCGTGCATCCTTTTCTTGTTTATCTCCTTCAAACATGTCTTCTAGGTGCTTCCATATCTTGTAGGTTGTGTCTACTTTCTTTATCTCTAAGAACTCGCTATCAGATAAAGGTGTTGATAAGGGCTTCTTTGGCTATTGCATTCTGATGGAATAACTCCTTCTACTTACCAATAGCATCCTCCTTTGCAAGATCTACTAGAGAGGGGATCTATACTTCTTTGCTAGCCACTTCAAAAACTTGAAAATAAATACACTGCAAATGTGTCATCATCTTGTTCTTCCAATCAAGATAATTCTCTCCATCAAACTTGGGACTGTCTTTTCTAAAGAATTCCATCTGATCAACCTCAAGGTGTTAAAATTTCTCTCCGAGGTGATTGGCTCTGATACCAATTGTTAGGAATAGTCCCAAGAGATAACTGAGAGGGGGGGGGGGGGGGTGAATCAGTTATCTACAAGTTTCAATTCTTTATCCAATTAAGCATACTTAAACATAAATCATAAACATAATGAAAGAACACTTGAACACAACACCAATATTTTGGTTACAAGGAAACCCAAATAGGTAAAAACCCAGTGGGAGCTAACACCCACTCATAATATGCACTAGTGTATTATGATCCTTGTTAGAAGATCCTTAACCCTGTTAGGAGTTATCTTTACAATATATTTAGTATAGTGACCTGGTCAAGGGTCAAATCTTGTTAGGAGTCTTTTATAATTAATCCTTTTAGGTGTGAGGACACACTTTTCAAGAGCACACTACTCAAAGGGGTGAAGGATACAACCTTCTGATTAATAGATACACACTATATCTAGATCTTGGTGAACTACACTTTGACCTACTGTCTAGCTTAGTTCCAATGTATAGCACAAAATCTTTACTTGTTCACATAGACCTTCCTCTAATCACTCAACACTTCGCACTCTCTGATCTACTCTTCTCCATCAACTCTGAACCATGCCTTAGCAATCACAAATGACTGCCTATAAATATCTTCCCTCTAAATGATATAATCAAGTCAACCTATTAGAACCACCTTGAAATCATATTAGAAAAACCATAACATACTCTAATAATAATTCTGTCAGCTCTACTAAGCACGCATCACAAACTAGGACCTATCTAAAACAATAAGTGTAGGTGCACGCTACACACTATTGGCTCTACCAAATTAACTAATACTTTCTCCTCAAGCTGAATTACATCATGTGCTCTTAACCAAACATTATTAAATCTTCTTTGATCACTACTTGAATGGCACATATCGAGATGATAGGTGCAACTCTTGTACAAATAAAATCTCTATCGGCTCTTCTGGATAAACACATGAAATTGCAATTGGTGAATGGAGAATTCATAACTTCACTTCTACTAGTCATAAGAATTTGCATCCATGAATGTAACATTTTTAACATGTCTTCATTACATATTCAAACGCACAAGGCTCCATGATAACTGTATGGACAATCATTCATCGAACACTACCTACAACTTTGTCAGGAACACTGCTGAGACAAGCTGCTTACATAACTATCTGTACTAGCATTTAACCTCTACATCCATGATATCATGTTGATAACATGTCAATGCTACTTATACTCAAATCTTACTACATAATTCTTACACGCATGCTACTTACCATATGTTTTCATCAATGACAAACATAGAGTCAGCACTAGCTTGCTGGCAAATCTCCAACAACACCATCACCACACTTCAGTACTATACATGGAACTATACTAGAAGTAATACCATGCTAAAACTTTCACTAAACCAAACTTTGGTACTTGTATCAGATTCATTGCACTTGGCTTTAATGTACTAGCCTCATTGTACCTCTTCCTCCTTCACTATACACTTAGCATGACCATATGCCAATGTGGACTTAGAAATGAGTCTTACTATATGTCTCAAAGAGATATCACATTATACAATCTTCATACTTTGTACGGTGCTAGCATGTACAATAGACTCACTGTATGGTGATCTCATACTCCGTACGGTGCCAACATGTACAATAGACTCACTGTATAGTGATATCATACTCCGTGTGATGCCAACATGTATGATAGACTAACCATATGGTAAGATCACCTTCACTGTATGGTGAGGCCTCTATACTTCATCACTAAACATGCCCTTTGTTCATCTTTCCACAAGATCCTACCTTGATCCTTTTGAAGACAGGTGGTTTTGTAGAGGAATCTTGAACTCACACATCTCATTTGGTGGTCAAATGATATTTTGAGGCATGCCTTTTGTTAGGTATAAATCATAAACTTGTTCTTATGCATTAAATGGATTGATTAACTTATGTATAGATACTATTTGGTTAATTTTAGAAGATCCTAAGATGCTTTGTATGACTTGTTCAAGCTCTAAATTTATGAAAATATTTAGAGTTTCATATAGTGATAAAATCCTAAAAATTGCCTCCTAAACTCCATACCCAATAATTGATGAGATGATAGATCAAATGACATGGGATACAATAATATATTATTTTAAACCCAATTTTGAAGGATTAAGGAAATAAGATTTACGACAAGAACAATCAAAATTTTGTGAGTGAAGGTTTAAGAGACACTGTAATTTTGACCTTCTACACAAATGGTATCAAAAAAGGATAATAAAGATAAAAAATAAAAAATCTAAAAAAGACACAATTCATAAAATCAAATTTCCAAGATTTAGTTAAGATATTGGTATTTCACAAGGTGTTGTAGGTTCCTGACCAAACCAAAATCCAAAATATAGGTAGTTATGTCTTTTCACCCTAAAGGGGTATGAAAAATCTTCAACCACATATAAATGTGTGGTGTAAAATGTAAAGATGGAGACAAATTCAGATTTTATAATATCATATCATCACAATATAATTAGTAATATACTTTCTATAAACAGGTTTCTTTAGTATGAATGTGAAGCCCATGTTTTAAATTATTTGTGAATCTTGTTGATTCAAATTTTCAAATTGATTATTTCCCTTGTGATTTATATTCTTGGAATCATAACTTTTCTAAGTCATCATGTGTAGAATTTATTTCTTATTATATTGTAGTTTGATTATCATAATTCATATAGTTGTGCATATTAATTATGTCTTATTGGTATTTTTCTAGTAAAAGTTAAATTCACTAAGACTAATTATAGTGTGATTTAATAATCAAAGGAATAGAAGGTCAAAGTAGTTGATGGATCCATTCAAGCAGTGGAAGTAAAAATTGTCTTGAAAAGTTGTACATAGGATCAAGGAGGAAATTTACATTATTGCCCAATAGGAAGAAGACACTGGTCTAGTGTTATATACATAAGTCTTTTTCTGAAAGAAAACCATAATCATAAACAATAATCAATTTATAAAGCATTGATTATTCTTAACACAAGTTTAGTAATCAGAGGATAAGTTATAATTTTGAAACACACAATTCAATTTTTCTCAAGACATCATTCTCATCTTGAGAGATAACACAAAAGTTCAAGTACAAATATAAGATAATCTTCTAGAAAAATATTTATATAGGAGACATCGTTAAAGCATAGGCCTACTGGCCTTTGTTTTGTAGAGCCCAAAGAGAAGGGGAAGAGGATCATAATCAATCATTCTTGCCAGTTGGTCAAATCCTTTGGAATATTTGAGCATTGAGTTAGGCATAAACATAGAATTTTCCAATCTATTGATTTGGGAACCAACAAATTAGTGACTCTATTGGTGATTTGTTCATAAGAATATTGTTGAAGTTCACCTAGAAGCCCTGTTTATAGATTAATGAAGATTGGATCCAGTTCAAAATATTTTTGTGAAACAAGGAAATGCACTTTTTTGGAGGTAATAACCTAGATGACTAGAAAATATATTACATGTATAGAGGTGGTGAATATGACAATTGAAAAAGTAATTTTGAAACCAGCGAGTCCATTGAGGGAGAAGTCCTAGAATGAGACAAACAATTTCATTCCTCTTTAAAAGAGGTGGAGACTCTATTGATAGGAGTCTAATGAATAAAGTAAGAAGTTACTATAAATTCAAGTATCCAAAATATACCATAAAAAATGCACATATAAGGTCACATATCATAATAATAAATGACCAAAATCAAACCAATGGATACAAAAAATTATTCCATTAAGAACATTGGACCTTAGAAAATTCTAGTGTAATCATAATAAGCTTTTCCCTAAGCTTGTAGAGCTTGCACCAACATTTCATAGAGATTAGTATGAATCAATACTCGGGCAATTGGAGGCATTCTTTAATTTCACTAATGACTCTCAAATTTATTTAGAAGATCATATGATGAAATTATTTTTCAAATCACTAATGGAATATAGTAGGGAAATATATGATTTATTGCCCACTCAAATTATCTCATCATGAAAGGAATCTAAGTGGTGGTTTATATATGAATTCCATGACATAGTTGAATAAGATGAGGACCTATATACATAAGAAGAAAATCAAGATCACTCCATGGATGTAGAAACCTATACTTTTCCTACAAATGATTCTTTGAGTGGATGCAAAGAAAATGATAACTCCAATTGAGGATACATATTTCAAATACTCAAGCATGTATTTCCTAATGTAGCAAAGGAGTTCATCAAAGAAAATAACATGAAAGAAATTAAACTAGTCATTGATTCACGTGTGTCTAACTTTCGTGACAACACGACATGTGAAATATATTATGATAATAAAAATATAGTGAATAAAGAAGATGATTTTCTCAATAGTGAATAGATTTCAGATTTGTTGGACAAGGAATATCAAAAGTATATGCACAAAAATGACTTAAATATTATTCCAGTTCATAAGGATAAAAAAATTGATGAAATAGTGCAGATGATAAACATATCCTATGAAATGTGTGATGAACAAGAGGAAATTCCATAAATTAACCTTGATGAAAGATATGCATGTCTTGTTGATGATATTGAAGAAGCATGCAATTCTGAGGAGGATGATACATCTAATTAAGATATGCATTCTAATAAATTTGTATAGGTGAAAATACGCCAAGAGATGATTTTAAATCTTTTCCAAATATCTTATATAATGGAACACCAAAAGAATTAGAGAAAGGATATTGTAAAGGTTTGTGTGAGCATGACTTTTCTATACCCTTGAATCCACTATTTGTAGAAACTATGACCTATTCAAGATATAGAAAAGAGTCAGAATTGATTACAGTATGCGAGAGTAAAGGACAAGAGAGTACATTTGAAAATAACTTCAATTTTTTTTCAAATCCACTATATAGTGAAATTATAGAAGAAGATGAAATAATAGTATGTGATGATATAGTTAAATGGAACCAAATATCTTGCCAAAATTCTTTTGAAGATAAATTTCATATATATTCTAATCTATTATATGAAAGCAATAAAGTGTTTCTAGAACATCTAGTGAGGAAAATAAAGCATGGTGCTAACAATGATAGTTATGAATATTAATATAATAATCATCAAAAAGTGGATCCCTCTTGTAATTCCAAGGTTGAAGGAAATTTATTTTAAAAAATAAATGAAAAAAAATTACGATTGTTGGAAAATATTGTAAAAGGTGAAATACAAGGCGAAAGGGATAATAAAAAATATAACATAAGAAAATCAACTACCACCATGAGAATCATCCTAAGGTGAAATCCACACATGGAACTGAAGTTGATTTCACAAATTTTTCAAAAGAAAAGGTTGACAACAAAAAATAGACCTTCTAAGAAAATATAAAGTACATTGGAGAAATAAGTACAAAGCTTCTAATTTATCATAAATATTAATGAAAAGTCATGAAGCCAAATGTGGAGGAGACTATAGACAATAATTTCAAATTCAAATGAAAAAGAAATCAGCTATTAAAAAAATGGAAGGTAATCAGGCAAAAAATGATGATATTTTCAAAAACTTTATGTTGTTATAGAATCACAATAAGGTCTTTGACAAAGAAAAAATTGGTATTTGTTTCGAGGGCCTAGGACCACTAGATAAAATTATCAAATAGATATAATCGAATTGAGTAGTGATCTATAGTCTACTTCTCTAGAGATAAATGTGATGTCCCTTTTATGAATAAGATTTAATAATAAATAATAGAAATCAATAAGATAAAAATAAGTAAATACATTACAAGAGATAAAATTGTAAAAAGTATGTTCCCTTTCTAAAATAATAGTCAATAA
>BSBK01004987.1:0-347500 GCA_027943335.1 Chamaecyparis obtusa | reverse complement strand
TTGGTGACTCTAATGGGGAATTTTTCATAAGAATATTGTTGAAGTTTCCATAAAAGCTTTGGTGATAAATTACTAAAGATTGGACTGTTCAAAATATTTGGTGAAACAAGGAAATGCACTTTTCTAGAGGTAAGAACCCATAAGATGAGCAAACATATTCCTCATATGGTGGTGGTGACTCTAACAATTGAAAAAGTATTTTTGTTCAATTAGTGACTACACCAAGGGAGAAGACCTATAAGGAGACAAATAGTTTCATTCCTCTTTAAAAGAGGTGGCGACTCTATTGATAGGAACCTATTGAGTAAAGTAAGAAGTTATTATAGATTCAAGTATCCAAAATGTACAAGAACAAATACATGTAGGAAGGCACACAACATAAAAATAAATGACCAAAATCAAAGAAATGGAGAGAAAAAATTATTTGATTAAGGCCATTGAACCTTAGAAACTTCTAGTGTAATCGAAATAAATCTTTCACTAAGCTTGTTGAGCTTGGACCAAAATTTCATGCAGAATGGGATGAATCAACACTTAGACAATTGGAGAAATTTTATAAGTTCACCGATGACAATCAAAATTTATGTTGAAGATCATATGAAGAACTTATGCTAAAGATCAGACCAGACTCATGAAATAGATGATAGAAATAAATTGAATAAAGAAGAATACTTTTGTAGTACTGAACATATTTCAAATTTTATGGACATGGAATATTAGAGGTATATCCACAAAAATGACTCAAATTTTTTTCGTATTCACAAGGATAAACAAATTGTTGAAATGGTATAGATGATAAACATATCCTATGAAATATGTCATGAATAGAAGGAAATTCTAGAAATTAACCTTGATGAAAGAGATGCATGTCTTTTTTATGATGTTAAAGAAGCATGTAATTCTGAGGATGATGGTACATCTAGTGATGATATGCATCTAATAAAAGTACATGAAAAAATACACCTACAGATAATTTTATATTTTTTCCAAATCTCTTATATAATGGAACACTTGAAGAACTAGAGAAAGGATCTTGTAAAGGTATGTGTGAGTATGACTTTTTCATACTCTTAAATCCACAATTTGAAGAAAATATTATCTATTTAGGATATGAAAATGAGTCAAAATCACGTACAATATGTGAAAGAAAGGGAGAAGAGAGTGTATTTGAAAATAAATTCATTTTTTTTCAACCCTACTAGATAGAGAAATTATGGAAGAAGATGAAATAATAGTATGTGATGATATAGTTAAAGGGAACCAAATATCTTAGCAAAATTATTTTCAAGATAAACTTTTTATATATTCTAATCCATTATATGAAAGAAAAAAAAAGTATTTTTGGAACATCATAATATTATGCTAGTGAGGGAAATAAGTATGGTGCTAACAATGATAGTTTTGAATATTTCTATAAAAATCATCAACAAGTAGAGCACACTTATAATTCCAAGGTTGAAGGAAATCTCTTTTCAAAAATAAAAGAAAATAAATTTGGGTTGCTGGAAAACATTGTAAAAGGTGAAACACAAGGCAAAGGTATAAGAAACAATATGACAAAAAAAATTAACTACAACTGTGAGAATCATCCTAAGGTAAAATCTACACATGGTGGCCCACTAAAGTTGATTTCACAATATTTTCAAAAGAAAAGGAGGACAATAAAAATTAGAGCTTCTAAGAAAATCAAAAGTACATTGTAGAAATAAGTACAAAGCTTCTAATTTGTCACATATATTAATGAAAAGTCCCGAAGTCAAATGTGGAGGAGACTATAGACATGTATTTACAATTAAAATGAAAAATAAATCATATGATAAGGAGATGGAAGGTAATGAGGAAAAATATGATGCTATTTTCAAAAACTTTATGTTGTTACATGATCAGAATCAGGTCTTTGACGGAGGAAAAAAAATGGCATTTCTTTTGGGGCCCTAGGGCCGCCCAATAAAATTCTCAAATAGAAACAATATAATTGAGAAATTCTGTATAGTCTTATTCTCCAAAGATAACTAGAATCTTGTTATTCTCACAGGGAACATACATCTCCTAAAAGGGCCTATTGGAGCTCTAAATTTCTGACAAAATTTGGGGTTATGTATTGTGATAAAACCCTAAAAATGGCCTCCTAAAATCCATGCCCAATAATTGGTGAGATTATAGATCACATGAAATGGGATACAACATTATATTATTTTCAATTTAAATCTGAAGGATTAAGGAAAGATTCTTTGTGATAGTAATGACTAGAATTTTTGAGTGAAGGTTTCAGAGATGCGAGAATTTTGACCTACTTCAAAAATGGTATTAATAGAGGATAATATGAATACAAATTTGAAAATAAAAAAAAATGATCCAATTATGAAATTCAACTTCCAAGTTCCAATCAAAATATTAGCTTTTCATAAGGTTTTTTGGGTTTCCAACCAAACCTAGATCCTAAAGATAGGTAGTTATTATTTAATTAGTTGATTAAATTTTTCAATAAAGTTTTTAATAGGGTGGTTTGTTTTCACCCTAAAGAGGTGTGAAAACTATTCAACCAGATATATATGTGTGGTGTAAAATGTACAGAGAGATAAGAATTTAGATTTTATAATATATCAGGGTATATGCAGGATCATGGTATACCAAATTAGGCCCTTAAGTGGCAATGAAAATTCAGAAAATTGGGTTTAGGCAAGTTGACATAAAAAATTGAACATGTTATAAATATTATATCAAAAATATGTAAGAAGAGAATTTGTAGAAAATTGAATTTAGTTTCTAAGATACTAGGCCTTTTTTGAAAAATAATTATTCTATATGTTGAAAATTTCAAATTTCAATGTAGTAGTACAAAAATTTCAAGAAACAAATAAGTAGGTGTATGTCTGACCACCTTAAACATAATAAAATGATAAAAAAATTTACAAGATTATAGATATAAGTAGTAGACTGATGTCTAGATGTGACACATATTTTTTTGTAATTTTTTTCCAAGTAAATAATTAATTATGATTTTTCTTCTACAAATTTTCTAGAATACAAAAAATCTCATGTCTGGCAATGTTAACTTAGTCTAAACTTAATCAAATCAATTTTTTTCCCTTGTAGTAGGAAAATCATAGAATGTTGTCACATGTTTTGGATTTCAAAAATGTTATACAGTTTGAAAGTTATAGCTATTTTTGAATAATTCTATCAATTAGGACTAGAAAGATAACAAGTAGGTGCATGTCTGACCACATTAAACAAAATAAAATGATAATAGTTTTTATAAGATTCTAGATAAAAGTAGTAGACTCATGTCTAGATGTGATGTATATTTTTTTGTATTTTTTTCCAAGTAAATAATTAATTATGATTTTTCTGCTACAAATTTTCCTGAATATAAAAATTCTTGTGTTTGACCACCTTAACTTAGTCTAAACTTCATCAAATTGAAAGAATTGTTTATTATTATTATATTGGGTGAAGCATAGAATGTGATGTATATTTCAGATTTCAAAACTGTTATATTGTTTGAAAGTTATAGTTTTTTTTCAAAGAGTCTATCAATCAGGACTTCTTTTTCACATCACCACTTTTTGGCATACCATAATCCTGCACATACCCATCATATTATCACAATGTAAGCTAGTAATATAATTTTTGTAACCATATTTCTTCACTATTAATATGAAGTCAATATTTTATTTTTCTGTAAAATTTGCTGATTCAAATTTTAAAATTGATTAGTTCCCTTATGGTTTCTATTCCAAGAAGTTGAAGTTATCTGAGTTGTCATGTGGAGAAGTTGTTTTTTATTATAGTACAGTTTGATTATCATAACTCATATGGTTTTGCATATTAATTATGTCTTCTTTCTATTATCCCAATAAACATTAAATTTACTAAGACTAATTGTAGTGTGATTTAATAATTGAAGGTATATGAGGTCATAAAGTTGACAGATCCATTCAAGTAGCGAAAGTAAAAAATTGTCTCACAAATTTTTACTTAGGATCAAGGAGGAAAATGACTCTATTGCCTAACAGGAGGATTGCACAAGTCTAGTATTATATACTGAAGACTTTGTTAGAAAGAAAACCATAATCATAAACAATAATCAACATATAAAGTATTTAATATTCTTAGTTCGCAAGTGCAAT
This sequence comes from Chamaecyparis obtusa, assembly GCA_027943335.1. Classification (NCBI taxonomy): domain Eukaryota; kingdom Viridiplantae; phylum Streptophyta; class Pinopsida; order Cupressales; family Cupressaceae; genus Chamaecyparis; species Chamaecyparis obtusa. The sequence continues at coordinate 343,367 of BSBK01004987.1, read as the reverse complement.
AATTAGTGGATAAGTTATAATTGTGGAGTGGATAATTTGATTTTTCTCAAGACATCATTGCCATCTTCAAATATCACACAAAAGTTCAAATAAAAGTATAAGACAATCTTCTGTAAAATGATTTAACGAGGAGACACTATTAAAGCATAGACTTGCCCACCTCTAGGGGGAAGTGGATCATAATTGATCATTCCCGTCAGGTGGCCAAACACTTTGGAAAATTTAACCATTCAGTTTGACATACTCATAGAATTTTCCAATTTGTTAATTTGGGAACTAACATGACCTACATTAACATCTAACAAATCAACTTCATATTCTGTAGGAGGATTTAGTGATGGATCATTATCCTTTCTTTTTTTTAGTTCATTATTATTAGCACATGCATAGCTTGGTATCATCTATTATTACTATGGTCTTCATTGGGCATGACTTTGATTATTACTCGGCTAGTGCAATATAGGTGCTTGCTCATTTCTTTGTTTGATAGTCATGATTTCTAGCAAATGACCAAGCTATATTTTCTATATAAATCATTATTGGTTGGCACAATTCATTACCTCATGACCTCAAAATTAAAGTGGAGAAGTCATTCCATGTCCATTCAGTAGAGGTAGATAGTTAAGGTATGGCCCACGATTTTATTGTAGTGTGTATTGCAAGGCCCAACCTTAGTTATAATAGATTCACTACTTTAACCAAGTTTTTTCTCATTTTTATCAGTTGGAAATCCAAGATTGTGTCTAGTGGTAATTTCATGAAAATGTGTGGACAACTTTCTTGGTAGAGGCTTCATAAACCTTCATTCATGGATGATGTGTTGGTTGCAACAAGTGAGACATATTTGACAACATAGCCATATTTATGATAGTTGACATAGTAAGTTAGCCAATCATGGTACACTTCTTTGGGGTTGGTTGTGAACTTACTTATTAGAGATGTCTTTGATGAGGATTAAGTCTTTCATTCTCTTTGTCTATGTTGGAATATGTTTTTCTAATGGTGTGGATTGTAGTCTACATGCATGGAAGGCCTTTTCATTGGTTCATGGTTACATGTATGGGGGATGTCATGTAGAGGTTCCCAAAAATCTCAATTCTCCATAAAATTCATGTTATTTAGTTATTCAAACTTGCATCATTTTCTCAGCTCTTGTTGTGTCCTTCCCATTCTAGGGAGGGGGCATTTTTTTTCAACATGTGGAGTTGACAGTCACATGGTGACCAAACCCTCTCACTTGGGTACGCAAGAGGGTGATCTATTATTCACCTTTAAAACCTAATAGGAAATATTTTATTCATTTCCATAACTTAGACAACCATTTTCCAATTTTAACAAACTAAAATATCATTGTAAAGGTGGTTCCATACACTATTAATTAGTGCAAGTTTTTCAGTTTTCCTTTTTGTCCTTATTCATCATGTAAGCATCTTCACAAGCACTTTCTGTCTAGGCATATTAGATCCAATGTCCATCCATCTCTTTTGGGGATTTCACACACATGATGTGTTATATTATTGTACTCATGTTGAATTATAAAGTACCATCGGGGGTTATGTCGAGCCTTTGTTTTCCAATCACAACTTTTTCAAAGTGAGAGTTTCTCCATGAAAATAGAAGAATATTTGATATTGTTGCCTCATGCAAGTGTGTAGCTTGATACATACCTTTTTCTTAGTTGTAGATATACTTTTGGTCCCTTATACATAGCTTGGTGACACATTATCCCAATGGATCTTTCTTGTCTCACCTAAGTTATCATTATAGGGGGGAATCATATTTTTTGTGCTAATACTTCCTTTACCTTGCTTGAAGTGTGTTGAGACACTCTTGCATTTCCTTTTTTTTGGAGGCTCCTTGGTTTTTTTTGAAGTGTGTTGAAACACTCTTGGATTCATCTTAGAATATTACACCCACATTTTCAAATTGATTGAGAATTGGTAATGGTTTCACATAAACAACTTCAATGGTTGTGTAGTACAAGTCACTCATAGAGATTCATGTGCAATATATATATTCGATTGACATATATTATTTTTATTTCATCATTATTCAAGAAGAGCCAATTGGAGCACTCATAAAAATTATTATTTATCTAATCTGTTAGAATGTGAAGTTGATGCTATTCATGTTTTTATCACTAATTATTTTCATTGATGTCAATGTATCTTATACTCTTTCATGTTTTGGTTGTATCAGTTGATGTGTACCAATAGTATTTGTGGTTTTTACTCCTATTTGAGTATTAAGGATTGTCATTAGTATCATTTAGTAATTCATTTGATAAAGGAGACAAATAGGATAGTCACTCAATATTCATAAAGCCTATAAACTGAGTAATACACAAGGAAGATCTCTAAGTTAACCGAACATGGTTTTGACCGAGTACTCTTACCGAGTCAGATAATCTTTGACTACCAAGAACAATGGTCATTGAGCATCCATATGAACTAAGCGCCAGTTAATTACCAAGTGGTGAATGTAGTGAACAATGAGTAAAATAGGAAATGACATAACTATTTTAAATGTCATAAACATCAATGCAAATGGTTCACACCAATCTGAAAAATGGTTTAACAAGATCAATACATAATTAATATGGATGCAATCATTAAATTGTTGATGATTAGTATGTAATGTGAGATCTAGGTTATTTTGTTGATCGTTGATCTTAGATTTTCTAAGATATTGTATAACCCTAATTAGGTCAAGTTAGTTTGATATAAAGTCTGTAAAGATGTCATTATAAAGAATTATCGTCAAGGAGTAGCCACACTGAGGACATCAAAAGATCAGACATGTTTTTGATAGAAGGATTTATGAGAAGCATTCATTTTTTTGGAACAAACACAAGGCTACTGAGAAGAATAGAAGGAAACATACATCACTATAAGGTGATATGTTTATGGTATATTATAGATCCAAATGAGGCAAGTTATAGTTGATAATTACAGATACATCTTACTGTTACTATTTTTCCATTGTAGAAGATTCAAAATCTCCTAATAGAGTGGACTTAACCATTCTTAGTTAAATCTCTTAACCAATTACACACATGAATTGTGTTGTTAAAATCCTCTAACCAGCTAGATCTAGCTGATCTTATTATTACTCCTAACAGGGTAAGATCGCCAAAAGTGATCACAATCTTGTAGCCTTAACCAACATACTTTTTTAATGAAGTAGTGAAGCTTTGTGGGTGTTATCCTCACCATATTTTTTACCTTCTTACAAGGGTTTCTACGATACCAAAATATGTGCATTAAGTTTCATTTATGGTTTATTGTTTTGGTTATATGTAATTACATTTTCAATTATATTTGAATGTATGTTTCATACAATGAGTTCAGTTGATTAATGGTATCTTTATCTACAAAGTTTTGGTCTTGAAACATTTTGAAGGTACTGATTCAACCCTCCCCTCTTAGTACTTATCTTTTCTTTATCCCAACAATTGGTATCAGAGCTAGTTCTCTTATTAAGGAAGTTTAAACACTGAAGAGAAAAGATCTAAAAGATGGAAAGGTATAAATTGGATAAGACTAATGAAAATCAAAGATTACATATGCAAATTAGTATTGAGAAATTAATGATCAAAAGGAACGATATGGAAATTTGGTATAATGAGATCGATTATCATGAAGAAGAGATAGATGATCCATTTGAGGTATTTGGATCTAGATTTGGTAGCATATCTAATGAATTTGAAGGAACCATATCAGATCTATCTAAAAAGAATCTACATCTTATATTTGAACAAGTGAAACCAATACAAATCAGTAAAGAGACACAAATGGTCAGCATGATTGATGTCATGAACAAGGAAAAAAGAACAAGAAATAAACTTGGCTACTGAAGATAGGAGGAAAATGATTGATAATTTGCAAGAGAAGGAATATGAGATATTGAGACTCACTTAGCATCACTTTGAAATATCTAATTAGATGGTTGTCATAAGTCAGGAAGTGAACCGAGTAAATAGTGACCTTACAAGGAAATTGGAAGATATCAGTGAATTAAGAGAAGAAAATGAAAGTTTGAAGAATGAGGTAAAGATGCAACAATAATATAATGAGATGATCAAGAAAGTTGAAGATAGTACTAAAATAATGGATGAATTTTTGATTAGTCAAAAAATAATTGATAGCACAACTAGTTTAGGCTATATTGAGTAGGGAGAGTCATCAAGACAAGATGAATAGAAGAATACCAATGCTAATCCAAGGCTGAAGAAGATATCATGTTATCATTGTGGAAACTTGGACCACACATCAAATGTTTGTAGAAGAAAAGAAAAAGGTATTCATAAATCGATTCCTAAATTTCATGGATATTTCTATAATTGTAACAAGTATGGACATCAAGCACATGAGTGCAGATCAAAGTTGATTAGGACACCAAAAGAAAAAAAAATCATATCAACTAAGAAGGAAAGGTAATGCATATATTTGGGATTACAACACTTGGGTTAATTGCACAACATGTGGCGGGTATGGACATGTAGTGGCAAATTGCATGAGAAATAACTAGAAAGGAAGATCTTGTAACTAGACAAGGACTAGAATGACATGTTTGCATTGTCACAAGGTCGATCACTTGAGAAAATATTGGAGAGACTGAGCACCATAGATACATACAAATGCAAATGCAAATACAATTGAAGAAATCACAATGATAAGAAATCAAATGTGGAGAAAAGCATCAAATGACAATGCTAGATCAAGCACTGCAGTCGGTGACACCTCATCCATTGGATTATGTGATATCACCACCTCCACCTAAGTAATGAAAGTATGTATGGAACTGAATTTCAATAGGTTATATTTTAGAATAGTTCCTTATATTTAGTAAATAGACACCAAATATGCATGAAATGAGATGCACTATAGGATTCCATTTTTAGAACTTAAATTCTATACAGTCAGTAAAAGCATGATTGAGTAAATGTTTGCTAGTCGGTGAATATTGGAAAAGTTAACCAAGTTGTGGTAACAACTGAGTAATATCTAAGTGCTAACTAAGCTAAATTATTTAAAGAGTAAAGCGAGCAGAACTATGTTTATCGAGTTGTGGTAGATAAAGCATTTCATGCGAAAGTTTGAGTGGGAAAAGAGATTTTTGATAGACATATGTGATGAAATTAGTCATTTCATCACACAAAAATCACCATAAAAATAGAATGACTTGAGAAAGTTTGAGCGAAGTATTTCCAGAGATTTAAAGAGATCCCAAGCGAGTTTATCATGACCTAAAATAAGTACCTCAGCCACCACATTTTTTTACAAAATATTTAGGAAGCCCTAAATATGAGAAACTATGTTATCTTCATCAAAGGTCATGAAATCAAAGTATGAGAGTGACAAGAAGGTCACATTGATTAAGTTTGTGACCCGTGATGAACCAAAATACAAGTTGCACCTTGAGATTGCATCACAGATTAATCAAACTGGTGTGTTTTCCAATATACCTCCTAGGGTTTTGTTAGTAAAAGACATTCACACATACATCCACTACAAAATAGTTGAAATCAATTATTTTGAGGTTCAATCCATTTACCAAAAGATGCGTATGAACGGAAAGCTCAAGGATGAGCACAAATAGCTAGAGGTGAAGGGACTGATGAATGCCCTATATTTCCTAAGAAAATTTAAAATAAAGTGGATTAAGGTTGTTTTGAGCCAAGTGCATGAAAGCAAATTATGGATAGATGAACTAGTCAAAATAACAAAGGATATCATACATGTGGTCACCGGTTACCCTATTAATGATAAAGCTAAAGCCATAAGGAGTGCACCAAGTACTGAGACCAAGAAGCTTACAAGAGTAGAATGGGATGGAAGAGGTATGGGACTTAATACAATTTTTGACCCAGAGACAAGGTTCATAGCTTATGTTTTCAGTTACAAGATATTTCAATCAAGAAGAATGAATAGTGTACCATGTGGAGCCGTAGACATCACCTATAAGATTGTTAAGAAGGGTTTTCAATTTGACCTCACTGAGCTTCTTCTAAAACAACTGGAGGAGAACATGAGAACCATTAGGAAAGCTAAGACAAACACTTGTAAGTTTGGTTCTCTACTGGTCTATTTATTTTTCTATATGCAAAAATTCTTTCCATCAGTTGATAATATTGACTGGGATGTCAACCGACCAATTATTATGCAAATCAGTGATTTTATACAAAGTCTAGGTCAAAATTGTGTTAGTGTTATGGATATTTACTTCAAAAAATACAAGGATAGAATGCATTAAAGGAGAAGGATACTGGGTCAGCTGGTAGAAAAACACAAACAAGATATATGTTTCCTAGTGGATACCGACACTATTCTAATCAAGGTAGGTGAACTGAGGACTGCTTGGTTACCCCCAATGGGCTATGAACTAGATATTGAATGAGCTTCTAGTTCAATAAAGGAATTGTTGGCCAAGACAAAAGATAAAAAAACTACTAGGTTTGGAACCTATGAAGAGGCTAAATTAAGAATAAAGATGGATCTAGTCAGAGTAAAATTTAGTATAAAATCTAATAAGATGATGGATACATTGGGAAAACAATTTGGAGATGATGTAGAAGAAGAAGAAGCATTTGCAGCTAATCCAGTTGAAGAAGCAACCAAGGAACAATTTCTAATTAGAAACAATGAACATGAGGAGGAGATCGAATCAGATAAGGATATTCAAGTTGTACCTGTAAAGGCCACATGGAAGAGGAAACAAGAAGAAGCACCTATAAGAGCAAGGAAAAGATCCTCAATAGCTACTTCTCTGCCCCTGAAGAAAGGAATTGCAAAAATGTTGGTAATTTGGCTGAAGTAAGTACATAGATGTTATCATTATGGAAACATATGAGCTACATGAAGATTGCATAGGTCAGAGAGCTAGGATAGCAAAGCACATTGTAAATTTGTCTAAGTGTAAGACAGTGTTTTCACTAGTACACCAGGATATAGTTTTTGTTTGTGACATTGATTGGAGTGAGTTCAGTGCTTGTGCACTTGAAAATAGACTCTATGATGACTAATGATGACCCATCTTAGAGTGAAAGTCAGTATGACATGTACGAAATTAGTTATGACAGTTTTACTGAAGACAATGTTAAGCCGTCAGGACAAAAGATGAAGGCAGAATTGGTAAAGAGTTAAGGGATTATTTTGTTTATCAAAATAATGTCTTAACAATATAAAGGGATGAAATCCTAGATGTTAACCCTTGGATAAAGATATATGGAAGCTGACCATGCAAATTTATTAGCCTTAATAACTTGTATATATGTAATTGTAAATTGTAAGAAGTAATAGAGAAGCAATAAGATTGTAATGATATGATAAAGTGATATGATGCGAATGTAAGAGAAGTGAAAAGATATTGATACAAGTAGCATAAGGCTATGTACCTTAACCATTTTTTTAATTAGTATACATTTTACATTACTTGTTTGGGTAGTGGGCTCATCTGGTAATCAGGTTTTGTATTGACAACTCCTAACAAGGTTGAGGCTTCTAACAAGGCCTATAGTCCCTTAATCAGGACTAATACACTATATGCTTTTAATAGACTCCTAATAGGGTCAACATCCTTAATAGGATACTTTTGATTAGTGGATCTTTGTGGGTACCATCCTCATTGGGGTTTTCCCTTGGCCAGGGTTTCCTTGAGAACATATCATGTGTTATGAGTTCTTTATTTCTATTGCTATGCATATTGTTTAGCTTCTTATGTTATGCATGTATAAATATAATCTGTTATATCCATAATTGGGAAAAAGATAAAGTTTTTAGAATACTGATTCACCCTCGCTCTCAGTATTCCCTATTTCTAACAATTGGTATTAGAGCTTAGTTACTCGGAGAAGAATCATTCAAGGAAAGCCTAGCAGCTTGAGTAAGATCTCTATGGATATGGATCAACTATAGAAGAATATTGATGAAGCTCTTGAATAGATTGATATGCTTACTAATGAAAGAGACACTCTGAAAATAAAATATGATGATGCAAAGAATCTCATTGACAAACTGAAAAAGAAGGTAGAAGATCTGAAATCTAAAAAGGAATCCAAAATTCTTATTGAAGATTGTGATGATAATTTAGAAAAAGAAAATGTGATCCTTAAGCATGAACTGAAGATAGCAAATCTGAAACTTAGTTTGAAAGATGGAAATGACAAAAATGAAGCAAATCTGAGATCTGAGAATGAAAGGTTGAAGATTGAGAATGAAGAATTAAAATATAAACTTGGCAAAGTAACATTTGAATTTGAGAAAGTAAATTTGCAGCATGTAGAACTTGAGAAATACAATAAGATTGTGAAAGGTGAATTGACTCAATCCAAACAACAACTTGAAAGGCTATATTCAAATAGTGAGAAGATTGATGAACAAGTATCTTATGGAAAACCATCCTATGATAAGATTGGACTTGGATTTAATATATTCAGAACAAATGATGAAAGCAAGGAACCAAATCTGAAAGCATAGATGAGAAGAAGTCAGATGAGATCAACAAATATGAAGACACGCCTAAAGGAGAAGAACCACCTAAAGAAGAAGAATCATTGAAGCAAGAGGAATCACCCAAAGGTATGCAAAGAGAATTCAAAGGTAGATGTTTTGGTTGTAATACTATTGGTCACATGAAGAGAGATTGCACAGGTAAGCAATTTAAACCTCTTAATGGTTATTGTTATAATTGTCATGGTTTTGGACATAGAGCTATTGAATGTAGAAGACCTAAAGTTATTGAAAATAATTATGGTAGCAGAATGTTTAGGAATACTAACAATGTAGATAAGAGACCTACTAAAGATATGAATAGAAGAAATGTAGTATGTTATAGATGCAACAAGATTGCACACATTGCTAGAAACTGTAGATCACAAATCAACCAGCAAGGACCAAGATATGGGAACAATGGAATTTTTTGTCAGATATGTAACAATATTAGACATATAGCAAGGTTTTGCAGAATGAACAATGGAGTTTTTCATCCTAACCCTAACCCTAGAAATCATGGAAGAAGAAATGAAGATGTAGGTAACACATAGAAAGGTTGTTGTAGTAATGTAGATGAAGTGAAGTTTGTCAAAGGCACATATCAAGGAGACATATTCAACATTGAAGGTAATTAGAAAGATAAAGTATCAAGTGGTAAGAATGAATCCTTACCTAACCTAACTCAAAGCACTTAATTTATGAAAATTGCAGTAGATTAGGAACTTACAATTAGTGTAGAAGTATATTTTCGATGAATTAAGTCTTTCATAGTTAATGTAAGGTAGTTTATGATGTACTAATGCTATGGTTAAGAGCACAAAAGAAAATATTATGTTTTGTGAGATCGCAAGAAGTTTTTAAGTTTTGGAGGATAGCAGAAACAACTTTTTGGAAAGAAGCAACAAAAGAATTGAATGCGATGTCAGATCTAAGTGAGATTGAAGTAATAAAAGGTTATGATTGGAGCTATTTGATCATCAAAGTGAATTGAAGTGTTTAGGAGAGAAAAGAACAGAGATTGGGAGCATTTTGCAATGATTTGGTGAAAGATTTGAGCACCGAATCTGCGAAAGCCCTAGAATCATGAATTTAAGGTATTTATCTTGGCAAATCTTTGAATTAGTATAAGGAATTTAAGGTAGTCATGGATGTATCCTTAATTCACAATATCAAAGATAAGAATAGACCTAGAATAAAGAGGGAACTAATAGAACCCTTGGAAGAAGATGATCCTAGGTTAGCATTATCATCTGTACCAGACAGAGTTTTGCATTTAGAAAATGTAAGGAGCTATCTTGGATGCAAGTTAGAAACCCTCAGTGATAGTGATTTTACCAATGAATATCAAAAGATTTACAACCATGATATGTCATTGAAACAAGGATATGAACATTTGAAAGACAATGAAATTGTTAGGTATGCTTTGAAGTATGTGTTTGACAATGAAGAATGCACTAAGATTATTTTGAGCAGAATTCATAATGGGAAGTTTTGGCTAGAGGATAGAGTGATAGACATTATAGCTGACTTGATTCATGAAGTCACAAGTTTATCTAAAGTTGGTGCCATTCCTTTAAATCATAAAAATATGAGAAAAATAGTCATGGACAACACAGGTTCATCCTACAATGGTAGAGGAATTGTGATTAGAAAAATCAAATAAGATGATGTGAGATACCTATGGAAGATCCTAACCACTAAGTTTTGTGCAAATTCTAGAGAAGATGATATGGTAGCTAGAATGGTACATATTGCCTATTTAATGTGTGTTGAAAAGGTGCCAGTTGATATGTGTGAAATTTTGAGAATTCAATTGTTTGAAAACTTAGAGAAGATTAAGAAATCTAAGTATGCACAATTTAGATTTTCATCCTTAATTACATACATGTTTTTCCACTCATTGAGGAGATTTCTGTACACCATTGCAAATGATTGGAATGATGGACAAACTGCTATGGAAAGGATAAATAAAGTATATTTGAGACATGTTATTGATAAATTAAATTAGAGTGCTATGTTAGTAATGAAGACATTTCAGAACATGGTAACTAGCAGATCAAGAATTCCATAGTCACTAGTGAAGAAGTATAGAAATGATATATGTTTCATGGTTGACACTGACTTTACCTATATTGAAGTAGTGGAACCTAGAATTGAGTTCATAGACCCTCTAGGCTATGAGATATCTGAAGCTGAAATAGAAGAATATGTTGGCAGATTACTTAAACGTAAATTATACACTCAGTGTAGTAGATTTGGAACTTTTGAAGAGAACTTCAACTCAGAAAAAGTTATAACTAAAGAGAAGCAATCTGAGAAGAGAGTTGACAACACTATCAGGAGGATACTGAAAGATTCAGGAATGTCAGAACAAGAATTCTTAATAGCAAAATAGATAGTAATAGCAATCAGGGATATTGTACAGAAAGAAGTCTTGAGTGTACCACCCTTGTCATCTAGTGTAGTACAAAAAGAACCTACACCAGTCAAGGTGAAAGTAGAGGAACTAGAAAAGGAACAAGTAACAACTAGATCCACTTCCTCCATAGCTAGCAAGAGAATAAAAGAAATTGCTACTGGACCAGGAAAGAGACAAAAGACTTTAGTTCAACCAGTACCAAGAGAAATTGTACAAGTAAAGGATGATGACACTATAGTTAAGAAGAAGACATGGAAACTGAGAGTTGAGAGAGTGAATGAAGAAACCATACAAGATGGAAATTTCACTAAAATGAACAAGTACTATAAAATTTATGATTATTCAGAAAGACTAAAATTGGAGAATGCTATTGTGAAGCATATGATTTTGGCTGATAAGAAATTTGATTCTATTCAAGGTCAAATACCTGATGAGTTGTATACCAAACTTGTTAATAGGAATCAAAGAGCAATTGAAAAAGACAATAATATCAGAAAGAATCTCGTGAAGAAGCTTTGTGATTTGAGAGATGATGAACACTTGAAGTAGATATTGAAGGCCTTAAGCACCCATTTGAGAACCAAAAGGGGAACCATTTTGATTATGGGAGGAAGATATGAAGAATTTAATTCAGATACAGAATAGGCAATAATCAAAGTCATGGCAGAAAATGTTGGAGAGCCATCGGTTGTAGTAGGGCAAGTAGTTGAAGCTAAACAAGAGGATATTCCATCTCCTTTAGCTATTAGTATTAAAGATGAAACTATGAATATAGAAGGTACTAAGGTCACCTTGGATACTGATGACAATGTATTCAAGAACTTAGCAAACATTGTTGACAATTCAGCTCTTAATGAACCAAATAGAACTGAAGAAGTAGAGCAGACTCAATCTATCAATGAAGAACCTAAGGAGACTAAGATTCAAGAATCCATTCCTACCACAGAAGACATCAGTATTACTCCTAAGACTGGAAAGAAGAAATAAATTGGATCTTTTTTTGAAGATTTAGGAAAGAAAGTTGATGATGATGATCAATTAGAACTGATCACTTCTTTGAATAAAATCATTGGCAAGAACAAGAAAGTGAAGAATCTTGAAGGGAGTCTGAAGGACCTTACTGAGAAGTTACAAAGCATTGTAACTACACAAATCATAGAGGTAGACACTTTGGAGAAAGCTAAGAAGGTAATGAGCACTTTTGACAATGAATTCACTAACCTAGCTGATATTGCAAAAGTGAGAGCTCAAGTAGCTTATGAAGATGAAATGCTTTTGAACATTAGTCAAAATATTAGGAATGATATTAGCAGTCTTGATATTTGTATCAAGAACTTGAGGAAACATTTGGAGATAGGAAAATCATTGTACATATAGTGTACAAAACCAAAGATTTTGACAGAAAAAGAGGAACAAAAGATCAAGTTGAAGGAAGATGAGATTCAAAATGAATGTAACCTTCTTTCTAGACCTAATGTGAAGGTATGTGATGTTGAAAAGAAAGTTTAGAAGCTTTATGATGAAATAAGAATATTGCAAGATGAGAGGAATAGAAAAATGAGGAGACTCACTCTTTTGAGAGAACACATCTCTATGAAGTTGAGCATCATTGAAGAGAAGTTAGAAGAATGTCTTACAGCTAAGACATCCTTTTAGAAATTCAAATTTGACAACCTCCAAGCTTGTCAAATAGTAGCTTATGGACTGAGCACATTACTCGATGTGGAAAATTCCATCAAGAATTCATGGGAGAAGGAGAAAGAATCTATGAAAGCTGATTTTGTAGATTGTGTTGCGAGCCTACCATCTTTGCAATAAGAAAATGAAGGTATAATTTTTTTGGGATACAATTTTGTAATCCTCCCTACCTTATTTTGTCATTGTTGTCAAAGGGGGAGAGATATTAGAGCAGAAAATTGATATATTTGATAAGGATTGATACTCTTAGGGGGAGTAGTGTATTAGAGATTATATTTTGAGGAGTTATAAGGATAGTATACATATTCTATACTATGGCCACAATTTTGATACAATTTTGAGATTTTGACTTGTACACTTAGCCAATTTTCTCATATGTTGCCACCAATCACAAAGGGGGAGATTGTTATAATTTGGATGAAGTGAGTACATAGATGTTGTCATTATGGAAACATATGATCCACATGAAGATCACATAGGTTAGAGAGCAAGGATAGAAGAGCGCATTGAAAATTTGTCTAAGTGTAAGACAATGTTTTCACCTGTAAACCAGGATACAGTTTTTGTTTGTGACATTAACTAGAGTGAGTTTAGTGTTTTCCCATTTGAACATAGACTCTATGATGACTAATGATGACCCATCTCAAAGCGTAAGTCAATACGGCATGTATGGAATTAGTTATGACAATTTTATCGAAGATAGTGTTAAGACGATAAGATAGAATATGAAGGCAGAATTGGTAAAGAGTTAAGGGATTATTTTGTTTATCAAAATAATGTCTTAACAATATAAAGGGATGACATCCTAGATTTTAACCCTTGGATAAAGATATATGGAAGCCGACCATGCAAATTTATTAGCGTAAATAACTTGTATATATGTAATTGTAAATTGTAAGAAGTAATAGAGAAGCAGTAAGATTGTAATGATATGATAAAGTGATATGATGCGAATGTAAGAGCAACAAAAAGATATTGATGCAAGCAGCATAAGGTTATGTACCTTAACTATTTTTGTAATCAATATACATTGTACATTACTTGTTTGGGTAGTGGGCTCATCTAGTAATCAGGTTTTGTATTGACAACTCCTAATAGGGTTGATGCTTCTAACAAGGCCTATAGTTCCTTAATCAGGACTGATACACTATGTTCTTTTAATATACTCCTAACAGGGTCAACATCCTTAACAAGATACTTTTGATTAGTGGATCTTTGTGGGTACCATCCCCACCAGGGTTTTCCATTGGCTAGGGTTTCCTCAAGAACATATCATGTGTTATGAGTTCTTTATTTCTATTGCTATGCATATTGTTTAGCTTCTTATGTTATGCATCTATAAAGATAATCTGTTATATCTATAATTGGGCAAAAGATAAAGTTTCTAGAATATTGATTCACCCCCCTTGTCATTATTCCCTATTTCTAACAAAAAATATCAAGGCCCACTCCCATTAAAACATATCAGAAGAAAAAGAGAGGTGCCCAAGTCACCTCTGAGCAACCTAAAAAGAGGAGAAGATTTATAAGGAAAAAATATGATATTGATGAATATGATGAAGAATATGATCAAGGTAAATTCAAAATTGTTGTAAATAAAAATCAGTCAGTAGATGAGCTAGGTCAAAATATAAAGCCAATGGGTGGACTTGCTCACCCTAAAATGAGTCAGTATGTATATATGACTACCGAGGATCAAGAGAAAATAGAAGAAGATATAATTCAAATGATGATAAAGTTTAAGAAAGTACCTATTGAATCTTCTAAGTATGTTCCTAAGGAGTTATATGAGAAAGTGTCATGGAAGTCTAGACATATGCCTTGCACACAAAGAAGAAAATGAGGGAACATTCATTGATTTTGGCCATGCCTACTCTATCAGTTATTGAGATAGATGAACTAATGAAGAAATAATCCAAATGCTTCTTGATAAAGAGTAGAGCCCTTGATATCTTGGCAAGAAACCTTGAGGAAGTTGATGAAAATATCAAGCTTCTATGGATCACAATCTTGAAAGCTAGAAAAGAAGCTGATCAACTTGTATTGGCTATCATTCCTGAGAAGGAAAAAATGAAAGGAAATAGAGTTCACTCAGATGATGTAGACATTTCCACCAAGGATCCAATCCACATATCCGATACCGAGATAGAAGATGACAATTATGCTATAGAATTTTACCTAGTCAGATATAGTGAATAATATAAACAAGATGCTCACAAACAACTAGTAACCACCAAGAGAGATGATATTTTGATTAAGGACATTGCACACAGGATCTTGATGATGTACATGATGATGAGGACATCAAAATTTCTATAAATACCACCAAGGAGAATGTACCTAGTGGGGCAAAAAAATTGATATACTGGGTGAATTACCTATATTGGTTCAATTAAAAGAGATTGTTCCACAAAAGGAACCCAAAGGCTCTACATCCAAGCAGTAAAAGGATACACTCAAGGGATAGGGTACCAAAGAGAAAAAAGATTCAAATGAGACTGAGAATAAAAATGCCAAAAACAAAGAACCCAAAAATAATACAACTATAAAGTTGTCTACATAAGACACCAAACAAAATGCCCAAGGAAAAGACACTAGTCACCAATAAAGAAAAGGAAGAGAGTGTATCTACCGAGTCAGAAAAGCCAAATCACAAGACCAAAAATCTAGTGCCTTAAAACCAATCTCCCACACCAGAGAAAAATAAAAAGAATAAACATGGTAAGGGTCCTCTTACACTAGATGAAAGTATTGAAATTCATGAATCTCATCCTAGGACTTTAGACCTTGAATCCTGGAGAAGGTATGGTGACTTGTGCACAAGGAATGTTGCACAAGAGAAGATGAGAAAAGAGATTAAAAGCAAACACATTTTAGAGGAAGTTAGAGATATCTTGATGTAAGTAGTCCTCAAAATCAATGCTGATGAGGAAACTCCCATCATTGATCAACTTGCTACTCTAACTGGACACATAAATGCCCCTAATGTAGATGCATAGAAGAAAATGGAAGAATGGGTAGAAGAAAAAATACAACTAAAATTAGTAGAGAAAATAAGCCAGGAAGTGGCAATCAATAAGGGAAAGCTATCAGAGGTTGCTACTGAACTTCAAACCATTATTCAATAGATAACACAAATTTTGGATAAATAATTTACTATAGACCACTTCACTACTGAACTTAGTTAAAAGATCAAGAAACTTGATGAATAAATATAGGGGTACATGTAGGATCATGGTATGCCAAAAAGTGGCGATGTGAAAAAAAATTCATGATTGATACTCTTTCAAAAATAACTATAACTTTCAAACAATATAACATTTTTGAAATCTGAAATATACATCACATTCTATGCTTCACCTAATACAATAATAATAAACAATTCTTTCAATTTGATGAAGTTTAGACTAAGTTAAGGTGGTCAAACATGAGTGTTTTTATATTCCCCAAAGTAACAATACCTATTGAAGAAATGGAAACAAAAGATGAAACTATTGTGATCGATGATGTTGAAATATCCATGGTGGAAACAAATAATGATCTAGATAAGTTTGAAGAAGCCTTTGTGAGTACTAAAGAAGTTGAGATCCTTTGTGGTGAAGAAACACCTATACAACAAGAAGAAGTCTTAATTGAAGATATAACAGGACAATAAAATGAAAAAGAAGAACCTAAAGAAGAGTCCTTTGTTGAGATCCTAGTAAAGATAAAGAGTGAAAATATGGATATAAGTCAAAGGAAAGACTTACTTCTTACTCCTAAACCCTCAATATCATTGTTGTCAAGTTTGACTCCTGATACAGCTAGCTTAGATTCATGGGGAGAAGAGGATCTAATAAAGATAAGTGTGATGGCTATGGAGAAAGCCAAAGAAAAACAAGTAATGAGGAATCCTCTATTTGTGGAATCAATTAGCATACTAAACAATTTATTTCCTGAGGATAAGAAATTGATTAGTGTTCACTCAGTGGATGATGTTAGGAATATATTTTTGAGTTTTAAAGAAATTTTTTCAATTCTAGAACACTCATCAACAAAAATTATAGAAGAGAAATACAATAAGAAAAGGCTAAATGATTTGATAGAAAATTTCTCACCAGATCTAACCTCTCTTAAGATTGGTCAAACAATGTTGAAATAGTTAGCAACAAAATGAAGAAAGATAATAGTTGACTACATGAACAAGGATAAACTTACTTTAGACCACTCTAAGAAGATTTAGGAAGTAGAGTCTCTGATAGAAACAATAAGAAAATCAGTCGAAGATCCCTATCAAGACATAAATATGTGCAATAATTTTTATCAAGGTCAGATAGATAAAATAGAAAAGGTAGAAAAAGAGATTACAAAGATAAGGGCTAGACAAGCACAACTAATAAATTCTCTAGTGCCTTCAGTACTAGATGTACTGAATCAGAACATCAAGCATATAGATTCTACAATATTAACATATGATCAAGGTCCATGCATAGATTTATAAAAGATGGATAAGATCACATATGCATTATGTACCCATCTTCAGATAGTTGACACACTTAAGGTATTTTGGAAGCAAGAAATAAAAAACATTCAGATTGCATATCCTAATGTATATTCTATGTAAGTACTTAAAGATTTCCTTTTTTGAGAACCTTTGTCATTAATGTTAAAGGGGGAGTAGTATATAAGGTATACAAGAGATAGAATAGTGTACGATGCTACACATATGCAAAGAAGTGTAAGATAGCAGATTTTTTGTGTAAAGTTAAGTTTAGAAACTTTGCCATATTCCTTTGTTTCCATTAATGACAAAGGGGGAGATTGTTGGAAAGTTGACTTTACTAAGAATATATGACTAGTTTTGTGTTATCATTATGGCAACAAAGTCATATGAAGTTTTGATAGTCAGGGAACTAACTTTGAAGTGATGAACTACAACTGATTTAGAACCTGATTAAAGAACCTATGATACAGTGATCACCGAGGAGTTGTTGATTAGATATGTAAGATGATTAAATCAGTATTATGTTGTCATTGATGTCAACTAGTTTGACAACACTTATCTTGTAAGTTGCTACACCGATACATCTGAACAAAAGGAGTAAAAGAGATGAAGAATAGGAATATCTACATAGGCAAGATGTATATGACAAATGAGGATAAGGAATACATTGGGTAACTTATTTATGAGTCTATGACCTTATGATATTGACTCGATTATGTTGCATTCATCTATGATGAAGAATAGAGCTGAAAGACATAAAGCAGTGTTGTTAGTTGATGAAGCATTACAATATACACTGATGGAGCGTAGTGTATACTGAGCACAGTGTAAACTAAGCTTCTGTTCACCAACACATTTCTTTGTTAACTCAGTAGGAGAAAATGAACTAAATGATTAGTTTAACCGATAAGGATTGATGAGCTGGAAAGTGTATGACTCGAAGGTAACAGATGAATTTTGTTATGAAGATCGACGAATAGCATAATTTGAAGAAGATCTAATGGATTGAATTGAAATGTGTTATTGACACGTCAGTTGAGGAAGGTTAAAGTGGCAAAATCAATGATGAGGATTAAGTGGCAAAATCTAATGGAGGAGAAGAAAATGATTTACATGTCTATATAAGAGATAGATTTTTATATTGAAACCAATGCCGAAGAATGTTATTGTCAGATTATCATGTGAACAAGTTTTCATGCACATCTAATCAAACTAGTTAAGAAGGAACTGAGCTGCAGAGTATATCGAGTGTCAGGAAGCTATTACCAAGTGATAGTAAGTCACTGAAATTGTTTAAAACAGAATTGATATACTGATAAGAGGATTTGAATGAGCCTAACATTGATCTGTACATCTACAATTGAGTTGTATTAAGGTAGATCACCTACTGTTACATTTTAACCATTGTACATAGTCAAATCTCTTAACCGAGTGGACTAGGAAAGCCTTTATTATGTTGCATTCATAGAATGAACATTGTTATCCTATCAACCCCATAGTGAATTCTGGTTGGACAATAATAGTTGGTCTAAAATCCTCTAACAAGGTCACACCTAACAGTGTGTTTTGTAACCTTTAACAGGGTTGGATCTTCACCGACCTCACTTTAGAAGAGTGAATATTTTTGGGTTGCCAATCGCAGGTGGTTTTTCCCTTCACAGGGTTTCCATGTTAAATCTATTGTGTTATGTGTTGATTGTGACATTTGTTTGATGTCATATTTGCATGTTACATATTTGATTTGATCAGTAATCATTATATGTTATTGAATGGTAATCGGTAAAAGCACAGACAATATAGTATATCAAGTTACCGAGCATCATAAGTTTGAGATAATTTGTTTTGAATTATACATTTTATTTTGGCACAACTAGATAACTAATTTACCCCCCTCTCAGTTATTCTAACAATTGGTATCAGAGCATTGGTTACTTGGAACAGAGTTTTAAGGACTTCAGTACAAAGATCTCAAAATGTATAAGAGGGAAGTGTCAAAGCTAAATAAAGATAACTTCACAGTATGTTAGAGTAGAATGAAGCTTGATGTATCTAGAATTGGGAATTCCACCCTTGCACTGATGGAGAATGGATACATTGCACCACCCATTGGTCCCCTGACACTTGATCAATTGAGCAACAGGCATGAACATAATATTACTATGATGGAGATTGTTGCTACCTTTATTGATGCCAAATTTGAAGACATTAAAAGCTACACAACTACCAAAGATATGTGGGATAAACTTGCTCAAGTTTACAGTGGTGATGTGAATGTTAAAAGAGCCAGAGCTGAAAGCCTAAGGGATAGATTTGATGATATGAAGATGAAGGAAGGAGAGAATATAGTGCAATAAAAAATTAGATTGAAAGAGGTAGTACATGCTATTAGAGCATCTAATAGTGTTATTAGTGAAGAAATAGTAGTAAGAAAGATTCTCAGGACATTATTGCCCATTTATGCAATTCATGAAACAAGGTCTGCTTCAGGTAATGCCCTTACTCTTGACAATTTGATTGGTAAACTTACAACCTTTGAATTGAATAACTTTGACAATAGTATTGTATTGACTATGGAATCTTCTTTTATGACTTCTCTAAAGATTGGTAAGTTTAGTAGCTGAAACAATAAGAATGATAGTGATATCAATACTGATGATGAGCTTGATGAACTTGAAGCTCTTATGGCCAGAAGGCTACCTAAAGGAAAAGGAAGGTATAGAGGCAAGTTACCTTTAGCATGGTTTAATTTTAAAGAAGTTGGCCGCATTGCTGCTAGATGTCCACATAAGAAAGATGATGAAAGAACTAAAGACCAATCAGAAGGAAGCTATGGGAGAAGAAAAAATAGGAGCTACCGATACAACAATAGAGACAACTGAGATGGTAATGAAAAAGGCAAAAAGGTATGCTATATAGTTAAAGAAAATGAATCTGAATCTGACTCTGATGATGATGTATAAGTTGTATTTGTTTCTATGAAAGATGACTCAAAGGAAGAAGAGAAACATGAGGAAACAACACTGATCTCTAAAGTTGATAGGAATGATACATGGATCATAGACAGTGGCTATACACATCACATGATTGGTGAGGAGGATAAGTTTGATAAACTTGAAGAATACAATGAAGGATCCGTGAGAATGGGTAATGATGCACCCTATATGGTAAAAGGTAAAGGTTCAATGATGATTAATGATAAAATAAAATGTGAAAATGCTTATTGGGTGAAAGGACTCGACTATAATCTACTAAGTGTGGCACAACTAAACAATTCAGGCCACCAACTTGATTTTGAGAGCAAAAAGGTAAAGATATATGATGACAGAGGAAGACTTGTCAGAACTGGTACATGATCCAAAGGTCATCTTTTTTATCTTGATATTGATTAGTCTTCTTATTTGATAATGAAAGATGAAGATGCATGGTTGTGGCATAAAAGGTTATGCCATGTGAATTTTGATAACATGATTAAAATTAGTAAAAGGAAAAGAGTTAGAGGTCTTCCTAACTTGTCTAAGCTAGATCATGTTATGTGCTATGAATCTCAGAAAGGTAAGATGACTAAGTCTAGTTTTAAAAGCAAAGACTATTCAATAAAGAAGATACCTGAGTTGGTTTATACCGATTTGTGTGGTCCTATGATAACACAGAGTTATTATGGTGATAGATACTTTATTCTTTTTGTTGATGACTATACTAGATTGATGACTTCCATGTTCTTAAAAGAAAAATATGAGGCATTCAAGATGTTTAAGTGGTATAAGGAAAAAGTAGAAAAAGAGACAAGTAAAAAAATAAAATGCTTAAGATCTGATAGAGGAGGTGAATTTATCTCTGATGAATTTACTAATTTCTGTAATGAGCATGGTATTAAAAGATGGGTCTCAACACCAAGGACACATTGTTGAAAGAAGGAATAGGTCAATAGTTGACTATGCTAGGACACTGATGCTACAAAAGAATGTTGCATAGACATACTGGAGGGAAGCTATCAGTACAGCTATTTATGTACTTAACCAAGTTCAACTAAAGAAAGACACCAACAAGACACACTATGAGTTATGGTTTGGATGCAAACCTATAGTAAGTTATTTCAAAATTTTTGGAAGCAAATGTTTTATTCTAAAAGATGAAAGAAATGGAAAATTTGACTCAAAAGGTGATGAAGGGATATTCCTAGGATATTCTACTAAAAGAAAAGCATATAAGTGTATGAATAAAACTACTAATAAAATGGTTGAAAGTGCTAATGTTTGGGTAGATGAGTTTGATGAAAAAAATACAGAGGAAAGCAAAAAGGAACTGCAAGATTACTATAGATTCACTTAGACTGAACAACTTGAGGTTCTACCAACACAACAGATAGTGATAACCGATCAACTGGTAAACCCTACTGAGGAATAGGAAAGAGAAATGGATGAGCATGATGGCCCTACCGAGCAAGAAAATGAACCTTCCCAAGATGAACAAGAAATAAGAGACTGAGTACTAGCAAGATTTGTTAGAAGACATCATCCTGAGACTCAAATTATTGGAGACAGAGAAGTAGGCATGATGAAAAGAAGCAAAGAAAGAGAAGGTACATGTCTAGTTTGTGAATATGAACCTAAAAATTTGAAAGTTGCATTGGAAAATGAGGAATGGATTAATGCAATGAAAGAACAAATAGAACAAATAGAAAAGAACAAAACCTAGAGCTTAGTACCCTGGCCAAAAGACAAGAATGTTATCGGTACTAAATGGATTTTCAGAAATAAATTGAATGAGAATGGAGAAGTGACAAGAAATAAAGCCAGATTAGTATGCAAGGGATATGCACAAGAAGAAGGCATTGACTATGGTGAAACATTTGCACCTATTACTAGACTAGAGGGAGTTAGAATGTTACTTGCATATGCTGCACACAAGAAATTTAAGGTGTATCAAATGGATGTGAAGTCAACATTTCTGAATGGAATACTTGAAGACAAGGTCTACATAGAACAACCAGAAGGGTTTGTTGATCCAGATAAGAGAGACATGGTCTGTAGACTACATAAAGCTTTATATGGTTTGAAGCAAGCATCGAGAGCTTCATATGAAAGGCTACATGCTTACTTGTTGAGCATTGGATTTTTTAGAACTAGTGAGAACATCAATTTGCATATGAAAGGAGATACATATGACACTATTCTTATTTCTAAAATGTTTGTGGATGATATTATTTTTGGAGGCCAAGGTCACATATGTAAAGCCTTTGCTGATGAAATGAGAAAATAGTTTGAAATGTCTATGTTCAGATAGATTAAATTCTATCTAGGACTACAAGTGATTCAGCACAGTGATGGGATATTCATCACACAATCTAAATACATAAAGGAAGTCTTGAAGACATTTGGCATGGAGGATGCTAAACCTGTGGGAACATCGATGGCTACTAGATGTAAACTGACTAAGGAAGATGAAACTACAGAGGTAAACTAGACACTGTACCAATCTATGATTGATAAGTTAATGTATGTAGTTTATAGTAGACCAGATATAGCACATGTTGTGGGAATTGTTACTAGATTTTCTGCTAATGCTAGAGAATCAAACATGGTTGCTACTAAAAGAATCCTAAGATACCTAAAAAAGATTGAAGATTATGGATTATGGTACCCTAAGGAAGGCAAATTTGAACCAAAAGTTTATAGTGATGCTGATTGGGCTGGAAATGTGGATGACAAAAAAAGCACCACTATAGGAGCATTCTTCTTTGGTGAAAGACTTGTTACTTGGACAAGTAAAAAGAAGGCTTTCATTTCCCAGTCTACAGCTAAAGTAGAGTATGTTGTTACTATTACTAATTTTTCAAACATTGCATATATTAAGAAAGTATTAGAAGGAATGAATGAGGTAATCACCGAGCCAGTGATTATATAATGTGATAATACAAGTGCTATTAATATTTCAAAGAATCTAGTGATGCATTCTAAGACAAAGTAGATATCTATTAAGTATCACTAATTAAGAGAACAAGTACAAGAGAAGCAAGTGAAGTTAGAATTTTTTACATCTAAAGAGCAACTTGTAGATATATTTACAAAGCCTCTACTGAAGGACACATTTGAATATTTGAGGACAAGACTAGGGGTCTGTCCCCTATCTACTAATCACTATAGTGTTTTGGATGTTGCATTAGCCTAATCTTATTAGAAGATCATCCATGTTGATGCATCATAGTTCACACTTTGGATCATGTCTAAGGCTGTGAAAAGTTTGGAGAATTGGAACAGATTGACATATTAGTATACATAGATACAAAGACTAAAACAGACAATAGAGAGTTACATGGCTAATATAGAGCTGTTTGTTTATTTTTTTCTTTGGCATTTTTGTCAAAGGGAGAGATAAACATATGAAACATATGTAACAATATGCACCAATGAGATATCTATCTAAGGGAGAGACAATCTGACAGAGCTGAACATTAAAGAACTGTTACAAAGAATATAAGTTTGGTAATGCTATTGAGTAACGTAGTAATTAAACATATTAAGCTAAGGAAGAGCTTGTACAACATTTGTTCACAGAGTTGTAGAATACATGTTTGGTAGGTGTATGGTAAATTTCATATTACTTGAGTTGCCATCAATGCCAAAGGGAGAGATTGATGAAGTACAACTGATTTAGAACCTGATTGAAGAATCTGTGATACAATGATCACTAAGGAGTTTTTGATTAGATATGTAAGATGAGTAAACCATTATTACATTGTCATTGATGTTAACTAGTTTGACAACACTTATCTTGTAAGTTACTACACCGATACATCAGAAGAAAAGGAGTAAAAGAGATGAAGAGCATGAATATCTACATAAGCAAGATGTATATGATAGATGAGGATAAGGAATACATTGGGTAACTTATTTATGAGTCTATGACCTTATGATATTGACTTGATTATGTTGAATTCATCTATGATGAATAGAGTTGAAAGACATAAACCAGTGTTGTCAGTTGATGAAGCATTACAGTATACACTGATGGAGCGTAGTTTATACTGAGCATAGTGTAAACTAAGCTTGTGTTCACTGATGCATTTCTTTGTTAACCGAGTAGGAGAAAAGGAACTAAATAATTAGTTTAGCTGATAAGGATTGATGAGATGGAAATTGTATGACTCCAAGGTAACAGATGAAGTTTGTTATGAAGATCGATGAATAGCATAATTTGAAGAAGATCTCATGGATTGAATTGAAATGCGTTATTGACATGTCAGTTGAGGAAGGTTAAAGTGGAAAAATAAACAATGATGATTAAGTGGAAAAATCTAATGGAGGAGAAGAAAATGATTTACATGTCTATATAAGAGACAGATTTTCATATTGAAACCAATGTCAGAGAAGGATATTGTAGGATTATCATGTGAAAAATTTTTCATGCACATCTGATCAAATTGGTTAAGAAGGAACCGAGCTGCAGAGTATACCAAGCATTAGGAAGATATTACTGAGTGACAGTAAGTCACTGAAATTGTTTGAAATAGAATTGATATACTAATTAGAGGATTTGAATGAGCCTAACATTGATCTATACATCTACAATTGAGTTGTATTAAGGCATATCACCTACTGTTACATTTTAATGATTGTACACAGTCAAATCTCTTAACCGAGTGGACTAGGAAAGTCTTTATTATGTTGTATTCATAGAATTAACATTGTTATCCTGTCAACCCCATAGTGAATGCTAGTTGGATGATAATGGTTGGTCTAAAATCCTCTAACAAGGTCACACCTAATAGTGTGTTTTGTAACCTTTAACAGGGTTGGGTCTTCACTGACCTCACTTCAGAAGAGTGAATATTTTTGGGTTTCCAGTAGGTGGTTTTTCCTTTCACAGGGTTTCCACATTAAATCTCTTGTGTTATGTGTTGATTGTGATTTTTTTTGATGTCATATTTGCATGTTACATATTTGATTTGATCAGTAATCATTACATGTTATTGACTGGTAATCAATAAAAGCATAGACATTATAGTATATCAAGTTACTGAGCATCATAAGTTTGAGATAATTTGTTTTGAATTATACATTTTATTTTGGGACAACTGGATAACTGATTCACCCCCCTCTTAGTTATTCTAACATGAAGATCATATTTTAGCTAAGTATGGAAGACAGTGCAGACAATGAAGCACCTGATGATTAGAGCATTGATGAACATGTGTATGATTGAGTTTTGGTATACACCCTTGGATATAATCTTTTTAGTATGCTATTATTATAATTATAAGAATGCATGATCAGATATGATACTATTGAGAATTTACAACAAGTCTAAGTGACACTGGAAGTTAAGTGACAGAACAGAACATAGTATGCAACTGACATAAAGTTTTTTGATTAGCCTATATCATTATATTTTTTAAAGGCTATGTGCCTATTGTAATAGTGATGTAAACATGTTATTATCATTGTATTTAAACACACTTGAACCAATTAATTTGGAAGCATGGTATGTGTTAGGTTTTAGGCTGACACAGTATTTAGTTTTGGTTGCACCCATTCAACATGTATATATATGACATGCACTTTTGTATTTAAAGGAAGAAGAGAATGAAAGATAAAAAGAAGAGTAGTAGTATGAGAGTTTAGTAAGTATGATATAAATCCCTAAAAAAATTTAAAGAAACAATGCACAAAAGGAAATGATCAGACAACAATGTCAAAGTAATAGTTCACCCTTCCAGATATAGTGTGTATCTGATAACCAGTTGCTTGTAGCCTTCTTCATTGAGCAGTGAGCTCAGGCAGTGAGTCATTCACCCCAAATAGGATTTGTTCTATCAATAATCTTAACCGAGTCATTGTACTGAGCATTATAAAGACTGCTTGTAACAAGGCAAAGGAACTTTAACAGGTTCATAAGATTAGTACAATTATTCATGGGTACAAATTCGAACTGGGGTTTTCCTCTAGGAAAGGTTTCCCCGTAATCATATCTTGTATTATGTATTATGGTTGATTTTTTTATATGCTCCATTATTCATTTCAATATTTAAGTAATTGGGCTAACTTTCAAGAAGCAAAAAGTTTATTAATTATAGAACTGTGATTCACCCCCCATCTCAATGTTCCCATTCTTAACAATTGGTATCATAGCTTTGGTCCTCTAAGAGAAGTTTAACCACTTGAGGAGATCATGGATTTAGTAGAAGTGAATCATCTGAAGAAAAATCTTGAAGTAGCTCTTGAAGAACTTGATAGATCTGATAAAAGAAATTGAAGAAGTAAAATTGAAGGTCAGTGGATCACAAGTATTCATCAAGAAATTAAGAAAATATTTGAAAGACTATTCAATGAATGTTTTGGGAAAAATGGTCAAAAAGATTAATGAAGAAAACATGTCTCTAAAGGATCAGATTGAAGATTTAAATGAATAGTTAACTGATAGCAAGACATCCTTTCAGGAAAAGATCAAAGAAAAGAAATAGTTGGATGAAGAACTTATGCAAGCAAACCTAAAAATCTTGGAGTTAGAAAACATCAATAAAAAGATCAAATATGAGTTGACAGAAGGAAAGAATCATATTGAAAAATTTCACACAAGTGTTGATCTATTAGACTCATAGATTTATGCACAAAGGATAAAAGGAGATTCTAGTGGTATTGGATTCAATGAAGCACAAAATTAAATCAATGCAATGTAAGAAATAATGAAAGCACCAAAAGAATCTATAGAAGCTAAGAAGATTGAAAATCATACTGAAGCTAAAATAGAACCACCTAAAGATGAATGCACGCCAGTAAACTGAACTTGCTATGCCTATAACAAGGATGGACACATATCAAGAGATTGTAAAGAGGTAAGACCTTTCAATGGTTATTATTATTATTCATGTAATAAATTTGGTCATAGAGATTTGAATTGTAGATCAGATTTGAATTGTAGATCAAATCAAAGAAGTCAGAAGTAGCACAATCAGAGAAATCAACCACAACAAAATATTAGAAGTCATCTGAACATCACATGTCAGATATGCAATTACAATGGTAACACAACTAGACAATGAAGTATGGTAACTCACATCAATGCACCTAGGAATACAAGGCCTCCAGTTATTTTTTACTCTTGTAACAAGGTTGGACACATCTCAAAGTTTTGCAGATCACAAGTGCAAAGATAAGAAAGACCTAATAAGTCTCAAGGATCGATATTGGATGAATCTGGAGAAGTCAAGTTTATGAAAGCTACATAAGATGTGAGAAAGATTTGGATGGAAGTAAAGAAATATAATATTGATGACAAAGTAGTGGATGAATCTACAATGGACACACCTTCTACTTTTGGTTAAATGACCCTCATGGTCATAGGGGGAGCTAGATAAGCTCTAGACCCCTGTGCGGCTGGTATACTCACCATTAGAGTATGCACCTTTGGTTCTAATTTTTTGGTTGCTAGTTGATCCAATATGAGAGAGTGCACAGTTTGAATGTCAGTAATGAATGGGTTTTGAATTCTCAGTTGAAGTCTATGTTATGGTAGAAAGTATTAATTGTAGAAATTTGATTTATTAGTCAAAGGAGATCTATTATCTTCACTTTTACAATCAAGATGAAGCCTTTGAAGAGAATGGGAGATTGTAGCATCTAAGTATTGAAGGATTGAAGTCATTTCATCAGTGAAGGAGAGTTAAGTTATTGTGAAACCCTAGCTCGGATGTGTCATTTTAGAAATATCTTGGAACCCTATTTGAGCATTGAAGAAAGTAAGTAATGGCAACTCCAGTAGTCTATGATGTCACAAAAAGGAAGAGATATGTGTTTAAAAAGAATCCATTCGAGTAACTGTTAGATGATTTTGAAGGATCATTTTCCAAGACTTTGATAAGAGTCATTCATGTTGAAGATATTTGCGCCTACATCTTCTACGAGAAAGAGTCTATAGGATTAGATAGGATAAGGTCGCACATGGAATCAATGGTTAATCCAAACTTTAAATTCAAGGATGAATTCTCTCACCTCTCAGATAACCCTATCATAGAGTATGCGAATGCGTATGAATTCTATGAGTCAGAATGGATTAAGATCTTACTAAGCAGGATTCATGATGATTTATTTTGGATTGGTGAAGTCCCTATC
This sequence comes from Chamaecyparis obtusa, assembly GCA_027943335.1. Lineage (NCBI taxonomy): Eukaryota > Viridiplantae > Streptophyta > Pinopsida > Cupressales > Cupressaceae > Chamaecyparis > Chamaecyparis obtusa. Next base: position 315,167 of record BSBK01004987.1, on the reverse strand, counting down.
CATATTACAACTTGTTAGCCCATTTTCATGTAATAGCTGAATTCCCTAGAAAATGGTCTATCTCTGGAAAAAATTTCATGGCTTCATGACCTTTCTTCTGGTGCCTACAATTATTTTTATGTCTCTGGCCTTGAAACCCTTGCAAAAATTTCAAAAATATAGCCGTTGTGTGAAAAAGACCTATAATTTCCCAGGCCTTGTTCTAATTTTAAGTTACTTTTTGGGTCACTTAAAATTCCTAAAATGCACATGCTTTATAGTTTTGGTCAGTCCCCGTTTAAATCTTTCCTAAGTTTCTACCCCAGTAGCCTTTAATATTTCCTAAGTCTTAATGACCAATGAATTAAATTTTCCCTAAGTCCTGCACTTTATTTTTCCCTAATGTTTCAGCCTTAATATTTCCTAGGCCTGGTCTTCTGACAACATCTTGATCCAACGGTTATCGGAAAAGCACATTGAGTGTGTTAGAGGTATGCACTTTTGCACCGGCTATTGATTTCACCTTTTTAGAGGGGATAAAGTGTAGTGGGTCCACCTGCCAGGTGTGCATAGTTGTCATCTTCTCATTGGTCCATGTATTAGTGACTAGACATGTTGTCAGTGGGGCTAGCTTTTTTTAGGTTCAATGGGTTCTGATAATGCTAGAGGATTGATGGTCGACATATAGTTTGAAGGGTTCTTTTAGACAAATGTGATCATAAGATAGCCATTGATTTCATCTGGTGTCAGAGGGTTGTTAGAATGGGGGTAAGATTCTAAATCGATGACAGACATATAATCTGATGGAATCTTTTGGCTCTATACGAAGATGAGACAATCATCGATCTTTTCTAAGTGGGTCCAGGTTTTGGTTGAAGGTCTTTTAGCGGTCCTGATAAATTGTTTGGCGGCTCTGAAAAAATTTCAAGGGTTTCACTCATTTGCAAAGAAAATTGGCGATGCTCCAAATTACTTGATGATTCAGCAAAGGAAGGTCGCGTAGTCACTAAATATTTTAGCGGTGACTTAAAGTGTTCTGCAAATTGGTGAAACCCTTCAGTCATCAATTCACCAAATATGACCAAGGTTAAGTGTTTTCCTTTGTTTGCTAGTTCACAGGGTTAAACAATGAGTTAGAATTTCATTTCATGAATAGGAATTGCCTTGTCACGTAGTCACTAATTGTAAACCCAGGGCTATCTGGTGAGTTAAGACATAAAGCTCGTGAAATAAAAGAATCAGATGGTCATGTTTTAAAATAAGCTCAGATTTAAGTGAGGACCATTGATTCACTGCTGGCGCCATGAAAATGATTGTTAATACCAAGATTTGAATTTTTGAAGGGTTTTAGGTGACAAAAGGGAATAAAATTGAATGTTTTAGTGGTTGGATTTAATTAGTTTGGTGGTACCAGTTGTTGCAGTGTGGTCCAGAGGGTTTGATGAGTATTTGCAGGAAGGTTTCATGCTACGGGAGAATGAATAAAGGTGTTTAAGACATGTTTCTGGGGGTCAAATCAAATGGATTTGCATAAAATTTCATGATCTTTAGTACAATTCTAGAAGAATTACCATAAATGAAGATTGATTTTAACTCTGATCACTGAGGGTTGCTTGGTTTTCCATCCAATGTATTGAATTCTGATCTTTTGAATTATTTTGGTGGGTGGAAGCCCTAACCCTTACCATGGTTATCCATAGCTTGTTGCATCCTAACTTGTGTAGGATTCCAAGATAACCAGGGGTATATATGGCTATATTTTTTATCTTTGAAGGTTTCCACAATTTTGGATGTCCATTATTCTGGTTCCATGAAGGGTCCTTTTCCTATAGATATTTTCCTTCTTCTCTACATATAGGTTGTACCTTCTTTCCTTTCTAGTTTTGAGAAGATAATACATGTTGTAATAGCTTGTCTTATGAATGAGAATTCCATATGTTGGTACTATTATCAGACTATCTCCATTTGAATCATGAATTTTTTTATTGTAACATCAAGGTGTTTGATCTTTCTATGTGCATTTCCAATGTGTTTGCAATAGAGTTGTCTTCGCAGAGATAACTGATTTCATGATTATTTTTCAAATGTGTATGAGTTGGGATATCAAGGGTGTCTCATGCTTGTCTTCCAGTTGGAGCTAGTTAATGTGTTGCTTGTTCATAGGTCTCTTCTAAGGGGAGGGTTAAAATCCTTTGAATAGGTAGTAACATATCTGGGTACACAGGTGGATCATTGAAGTGAGGTCTGGTTAATGGTGTATGATTGATGTAAGGAATCAACATATTTGATATATTGTCTTCTTATTTCATAGCTCCTTGTTGCAGTGATGTATTTGACTCTGTTGCCCATTGGATATGGCACTGGTCTATGAGAGATTTAGGGTATCTCAAGGGTCCTTTCAACCAAACATAAATCATTAAATCATTTACATAAAGCATCATCTCTCCCTTTCATGTTGGTGGTAGTAGTAGGAGGTCCTTTCTAGTCTTCAGACTCATTTTATGCAAATAGGGCTATTGCATAAGAATTGGCTTCATTGGGGTACAGGATACCTAAAAGGGTTTGAAGATTATTCCACAATAATGTATCTGTAGGCCTACTATTTATCATGAGGTGTCTTGAGTGTGTAGATAGGGAAATACCCACCTAAGTGATGTGGAACTCAAAGAAGGAGGATTCCTTTCAATCCTCATCAATTGGATTATTTTCTTGTCAAACTTGAGTGCCTAACCTAAAAATAAAGCCCACCTATTGATTCAAGTTTGGTCCTGCAAGAAAAAAGATCCAACACAACTGATCTCATTCATGAGATGACCAGACTTTCTTAGACCGATGCCATTATTCCAACAGTAAAAGATATCAGAAAATAGGTTGAGTAGGCATGTAAGTCTAGGAGTGATAAGAGAAGCATGACTATTGAGCCCATAGAGGAGAAAGAAATTAAAATCATGGCTATGATCCTTAGATACAAGTTCCACCATGAAAATAGAGTGAATAGTGTATTTGCAGGTATAATTTTGGTAGCATTAAGGATAGTGATGAAAATAGAGAGTTTAACCTTTGTGAGATCTTGCACGCACAATTTTTATACAACATAAGAGCTATAAACCATGATAAGAGAAAAATATTCAGATTCAGCTCATTGATTATATACATATACTTTCATATAGTTGGTAAGGTTTCTGATCTATATCTTAACAAAAGCATACCTACCTTGCCTCAAATTTCATTGAAGGCAACATCAGAGAGCACTTTACAGGATTATATGGATCTATAAATTAAAACATTTAGAATAAAGATTCCAAGAAGGTAGATAATACCTTAGAAGATAGTGGAGAAATACAAGGACTATATGTTTCATGGTGGAAATAGATACTACATGGATGGAAGCAGTTGAGCCCAGAATAAAGTGGATTCATCCACTTGGTTATGAAGTAGAGGAGCATATTTTGGAAGGTTAAGCACAAGTCCTCCTATGTGCACCTAAGGATCCAAATGAACTAAGATGGGGAAAGTATGAAGAGAAGATAAAATAAGTTGATTCTATCTTATACAGTGCAGCGACTAAGCCACAAACATCTAGGATTACCTTAGATATTCTAAAAATTCATGGTGTCACCCAAGAAGACATAAATAAAGCAAGGGAAGCCAATATTTCTATGCAAATAAAGAGTGCACCCCCATTAGAAGAAGTTCAAGAAGTAAATGATCCAAAGGAGAAGAATATTAAGACTGATGTTAACACCTCAACGCCCACAACTACAACTAATCAGGAGTCCACTCCACCTCTTGAGCCAAGCAAGGTATCTAGAAGAAAGAAGAAAAATAACGCAAGTCAACCATCATCAAGAAAAACTAGAAGTAAAAGAAAGAACACTCAAGCACCTCCTGAGGTAGGAGTCAGACCAAATTTGGAAGTTTTGAGAACTAGAGTTGTTGATGAAGGCAGGATAGATCAAATTGGAAAATTCTATGACAAATATCATGAGATTGATAAATCAAATATTCATTTTATGATTATCAAGCATATGATTAAGTTCTAAAGGTCATTTTTGGAACCTTAGACACTAATTACTAATAATGTATGAAATATGTTAGAATCATTGAAAATAAAAGCCATAGAGGAGGATATGAGAATCAAAGAAAAGAGTTTGGATGATAACCTCCCTATTTACTCATTAGAAGAAAAGATGACACTGTTAAATTTAGTTAAGCCTCATCTAAGATCTAAGATCAAAACTCTAGATATAATGAACAATGATTATGAGTTGATTGCGCCAGAAATAGAGCAGGCATTTGAGAAAGTGTTTTTAGATAGACACATGCACCCTCCTTTTGCGCTTGCAATCCAAGTTTCCTTCGAGAAAGAAAAAGAATCAGAGATCCCTAATGCACCTTTTATAGGTCCACAATATTATGTGCCCAAAGTAATAGTACCTACTAAAGAAATGGAAGCAAAAGATGAAACTATTATGATCGATGATGTTGAAATATCCATCGCAGTAATAGATAATCATCTACATAAGTTTGAAGAAGCCTTTGTGAGTATTGAAGAAGCCAATATCCTTTGCAGTAAAGAAACACCTATACAACAAGAAGAAGTCCTAATTGAAGATATAACAGCACAAGAAAATGAAAAAGAAGAACCTAAAGAAGAGCCCTTTGTTGAGATCCCAGTAAAGATAAAGAGTGAAATTATGGATATAAGTCAAAGAGATGACTTATTTCTTACTCTTAAACCCTCAATATCATTGTTTTCAAGTTTGACTCCTGATATAGCTAGTTTAAATTCATGGGGAGAAGAGGATCCAAAAAAGATAAGTGTGATGGCTATGGTGAAAGCCAAAGAAAAAAAAGTAATGAGGAATCCTATATTTGTGGAATTAGTTAGCATACTGAATAATTTATTGCCCAAGGATAATAAATTGATTAGTGTTCACTCAATAGATGATGTAGTTAGTAGTATCTTGTCGAGTTTAAAAGAAAACTTTTCAAGTCTAGAAGACTCAGCAACAAAAATTGCAAACGAGAAATACAACAAGAAAAGGATAAATGATTTGATAAACAATTTCTCTTTTGATCTAAACTCTCTTAAGATTGGTCAAGCAATGCTGAAAGATTTAGCAACAAATGGAAGAAAGATAATAATTGACTTCATGAAGGAGGATAAACTCACTTCAGACCACTTTAAGAAGATTCAGGAAGTAGAGTCTCTGATAGAAGCGGTAAGAAAATCAGTTTAAGATCCCTCTCAAGACATAAATATGTGCAATAATGTTTATCAAGGTCAGATAGATAAAATAGAAAAGGTAGAAAAAGAGATTGCAAAGATAAGGGCTAGACAAGTAGAGCTAAGAAATTCTCTAGCACCTTCACTAGATGTACTAAATTAGAGCATCAAGCATATAGATGCTACAATATTATCATATGATCAAGGTCCCTACATGGATTTAGAAAAGATGGAGAATCTCACATATGCATTATGCACCCATCTTTAGACAATTGATGCACTTAAGGTATTTTGGTAGCAAGAAATCAAAAACCTTCAAATTGCATATCCTGATGTATGTTATGTGTAAGTACATAAAGATTTCCTTTTTTGATAACCTTTGTCATTAATGTCAAAGGGGGAGTAGTATATAAGGTATAAAGGAGGTAGAATAGTATATGATACTGCACATATGCAGAGAAGTTTAATATAGCATATTTTTTTGTGTAAAGTTAAGTATAGAAACTTCACCATATTCCTTTGTTTCCATTAATCAAAAAGGGGGAAATTGTTGGCAAGTTGAATTTACTAAGAATATATGACTAGTTTTGTGTTGTCATTATGGCAACAAATTCATATTAAGTTTTGATAGTCAGTGCGCTAACTTTTGAAGATCATATTTCAGCTAAGTATGGAAGACAATATAGGTAGTGAAGTACCTTATGATCAGAGCATCGACGCACGTGTGCATGATTGAGTTTTGGTATGCACCCTTGGATATAAGATTTTGAGTATGCTATTATGCTAATTATAAGAATGCATGATCAGATATGATACTATTGAGAAGTTACAACAAGTCTAAGTGACACTAGGAGTTAAGTGGCACAATAGAATAGAGTATGCAACCGACATAATTTTTTTTTATTGGCGTGTATCATTCCATTTTGTAAAGGCTATGTGCCTATTGTAATAATGATGCAAACATGTTATTATCATTGGAAGCATGGTATGTGTTTTAAACATAGTTGAGACAATTAATTTGGAAGCGTGGTATGTGTTAGGTTTTAGGCTGACATAATATTTAGTTTTGGTTGTGCCCATTCAACATGTATATATATGACATGCACTTTTTTATTTAAAGGAAGCAGAGAATAGAAGATAAAAAGAAGAGTAGAAGTATGAGAGTTCAGTCAATATGATATTGTATCATCTTAAAATGGAAGTAATTCCATGATAAGAGCATTTATCCCTCTAAGTAAGTGGTTTGGGGTCATGTTAAGTGCCTTGATTGGGTCTTTGCATGTATTTGGCTTTCTCCCCACTTTCCACTTATGTTCTGCACTTGATTTCTTCATTATAGGTGAAATTAGGGTTAGGATCTCGAGGATTATCCTTAATTTCCCTCTTCCATTGCTATATTTTCTAGGTAGGACTTAGAAATAGGTCCTCCTAGCCTTCATCATAGTCACCATAGGATTGTATGTCTATCTCTGGCATTCTATCCCTTTTTGATATCATTTCTAGGTCTCTGAGCATCCCCGAGACCTCCTGTCCTGAATCTGACTAGATCTAGGCCCAAGGTCAAATTCAAGGTCAAACTTGACTAGGTCAGGATCGAGATCAAACCTAAACAGGTCAGTCCCAACCTTGATTTTTCCCCCTTCTTTCAAATTTTTGAAATCCTTGATTTCCAAGTATCAGGTTTTCAAGATATTTATTTTCTAGCCTCTAGGTCAGCCATTTCAAGTTTTGAAATGGTAAATCCTTTGATTGCATTTAATCTAGGTATATTTTCTAAAGGTTAGGACCTAGTTGGGATTTAATTCTCCAAGGTGGCCCCTCTAGAGGATTGTGCCCTAGTTCACTATAAAAGGAGGCCTTCCTCTCTCATTTTCACATCAAGTTTTCACATCTCATCTCAAGCAATTACAATCTCTCAAGCCCTCAAGCATTCAAGAAAGCCTTCAAACCTTCAAGTGTTCAAGCATCCGTCCCTCAAGGAGATCCATTGTTAGCTATTGGAGGATTCAATCTCTTTGGAGCCCCCTTGAAGATCCATCCTTCTAGATTCATCCAAGCCTTCTCATATGAAAAGATCAAGTCAAGATTAGTGTTGAAGATCAAATGCCATTGATTGGAGACATCCTACATCCATTGAAGCATTCCTACTTGTGGATTTGAGGATTTGAATCCTCTACAAGGACTTCAACATAAGCAAGGTGATTTGTTCCAATTGCTTTGTTTATGCACACTATATTTCAATTCAATTTCAAGGTTAATTCCTAAACTAGGCTTTGACCAAGGCAAACCCCCTATACAACAAAAACCCCCATTTTCTTGTAGGTACAGGTGTGGGATTTCAGATCTGAGACTAAATTTGGATACCATTTTCGGTGAACTTTTGAGATCTGCAAATAGAGTTAGAATTGACCTTCAAATAAAGAATCTAGCCTTTGACCTTTTATGAGGTTCAAAGTTGACCTAAGCTCATCTTGAAGAGAGATTTTTTGATTTTCTTTATCTTGGTGTTTCCAGTCAAGAACAGGTTGCAGAATCTCCCAAAACCTCACACAGGCATCAAAAATTGACATTTTCTAGATTGCCCTAATTCAAGGTTAGTACTTGTATTTCAATTATTTTAGATTTTAAGCATAATTCAACCCTAGGGAAATAGTAGATTTATCTCTTTTTCCATATTCTTCATAGATTAATTTGATTGTGCATTAGCATTTTGGTTGATCAAATTGGATCTTTCCTTTGGGAATTTGGATTTAGAATTAGATCTCATATTTCCCCCATACACATTACAAAAACATACATTTGAATAGGTGTGAAGCCATTTTACCCCTATTCATTTTGGTGAACTTGATATACTTACTCTCTTTTCTTTTGTGGAATTGGATGCCTTATTGTGCTTTCCTTTTATCTTGTTAGTATTAGCTTTTTCCTTTCTGATATATCTTGCATGCTAATTAGATTTCAAAAATACAAAAATATTCATGCTTTATGTGTTCTTAGTTTATTTCATTTGCATTACATTGGTTTATGAACTTTACTACCACTAGTCCTACTTATAACATTCTTGTTAGAAGAAGTTGTAGACTCATGGGTGCCTTTGATCCTGAATATTCCTCTCCTTTCCTTAGGATCCCCGATGATAATTTGATTCTTCATGATTCCAATCCTATTATGGAGCAAAAATATTCTCACTCATCTCATGATGAGGATGACGCTTTAAGAGTTCCTCCTGAACAAGTCCAAAAACTTTCCACTGAACTTAATAAAATGGGTAATTGGCTTATTCAAGAGAACCATAATCAAGATTCTATTCAAGCTATAGAGGCTCTTAAGAAAGTTCTCCATGATAGTGATCAAGGTGTTAACCTCTTGTGTGGTATTACTCACCTTTTGCATTCAACTATTAAACCTTTAGCTCAAGAGGCTCAAGATTTAGGGTTGATTCCTCCTATGACTAGTGTTGAACCCCTTCTAATACTTTACCTAATATTCCTACCTATACCCCTCCTTTGGTGGCTGTGAAGGTTCCCAGTGTTCCTATGAGTGTTGCTCATGTGTCCCTTCCTACATCACAACCTTCATATCATAATGTTCCTTTTACTTATTCTAATCTACTTCCAACTGTAGTTCCTAGTGTTCCTCTAGTTGTGTCTTCTATTCCTAAAGCTTCTTAAACTTTACCTAGTGTGTCTAATGTTTCTACTCCTCCTATGTCCTCTAATGACTCAATAATCATTCGTTTGGCATGGGAAGTCCCTTGTCTCAAGACATTAATCATACTCTTGTTCCTCAACAAAGTGAGATGCCTCATCTTGAGAATTATAATGGAAAAGGAGATCCTGTTCATCATGTAAAAATATTCCAAATCCTTTGTAGTGATTATGCTTATGACCATAGGATTTTAGTCAAATGGTTTGCTAGAACCTTTCATGAAAAGGTCTTACAATGGTATTGTTCCTTGCCTCCTTATCCATTGATTCCTTTCCATAACTTGCTAATGCCTTTATTCAACAATTTCAAAACAACATTGGCCTGCAAGTGTCTTTGACTGATTTGATGCATTGTAAACAAAGTGCTAAAAAGAAATTAACTAAATTTATTGGTAGATTTAAGCATTTGTATGCTCAGATTTCCTATCTTGTTCCTGATATGGATATTCAACATATGTTTATTTCAAATTTGCAAAAAGATATTAGAGATAAGATTCTGATTACTGAATTTACCTCTTTTCAACAACTTTGTGTAGTGCTTCATCATTATTAATTACAAGTGAGTCAATTTGAGAGAAACACTTGAATGGCTCCTATTCTAGTTGATAAGAGTGATGCTACTCCTAATCCAAACAAATTTAAAAAATTCAACAACTATGTCAAGATAAACAAACAAGTGAATGAAGTTTTTGATCAAGTTGTTGTTGCATCTCAAAATGCCACTTCTACATCCACTACTTTTCAATTAAATCATAGGTTTACTCCTCTTTCTAAATCTTTACATACTATTATGAATAGGTTGATAACTACTAATATGATTAATTTACCTCCTATTCGACCTCTTTTACCTATTCCGATTGCATCTAAATCTTTTGATCAAAATACTTTTTGTCAATATCATCATCCGAATGGTCATGATACTGAGAAATGTTATTCTTTAAAGCATAAGATTCAAGACTTAATTTATTCTAAGGTTTTATCTATTGACAATCTGGGTAGTAGTGGGAACAAATTTGTCTCTCCTCCTAATCAGAACCTTCAAATCTATATGAATCCTTTACTTGCACATGATACTAATAGCATTTCTCAACCATCTACTATGGAAATTGTGAATGATTCAAAGATGGATGATCTCAATCATGTTGTTAATCAAGTGGAGCATGTTGGTCAATCTGTATCTCTACCTCAACTTCAACTTCAACCTCAACTTCAATCTCGACCAAAACCTAAGCCTAAATTGAAAACTCAACCTAAACCTTGAAAACAACCTAAGAATAAATGACCTCATGAACTTTTGATTACCTTCAATGATTCTGAGACTGTTAGAGCTCCTCATGGTCCCCTTTACATTTCTGCTAGGTTTTGTTAGAAACCTACTCGTGGTTGTCTTATTGATCCTACATCCTTAGTTAATGTTATCACTGAAGAAAATATTTTTATGAAAAGCTTACAATGTGACTTTTATGATACATCAAATGTGTGGGTTCAAACTTGTAATGGTTTTCTTTATCCATCATTTGGTTCTATTACTTTACCAGTTGAACTTGGTGGAAAAATTGTGAACACTACCTTTGTTGTGGTTCCTACTTTTGATCAATTTTAAGTTAAGCTAGGTTTTCCTTGGTTGACTGCCATGCATACCATTGCTTCACCTTTCCATAAGTGTCTTAAGTTCATTCATGATGATGAAATAGAGATGGTTAATCATAGTATATATCAACCTTCCAAGCCTAGAGATTGTGTTGCTCTTGATTTCTTTTGGCCTTCATTACCTAATTCATGTCCTCCTCAACCTGATAATATTTTTTGATCATATCAAGCTTATAAACATTGTAAGATTCTTCAATTAAAAATAGCTCATATGGATCTTAATCATGGTCTTTTACCTACACCTTCTATACTTCTTTTAACTATGGCTTCTAGTTCTATTCATCAAGTTTCATTTACCAAACCTATCAAAGATGCTATGATTATTTCTAGTCCTATGGATCTTCCTAAAGAACCTACGAAGGATCCTGAGATTGTTCCTCCTAGTTTTCAACCTATTTCAAATAAATCAAAACATAATCAATCTGCTAATGAATGTTGTAAAAAGATTCATGCTCATGCTTAAGCCCGTAATTCTATTCTTCAAAGATCTCTATCTTCCTTAGATAAACCTATGCATGATGTGTTAGAAGAGGTTGTTACTAATAATGATGTTCACATGCATAATTATGATGATTCTATTCATATCTTAGATCCTATTTTGATTAATTTAAATGAAGAAGATACCCTTGATGATACTGATGATGTTAGTGATGAATATGAGACTATTGACATTGACATTGATTTACCTAATATTCTTTCATCTTAGTTAACTATTACACCTAGTGTCAAACATTGTGATTCTCAAGAGGATCCTTGTTTGGAACTAGCTATCATTCCTACTATGTTGGATATAGTCCCTCTTGTGAGTTACCAACCTTCCCTAAATGATATACAATGAGATGGGGATAGTAGGCGGCATGCTTGATTGACTTGTCCTTTGTGGTAGCTTTGTTGTGTGTTTGCCTGCTATACTATGTTTCTCCCACAATGTGTTTGCCAAATGTTGTTAGATTATTTTATACGATCCTTGTTACTCACTTGGTGCAAGGTGATGAAGGAATCAAAACTATTGTTCAAATTCTTCTATATGTATTTCTATTCTTCTATGCATTGTTCAATGTTATGTCATAAATGTTTCCTTGTGTAATCCACATGCATTTGAGATGTGGCAGCACTAATTCTTTTTGGTCTCCATGTCATGGTCTGATAAGATTCTCCTTTGTATATCTTATGTGATCTTTCCTCTTTTATGATCATAGTTCTACTTTCTTTGGGGAATGATGTCAATTCATTTGTAATAATATCATATATATATTATCTTATGATCATACTGACCCCATGGTAGGTAGATCCCTTCTATGTTCTCTATATGTTTCTGTGATATTTCCCTTGATTTGTCTTTGTCTAGGGGCATCTCAACGTGGAAATGTAATCAGTGGAGTTTTTTATGTTTCCATTAAAGCCATTGCTCATGTTAAAGTGTTATCAATGACTTTAACATGGGGGCATACACTCTGCTCACTAGTAGCACACACACTTTTTAATACGCACATATTTTTCAAGATACCCTTTTCCCTTTTTGGATTAGTGACTAATCATCAAAGAATGGATTTACATTTTAGGATCTCTTGATCCCTCCAGTTTCAAATATACATATATTTTGATCCCTTAAGGTCGGAGGTGTCCTTAACACTGGATCTCTTTTGTTTTTTGGTTTGGTTTTATTCTTATGGAATAAAATATTCCTAGGGATGAATCCTTGATGGGTTGACTAGTGAGTAGCCACATTCACTAGGCAGTTCAATTCCATCTTTCTAGTTGTGTTGTTTTATTGTGTGGTTCAAAATGGGACATAGGTTCTGATTGGGTGAGATAGTCACACCCTTTCTTTTCTCTCTCTATAGATGTCTCTCTTATTATGATCTGGGAGTCGATGAAGACATGAGTCCCTGAGGGCTTGAGGTTTCTCATTGTCCCTTGGATTTTTTATACACTAAGTTTGCACCCTTCTTTCAAGCTCTCATAGTCTTGATAACCTAGTATAACATGGGAATCATCTCTAGATTGTGGGACCTATGCTAACTGAGATGAGACCTCCAAGTTCTAGGCTAGTTCCTCTTGGATAATCACCTTAATTTGCCTCTTGACAGGAAAGTAAAACTTTGGGAGAAAAGGGATAGAAGGAATGCTTGAAAGGGAAATGACTTGAAAGAAAACTACCTACTAGGTGATACACCAAAAATATAGGTATGAATTACAGCATAGAAGATGGATTCAATGAATAAACTTAGGTCTAGGGGATCACAACTCACTGAATAGGCTTGCATAAGTATTTCATAGAAAGGTCTGTAAATAAAAGAGGGTATTCAGGGAAAGGAAGAGATTCTTTCACAAATAATAACACTCTTAGTATTAGACTACAATCTATGACCTACAAACAAACATTCACCTCTGCAACTAGGTATAGGAATGAGACAAGATTGTTAAGGGGTTGTAGTATACCCACAAAAGCATTCACATCAAATCTTCCACAAGAATACATAGGAATTGTAGAAAGAGAGAGGGATCAAGAACCCTAAGATATCACTAAAAAACATATGAATACTGAATTCATTAAGAGATAATTCAGACAAAAAGCATAGGGACATGAAGAATGTCACAAAAATCCTTACAATATCTAAATAATCAATGGGAATTTACAATTGTATAAGCCAAAGGGCAGAAAGAATACCATAGATGACTCTTAAAAAAGGTAAAATTCTTTTTACAATTGTGCAACTCCTTAGCTCTAAAACTCTCAAAAACATTATATACATCTCCTATTTTGCATGCAGGTAGGAGCAAAAATATCTAATTAGGGTTACACAAATTTTCATACAACAACCAAACCCTAATTCTATCAAATTTGGCCATAAATGTGTCTTGAAATATCTCAACTGATCATATATGTATGTTTGCGTGTCCATCTTATGTTTACATCTGCAAATTTTCTAGCCACCATGATCCATCTACTTACCTACAACTCGAGGTCGCCATAACTATTCAAATCTGATATTTTGAGATATTTGAATTTAAAAAATGATAAAATGGTCACAGGTGGCGCTAAAATTCTCTATCAATGGCCAATATTCAAACTTTGATCTAGCTTGAAAATGCGATTGTCAGATCCTTCCTTTTTACTCGATGCCGCTATTTGACTACAAAATTAACCTTAATTTTACCTTGGGTCTCTTTTCCTTTTGTTCCTTGAATCATTTAATGTTTTAGCTAACCCCAGTTAAGTCTGGCAAACATGAGATAACCCTTTAGTCGTTGATTCACAGAATACCTTCTAACCCTAGGCCTAGAGCTGCCACATGTCAATCTTTCATTTGCTCCAATTGCCTTATCAGCAACACCTCAGCACTAGATCCACTGACATTCATCTTTATTTTGACCAATCAAAAGATGGCATGTCACCTTGACCTGGCATCGAACCCACCTGATAGAACCTAAACACTTGGCAAAATGGATAGTCAGTGTGTGATCGCATGCCCTCAAAAGATTCCTTCAGAACACGTGCTAACCGTTGATCTTTAGCCCTCTGACATCCTTGTAGACACTCTGACATGGCCCCACTGACACATCCTAGTCATCGCTATGTGGATGAATAGAAGATGAGCATGTTAGAATACGAGGACCCACCCACAAGGCTCTGATAATAAAGTGAAATCAACAGTCGGTGCATAGAGATCATTTGTCAAAAAAACCCCATGAGAATACATGCTAGTCGTTGGATTAAAAGCTTGACAGTTCACTGGGCCAGCTAACAAAGTTCCACATCATTACCTCTAGCCAATGAGAAGCCTCCACATAGGACAACATGGCAATGGACCCACATGAAGTTTGAAGCACTGAGTAAAAGGGAAGATCGACAACCATTGCAAGATCGCATGTGTCAGAAAAACCCAATGCGAACTCACGACGACTGTTGATCTTGCTTATCTGGGACCCCACATAAAGAGACCGCCGAACAACTTAGTGATTACGCAACCAAAGGAAATTTTCCAAGTCACTTAATGAAATACTTAACCTCATTTAAGTCTAGAGAATACATGAATAAGGTATTCATTGAATAACCAAACCAAAGGTCTAACTTGGGGTTTAATTGAGAGATTGTCCAACTGAAGCCTTAGTCACCGAATCACTGAATAGGAAAGACAACTGCCAGAAGACTTAGAGAACTAGTGACCAAAGGTTTTAAAGCACACATGTTAAATGAGAACTTTAGTGGCTGAAAAAGGTAATGATGAAATAGAACCTAGCTTAGGGTTTTCTAGGATTTTTTGGCACAACGACTATATTTATGAATTTTTAGACCTGTAGACTAGGGAACAAAAAGAATTGCAGAGGCCGGAAAACAAGTCGTAAAGCCACAAAATTTTTAGGGGGGCTTGGAAGGATAAAAATATAGACTTGAGGATAGATTTTGGCCAAATTTGTATGAAACAGGAAAATTTGGGTAACATTTTGGTGATTTCTGCTGGATGTTAGCCTACTAGACATGGAAAACTAGTGGCCCTAAGAAATCCATTGGGCATGGGGTCATCACAGGAACAGAAAACTTGGATAAAGAAATGAAACTGGAACTGGGGAAAAAAACTAAGCATGAGCACTTTTTGGAAAGCAAGAAAACTATGCTAGAAAATAGGGAAAGAAAGCAGAAAAACTTATTTACAAGAATTTACAGAGAGGGATTAACCTCAAAGAAGGGCTTCAAGTGGAATCCATTCACTGAAATAGTCAAGGCATCTCCTTCAAGAGTTGATAGCTAAAAAGCATTAGGCCCCTTTCATTTTCTAATAACAAATGGTCCACCCCAAAAAGAGTCAAACTTTGTATGTCTACCAGGTCTGGATCTGAATTCAACCCACTTGAGGACTACATCTCCAACCTTGAAGTTTCTGACCCTAGCTCTTTTATCAAAGCTTTTCTTTGTTTGAATCTGCTGGAACTCCATATCTTTCATGGATTTGTCCCTAAGTTCTTCTAATTCCATGAGCTGAGCATACCTGATCTGTAAAGGATCTCCTTCTTAAAACAAGACATATTGAGTGGCTAAGTCCAGAGCTGGTAATTCAGTTAAAATGGACAACTTAGCCTCTCTACCATATACTAACATATAAGGAGAATTCCCAATGATTTTATTTGGGATAATCCTATCTAACCACAAGGTAGACTTCAATTTAGTATGCCAATCTCTTTGATTATCCTACAAAGTCTTCTTGATTATCCTAATCAAGTTTTTGTTTGTTGATTCTGCTAAGCCATTGCCCTGAGGGTAATAATTTGAACTTGTATTCAAATAAATGCCATTTCTGATTACCCATTCTGAGACTTTGAGGCCTATGAATGCCAATTCATTATCTAATATTATGGAGTTTGGAGTACCAAATCTATGAATTATATCACCATAAAAGCTTAATACAACACTCTCATTTGATTCTTTTAAGGCAACTACCTCTATCCATTTAGTGAAATAATATGTTGCAATGATTATCCATTTGTGTCCTACACTAGATGGAGGATTGATCATGCCAATGAAGTCTATACCCCATTTCATGAAAGGTTGCTCTATTTTGACTGGCTATAGGGGTAGGGTAGCAAGCCTTTCTTTTCCTACAAACATGGCACACTTGATGTATTTTCTCACATAATCATGGCTATCCTTAAAGATAGATGGCCAATAGTATCCAGCCCTCATGATTTTAAAAGCAGTAGTCCTAGGAGAAAAATGACCTCCAAAAGGTCCATCATGAAATTCAAATAGGACATCAGCTATCTTTTCTAAATCAATGTATCTTAAAAGGACACCATTGTAATCCTTTCTAAAAAGAACTTCATCTATCAGCAAAAAAGGAATAGATTGCAATCTATAATATCTTCTTTTTGCTAAATCTAAACCTATAGGACATTGTCCTATTTTCAATAAATTAATCATGTTAGGCAACCAACCTGATGCTTGAGCATGTTCTTCTGTAGAATGCACAACCAAAGATGCATCCATTTTCTCTGATTTCTTTGACCTTTCATCTCCTGCCAAATGCTCACAAAGACCTCTTCCTCTAACCAGCTTGGTGGTCTGAATATCAATGTCATATTCCATCACCTTGGTGATCCAACCAGCTCTTTTCTGATTTAGGTCTTTGGAAAACAAAAATTCTTTGACACTTGGATGAGTAACCTTCAAGTGTACCTTGCTATGATTCAATAGATATCTAAATTTCTTAAGGCTCTTCACCACAACAAGTACATGTTTTTCTACAAAAGAGTATCTCTATTCATACTCTTCTAAACCTTTGCTAAAGAAAGCAATAGGCTGCTCCAATCCATCTAAATTTTCTTGAGTCAACATTGTAGATATAGAATCATGCCCTCCATAAGCATAAAGGATAAAATCATTACTAAAATTTGGGTTTAACAGGGTAGGAGCTTCTGACAAGGCCTCTTTGATAGCCTGGAAATTAGCTTTTCCTTCTTTAGTCTAGCTAAAAGTTGAATTCTTCTTTAACATGGCTATCAAAGGCTTTAGTAAATTTGCAATATTAAGCAAGAAATGCCTAAAAAAATTAATCTTTCCTATGAAAGATTGGAGACTTTTCTTATGATGTGGCAAGGGTAGCTCTAGGATGGCTGTAATTCTCTCAGGATCCACTATAATTCCTTCTTTGGATACTACATATCCCAACAATTTTCCTTCATGAATTGAAAACACACATTTCTTGGGATTAAGAGATATCCCAAATTCTCTACACCTTTCAAAAATCTTCCTCAAATGTTTGATATGATCTGTTGCATGTTTAGAATAGATAGTTATGTCTTCTAAGTAGATGAGTACAAACTTGTACATGAGGCTTTTAAAGGCCATATCCATTTCCTTTTGAAATGTAGCACCTGCATTTGACAAACCAAAAGGCATCTTTTGATAAGCCATGGTTCCCCACTTGGTTGTAAATGCAGTCTTGTATTGATCCTCTTCATTTACTAGGATCTGATTGTATCTTGAATAGCCATCCAATAATGAAAATCTCTCAGATCCAGATACACATTGTAAGATTTTCTCCATAGAGGGTAATGGATGGAAGTCTTTTAAGGAGGCCCTGTTAAGATCCCTGAAGTCAACACATAACCTCAACTCCCCATTCTTCTTCCTCATAGGAACAAGGTTGGAAACCCAACTAGTATGCTTAATGGGATAGATGATACCACTTTCTATTAATTTGAGCACCTCTTTATGCGTAAGTGGCTTAAGCTTGGGATTAACAGGCCTTTTCTTTTGCCTTACTGGTTTGGCATTAGGCTCTAATTCAATAGTGTGCTGAGCAAGAGATGGATCAAAACCTTTGAGGTCTTCATATTGCCATGCAAATACATCACTGAATTCCTTGAACAACTGAGTGTAAGCTTTCTTTTCCAATTCAGTGTTTATCTTTCCAAATTGTAAGCTCTTACCTGGCTCCAACTCTAATTCAACACAATGTTCTTGTTGAACTACCAGGCCACCTTTTCTTTTCTTAACTTCATCATCCTTGTTGAAGATAGTCTCTAAGGTGACAAGACCTCTAGGCATCTTATTAGACTTAAGTTGTATCACTTGATCACCATAGTTATGTGATAACCTCTCTTGATTATGCCTTGAAAAGACATCCTCTTCAAACAAGAACTACAAAATTTGTTCATCATTGTCAAACACCTGCCAATTGACATTATTATCAAGAATAGAGGGTCTAACAATCACTTTGATATGTTGTTGATCTATTTATTTTGAAATGCTATTTGGAATATCATACTAAGATCCAATAGCAGCTAATCTATCTGCATTTTGATTTAGCTTCCTAGGGATAGAAACAATATTGAAAGCACAAAAATCTTCAATTGCATCCCAAACTCTATGTTTGTATGCTTTCAAAGTGTCATTCTTGGTTGCACTTATCCCTCTCACTTGGCTGACAACTAATTCACTGTCACCATAAACTTTTAAGGCTTTGAGCCCTCTTTTTCTAGCCCACTCTAGTCCATTCACAAGGCTTTCATGTTCTACAATGTTGCTAGTGTAGGAGAAACTAAATCTAAAGGATGTATAATACCTTTCTCCTTTTGGGGACACTGACATAGCACCACCACCAGAACCATGTCTACTTCTAGCACCATCAAAAAATAGTTCCCAAACTTGATTATTATGATCCTCCAAATTAGTGTCTTCTTTGAGGAGGCTTGGCTCTATGGATCCACTTTCTTGTATCAAATAACTTCCCAAACCAAAATCCCAAATAAGATTTTCTTGGGCCTTCAAAGCTCTTTCATTTAGTAAAATATCAAGGATATTCTCTATCTTAGTGTCTGCTTCTCCAATGGTTTGGAAGTCACTGTCATCAAATATAGGGTAGTTTACAATGATGGTATTGGATACATATGGTTCTATATGGTGTGTTTCCAATGGTTCTAACTTAATGGTTACCTCGATACCATACCTTGTATGAAATAGCATGTGAGACTAGTCAGAAGATAGATAGCCTCCTATCTTGGCTGTAAACTCCCTTGAAAGACATATAGCAAATAATGCAGGGAGATCTATGATGTATATCTCAAGGAGGATGGAGAAATTAGGACTAGCATGAAGGATCAAACTGGTATCCTTGGCCACACCTATAGTATTAACTGAGGATCCATCAAGTTGTGTGACCTTCTTTTGGAAGGGTTCATACTTTAGTCCTAATTGGTCAGCCACCTTTTTGGGCATTATAGTACTGCTAGCTCCACTATCTACCATACAATTATGTACTAAAGATTTTCCAATGATTAAAGATACATAAAAGGGAGGTGGTTTTGAGTTCCTACCTTGAATGGCATTGGCCTTGGAGTTGCTACTCAGAGCCTCCTTTTCTTGATTAGTGTTAACCAACACTGGCTTTGCAACTTCTTTTATAGGCTGAGGAGTTGTTACTTTAGTCATGGCCTTCTTCAAAATTTTAGACTACCCTGGAATAGCCAAAGAGTCCCACATATACATGGTGACATTCACCTTCTTCATGTTGTCTACAATATTAAAAGGTGTCATAGTGTGTACTCTTTGTTCTATTTTCACCATGATGGGCTCCACTTGTTTGGAAAGTTGGCCTTCTTTGCTTGTAATGGCAGGAATCTTTTTGAGTGTGGTGGGGGCAGCCTACTGCACTAGTTCTACAAATGTAGTAGCTTTAGTACTAGAGTCTACTCACTCCATATCTTGAGCTCTCCTCTTTTCTCTTGTATAGTAGCTATAGCAAATTCATCATTGATCCCATTGAAGTCTGGCTGCTCTCAATTAAGAAGAGTAGTCTTATTTTCTTATGATTCTTGTTGAGGAATTGATCCACTAGATGAAGCCTCTGATTGAGCTTGTGAGGCATTTTGAACCATTAGAGCTTAGTTCATCCATCCATTTGAACATGTGGTCTAATTGTGAGGTTGATTACAAGGAAAGCACCATTCATTGTCCATAGCCATATTATTTTGACTAGGGACCATGTCCCTGACCGAATTTGTAGAATTGAGAGGTGCAGGGTTATATGGTTGGAATGGTCTCTGATTAAAATTTTGCCTTTTTCCTTGATGCCCTCCTTGGAATGGTGGCCTATTTTGTTGATAAGGCTATCCTTGATTTTGATATTATTGATTGGGACGTTGGCCTTGTGGCTGAAAGGGTGGTCTGATTCCTTGCCCTTGCCTCTTTAGGTTTGTGACCTCTTTAGTCAAGATCTACAACAAATTTGTCATTTCTTGCTGACTGCTTTGTTGGCTATTCTTCATCTCTTGTAACTCTTGAGAGAAATTTATTCCTAACTCTTAACCGCTAGTACTGGCCTAAGGTGCTAATATGGTGGGAATAGGGGTAAATAGGGGTACTTGTGTAGGTGCAATGGGTTGAAGGCTAGGGAAGATGGGAATAGGTGGCCTTCTTTCTATCATGCCTACTTGGATTAAACAATTTTCAGCCCTGACAGCTATGTCAAAAGCTTGGGGTAAAGAAGTACCACCCATAGATTAGATCATGATAGAAATTTAACCATTCAAACTTTGCAAGTAGTATAGGAAACCATGGTCAGCTGATGGTCTCACTAAGATTGGAATTCTATTCCATGTCTTGAGGAATCTACTATTGTAATCTATCATTTGTTCTTGAGGGTCTCTCTTTATGGTTGTTAATTGCTCCACTAGAGACAAGTTATCTAATTTATCCTCAAAATGCTTACTTAATGCATCCCCTAACCCATCCCATGAATAAATGGAACCAACAAATAGAGTTCTAAACCATTCAAGAGCCTTACCTTTTAGAGAGGCTGCTAATAACTTTGCGGCCACATCTTCTTGGGTTATGTTGTATATGTTGCAGATGGTGGTCACATCTCTTATGTGCTCAAAAGCATTTGTTTTCCCTTCACCTGTGAAATTAGGCAAGCTCTTTAGTGCCACCAATGGCACATCATGATGTACAACAAAAGTCAATGGACTTCCCTGGTTGAAAGGTGCAAAAGAAAACTATCTAGCCATTGTAGGAGCTGTGATTCGTAGATAAAAAACTATGTGAGTTGTATTTGCTGCTGGATTTGAATCTTCTTCTAGGTCTCTGGTTAGAGATCTTCATCTTCTTCTAAAATGAAAGGGCAAGGGTCTCCTTTCTATATTATCAGGAGGTGTAGACCGAACTCTCCTTGTAGGGGATGTTCTTTGAGTTGACCTACCCTTATAGCTTCTTTTTGAGGGCAACTCTAAAAATTCAGTAGGCTTTGAGCTCCTAGTCTCAATCTTTCTCATAAACCTTGGACAAGGTTATCCTGAATCCTTCCACCAATGGAGTTGCTAGATATAATTGATAGAAAAAATTCTAAAAGTTTATATTATGCAATCAGTATACTAGAGATAGCATAACTTTCAAACAATGAACCTTTTGTTTGTAGTCCCATCGGGTGTCCCAAAAAAATTTTATACACTAAGTTTTCACCCTTGTTTCAAGCTCTCATAGTCTTGATAACCTAGTATAACATGGGAATCATCTGTAGGTTGTGGGACCCATGCTAACTGAGATGAGACCTCCAGGTTCTAGGCTAGTTCCTCTTGGATAAACACCTTAATTTTCTTCTTGATAAAAAAGTAAAACTTTGGGGGAAAAGGGATAGAAGGAATGCTTGAAAGGTAAATGACTTGAAAGAAAACTACCTACTAGCTAATACACCGAAAATATAGGTATGAATTACAACATAGAAGATGGATTTAATGAATAAACTTAGGTCTAGGGGATCACAACTGACTGAATAGGCTTGCATAAGTATTTCATAGAAAGGTCTATAAATAAAAGAGGGTATTCAGGAAAGGAAGAGATTCTTTCACAAACAATAACACTCTTAGGATTAGACTACAATCTATGACTTGCAAAAAAACATTCACCTCTACAACTAGGTATAGGAATGAGACAAGATTGTTAAGGGGTTGTAGTATACCCACAAAACCATTCACATCAAATCATCCACAAGAATACATAGGAATTGTAGAAAGAGAGATGGATCAAGAACCCTAAGATATCACTGAAAGACATATGAATACTGAATTCATTAAGAGATAATTTAGACAAAAACCATAGGGACATGAAGAATGTCACAAAAATCCTTATAATAATGTCACAAAAATCCTTACAATATCTGAATAATCAATGGGAATTTACAACTGTATAAGCTAGAGGGCAAAAAGAATACCTCAAATGACTCTTAAAAAAGGTAAACATCTTTTTATAACTGTCCAACTCCTTAGCTCTAAAACTTTCAAAAACACTATATACATCTCCTATTTTGCACACAGGAAGCAGCAAAATTATCTAATTAGGGTTACACAAATTTTCATACAACAACCAAACCCTAATTCTATCAAATTCTACCATAAATGTGTCTTGAAATATCTCAACCAATCAGATATCTATGTTTGCATGTCCATCTTATGTTTACATCTGCAAATTTTCCAGCCGCCATGATCCATCTACTTACCTGTAACTCAAGCTCACCATAACTATTCAAATCTGATATCCTGAGATATTTGAATTTAAAAAATGATAAAATGGTCATAGGTGGTGCTAAAATTCTCTATCAATGGCCAACATTCAAACTTTGATCTAGCTTGAAAATGTAATTGTTAGATCCCTCCTTTTTACTCGGCACCGCTATTTGACTACAAAATTAACCTTAAGTTTACCTTGGGTCTCTTTTCTCTTTGTTCGCTGACTCGTTTAATGTTTTAGCTGACCTCGGTTAAATCTAGTGAACATGAGATAACCCTTTAGTCATTGATTTGTGGAATACCTTCTAACCCTAGGCCCAGAGTAGCCACATGTCAATCTTTCATTTGCTCCAACTACCTTATCGACAACACCTCAGCACTGGACCCACTGACATTCATCTTTATTTTGACCAATCAAAAGATGACATGTCACCTTGACCTAACATTGGACCCACCTAACAGAACCCAAACTCTTGGAAAAATGGACTGTCAGCACATGATTGCATGCCCTCAAAAGATTCCTTCAGAACACGCGCTAGCCATCGATCTTTATCCCTCTGACATCCCTGTAGACACTCTAACACATTCCCACTAACACATCCCAGTCATCACTATGTGGACCAATAGAAGATGAGCATGTCAGAATACGAGGACCCACCCACAAAGCTCTAACAACAAAGTGAAATTGATGGTCAGTGCATAGTCTCATGTGTCAGAAAAAACCCCATGAGAATGCACACCAGTCGTCAGATTAAAAGCTTGACAGTTCACTAGGCCCACTGACAAAGTTCCACATCATTACCTTCAGCCAATCAAAAGCCTCCACATAGGAAAACATTGCAATAGACCCACATGAAGTTTGAAGCACTGAGTAAAAGGGAAGATCGACAGCCGTTGCAAGATCACATGTGTCAGAAAAACCCAATGTGAACTCATGATGACCGTTGATCTTTCTTATCTAGGACCCCACATAAAGAGACCGCTGAACAAATTAGTGATTATGCAACCAAAGGAAATTCATCGAGTCGCTTAATGAAATACTTAACCTTAGTTAAGTCTAGAGAATATGCAAATAAGGCATTCACCAAATCATTGAACCAAAGGTCTAACCTGGGGTTTAATTGAGAGATTTCCTGACTGAAGCCTTAGTCATTGAATTGCTAAATAGGAAAGACGACTGCCAGAAGACTTAGAGAACTGGCAACCGAAGGTTTTAAAGCACAGATGCTAAAATACAAACTTTAAGTGGCCAAAAAAGGTAATGATGAAATAGAACCTGGCTTAGGGTTTTCTAGGGTTTTTTGGCACAACGACTATATTTATGAATTTTTAGACCTGCAGACCAGGGAACAAAAAGAATTGTAGAGGCCAGAAGACAAGTCGTAAAGCCACAAAATTTTTAGGGGGGCTTGGTAGGATAAAAATGCAGACTTGGGGATAGATTTTGGCCAAATTTGTATGAAATAAGAAAATTTGGGTAACAAGATTATGATAAGATTATCTTTTCATTATGATCTCCTTTACCAAGATTTTGCATCAAGTCCATACTCTTGCTATAGTGGGGGCTTAATGTATCATCTTAAAATGGAAGCTGTTCCATGATAAGATCATTTATCCATCTGAGTAAGTGGTTTGGGGTCATGTTAAGTGCCTTGATCAGGTCTTTGCATGTATTTGGCTTTCTCTCTGCTTTCTACTTCTTTTCTGCATTTGATTTCTTCATTATAGGTGAAATTAGGGTTAGGATCTCGAGGATTCTCCTTAATTTCCCTCTTCCATGGCTGTATTTTCTTGGTAGGACTTAGAAATAGGTCCACCTAGCCTTCATCATAGTCATCATAGGTTTTTATGTCTATCTCTAGCATTCTGTCCCTTTCTGATATCATTTCTAGGTCTCGAGGCATCCCCGGGACCTCCTGTCCTGAATCTGACTAGATCTGGGTCTAGGGTCAAATTTGAGGTCAAACCTGACTAGGTCAGGATCAAGCTTGAATTTGAATAGGTTAGGATCAAGCTTGAACCTAGCTAGGTTACTCCCAATCTTGATTCTTCCCCCTTCTCTCAAATTTTCAAAATCCTTGATTTCTGGGTAGTAGGTTTTCGGGATATTTCTTTTCCCACCTCTGGGTCGGCCATTTCAAGTTTCAAAATGGTAAATCCTTCAATTTTGTTTAATCTAGGTACAATTTTCTAAATGTTAGGACTAATTGGGATTTAATTCTCCAAGGTGGCCCCTCTAGAGGATTGTGCCCTAGCTCACTTTCAAAGGAGGCCTTCCTCTCTCATTTTCACATCAATTTTTCACATCTCATCTCAAGAAATTACAATCTCTGAAGCCCTCAAGAATTCAAGCAAGCCTTCAAGCATTCAAGTGTTCAAGCATCCATCCCTCAAGGAGATCCATTGTTAGCTATTGGAGGATTCAATCTCTTTAAAGCCCCCTTGAAGATCCATCCTTCTACATTCATCCAAGCCTTCTCATATGTAAAGATCAAGTCAAGATTGGTGTTGAAGATCAAATGCCATTGATTGGAGACATCCTACATCCATTGAAGCATTCCTACTTATGGATTTGAGGATTCAAATCCTCTACAAGGACTTCAACATAAGCAAGGTGATTTGTTCCAATTGCTTTGTTTATACACACTACATTTCAATTCAATTTCAAGGTTAATTCCTAAACTAGGTTTTGATCAAGGCAAACCCCCCATTTTCTTGTAGGTGCAAGTGCGGGATTTCAGATCTGAGAGTGAATTTTGATACCCTTTTCGATGAACTTTTGAGCTCTGTGAACAGAGTCAGAATCAACCTTCAAATAAAGAATCTAGCCTTTGACCTTTTATGAGGGTCAAAGTTGACCTGAGCTCATCTTAGAGAAATATTTCTAGGTTTTCTTTATCTCGATGTTTCCAGTCTAGAACAGGTTGTAGAATCTTTGGAAACCTCACACAGACATCAAAAATTGACATTTTCTAGATCTACCCTAATTTGAGGTTAGTACTTGTATTTTAATTATTTTAGATTTTAAGCATAATTAAACCCTAGGGAAATAGTAGATTTCTCTCTTTTTCCATATTCTTCACAAATTGATTTGATTGTGCATTAGCCTTTTGGTTGATCAAATTGGATCTTTCCTTTGGGAATTTTGATTTAGAAGTAGATCTCATATTTCTCCCATACACATTACACAAACATACATTTCACTAGGTGTGAAGCCATTTTTCCCCTATTCAGATATAAATCTCTAAAATAAGTTAGAGCAACAACACACAAAAGGAAATGATTAGACAATAGTATCAACGCAATAGTTCACTCTTCTAGATATAGTGTGTAGCTGATAACTAGGAGGTTGTAGCCTTCTTCATTGAGCAGTGAGCTTTGGCAGTGAGTCTTTCACCCCAAATAGGGTTTTTTCTATCAAGACTCTTAATCGAGTCATTTTACTCAGCATTATAAACACTACTCCTAACAAGGAAAAGGAACTTTAATAGGTTGATAAGATTAGTACAATTATTTGTGGGTACTAATTCCCACTGGGGTTTTTCGCTGGCCAAGGTTTCCACATAATCATATCTTGTGTTATGTATTATGGTTGATTGTTTTATATGCTCTATTATTTGTTTCAATATTTAAGTAATTGGGCTAACTTTCAAGAAGGAAAAATTTTATTAATTATAGAACTCTGATTCACCCTCCCTCTCAAGTATTCCCATTCTTAACAATCGGTATCAAAGATTTGGTCCTCTAAGAAAAGTTTAACCACTTGAGAAGATCATGGATTTAGCAGAAGTGAATGATCTGAAGAAAAATCTTGAAGTAGCTCTTGAAGATCTTGACAAATCTGAAATAGAAATTGAAGAAGTGAAATTGAACGTTAGTGGCTCACAAGTATTCATCAAGAAATTAAGAAAATATTTGAAAGATTGTTCAATGAATGATTTGGGAAAAATAGTCAAAAAGATGAATGAAGAAAACATGTCTCTAAAGGATCAGATTGAACATGTAATTGAATAGTTAACTAATAGAAAGACATCCTTTGAGGAAAAGATCAAAGAAAAAAAATAGTTGGATGAAGAACTTATACAAGAAAACTTTAAAATTTTGGAGTTAGAAAACATCAAGAAAAAGATGGAATCTGAGTTGATAGAAGCAAAGAATCATATTGAAAAACTCCACACAAGTGCTAATCTATTAGACTCACATGTTTATGTAGAAAGGATAAAAGGAGATTCTAGTGGTACTGGATTCGATGAAGCAAAAAATTAAACTAAACGCAAGCCAGTAAACTAAACTTGTTATGCCTATAACAAGGATGGACATATAGCGAGAGATTGTAAATAGGTAAGACCTTTCAATGGTTATTATTATTCATGCAATAAATTTGGTCATAGAGCTTTGAATTGTAGATCAAATCAAAGAAGTTAGAAGTAGCACAATCAGAGAAATCAACCACAAAAAAATATTAGAATTCCTCTAAACATCACATGTTAGATATGCAATTACAATGGTCACACAGCTAGACAATGAAATATGGTAACTCACATCAACACACCTAGGAATACAAGGCCTCTAGTTATTTGTTACTCTTGTAACAAGGTTGGACACATCTAAAAGTTTTATAGATCAAAAGTGCAAAGACAAGAAAGACCCAATAAGTCTCAAGGATCGATATTGGATCAATCTGGAGAAGTCAAGTTTGTAAAAGCTACAGAAGATATGAGAAATATTTGGATGGAAGTAAAGAAAGATAATATCGCTAAAAAAGTAGTGGGTGAATCCGCAATGGATGCAATGACCCTCATGATCATAGGGGGAGCTAGATAACCTCTAGACCCCTATGCAGCTGGTATACTCACACTTAGAGTATGTGCCTTTGGTTCTAATTGTTTGGTGGCTAGTTGATGCAGTATGAGAGAGCACACACTTTGAATATGAGTAATGAATGAGTTTTAAATTATCAGTTGAAGTCTGTATTATGACAGTAGGCATTAATTGCAAAAATTTGATTTATTTGTCGACAAAGATCTATTATCTTCACTTTTACAATCAAGATCAAGCCTTTGAAGAGCACATGAGATTATAGCATCTTAGTATTAAAGGATTAAAGTCATTTCATCAGCAAAGGAGAGTTAAGTTGTGAAACCCTAGCTCAGATGTGTCATTTTAGAAATCTCTTGGAACCCTATTTGAGCATTGAAGCAAGTAATGGAAACTCCAGTAGTCGTTGATGTCACAAAAAGGAAGAGATATGTGTTTAAAAAGAATCCATTTATGTAAGTGTTAGATGATTTTGAAGAATCATTTTCCAAGACTTCGGTAAGAGTTGTTCATGTCAAAAATATTCGTGCCTACATCTTCTGCAAGAAAGAGTCTATAGAATTAGATAGGATAAGGTTGCACATGGAATATATGGTTAATCTAGACTTTAAATTCAAGGATGAATTCTCTCACCTCTCAGATAACCCTATCATAGAGTATGCGAGTGCATATGAATTCTATGAGTCAGAATGGATATGAATTCTATGAGTTGGAATGGATTAAGATCTTAGTAAGCATGATTCATGATGATTTTTTTTGGATTGGTGAAGTCCCTATCCATATTACAACTGATCTCTTTCCTAAGATGACCACACTTTCTAAGACTGATGCCATTCTTCCAACAGGAAAAGATGTCAGAAAATAGGTTGAGCAGGCATGTAAGTCCAAGAGTGATAAGAGCGGCATGACTATTGAGCCCATAGAGGATAAATACATTAAAATCATGGCTATGATCCTTGGATACAAGTTCCAACATGAAAATAGAGTGAACAATGTATCCACAGCTACAATTATGGAAACAATAAGGATAGTGAAAGAAAATGGAGAGTTTAACCTTTGTGAGATCTTGCACGCACAATTTTTAGACAACATAAGAGCTATAAACCATGATAAGAGAAAAATATTCAGATTTGGTTCATTGATTATATACATGTACTTTCATATAGTTGGTAAGGTTTCTGATCTATATCTTGACAAAATCATACCTACCTTGCCTCAAATTTCATTTAAGGAAACATCAGAGAGAACTTTAAAGGATTATATGGATCTATAAATTAAAACATTCAGAATAAAGATGCAAAGAAGGTACATAATACTTGAGAAGATAGTGGAGAAATAAAAGTACTATATGTTTCATTGTGGAAATAGATACTACATGGATGGAAGTAGTTGAGCCCAGAACAAAGTGGATTCATCCACTTGGATATGAAGTAGAGGAGCATATTTTGGAAGGTTATGCACAAGTCCTTCTATGTACACCTAAGGATCCAAATGAACCAAGATGGGGAATGTACGAAGAGAAGACAAAACAAGTTGATTTTGTCTTATATAGTGTAGCAACTAAGAGAAAAGCATCTCGGATTACCTCAGATATTCTGAAACTTCATGGTGTCACCCTAGCAGACATAAATAAAGCAAGCAAAGCCAAGATTTCTATGCAAATTGAGATTGCACCCCCATCATAAGAATTTTAAGAAGTAAATGATCCAAAGGAGAAGAATAGTAAGCCTGATGTTAACACCTCAGTACCCACAACTACAATTGATCTAGAGTTCACTCCACCTCCTAAGCCAAGCAAGGTATCTAGAAGAAAGAAGAAAACCGATGCAAGTCACACAGTATCAAGAACAACTAGAAGTAAACGAAAAAAAAACTCAAGCACATCCTGAGGTAGCAGTCAGACCAAATTTGGAATTTTTTTAGAACTAGAGTTGTTGATGAAGGCATGATAGATGAAATTGGAAAATTCTATGACAAATATCATGAGATTGATAAATCAAAAATTTATTTTATGATTATCAAGCATATGATTAAGTTCTAAAGGTCAATTTTGCAACTTAAGACACTAATTCCTTATAATGTATGGAATATATTGGAGTCACTGAAAAGACAATCCATAGAAGAGAATATGAGAATCAAAGAAAAGACTTTGGATGATAACCTCCTTGTTTGTTCATTAGAAGAAAAGATGACACTGTTAGATTTGCTTAAACCTCATCTAAGATCTAATATCAGAACTCTGCATATAATGAATAATGATTATGAGTTGATTGTGAAGGAAATAGAGAAATCATTTGAGAAAGTTTTTTTGGATAGACACATGCACCCTCCTTTTGTGATTGCAATCCAAGTTCCCTCTGAGAAAGCAAAAGAATTAGAGATCCCTAATGCACCTTTTACAAGTCCACAAGATTCTGTGCCCAAAGTAATAGTACCTACTGAAGCAATGGAATCAAAAGATGAAATTATTGTGATCGATGATGTTGAAATATCCATGGCAGCCATAGATAATCATTTAGATAAGTTTGAAGAAGCCTTTGTGAGGACTGAAGAAGCTGAGATCCTTCGCAGTGAAGAAACACATTTACAACAAGAAGAAGTCTTAATTGAGGATATAATAGGACAAGAAAATGAAAAAGAAGAAGAACTTAAAGAAGAGCCCTCTGTTGAGATCCCAGTAAAGATAAAGAGTGAAAATATGGTTATAAGTCAAAGAGAAGACCTATTTCTTACTCTTAAACCCTCAATATCATTGTTTTCAAGTCTGAATCCTAATACAACTAGTTTAGATTCATGGGGAGAAGAGGATCTAATAAAGATAAGTGTGATGGCTATGGAGAAAGCCAAAGAAAAAAAATTAATGAGGAATCTTATATTCATGGAATTAATTAGCATACTAAATAATTTATTGCCTAGGGATAAGAAATTGATTAGTGTTCACTCTGTAGATGATGTTAGCAGTATCTTGTTGAGTTTCAAAGAAAAATTTTCAAGTCTAGAAGACTCAGCAACAAAAATTGCAAAAGAGAAATACAACAAGAAAAGGCTAAATGATTTGATAGAAAATTTCTCTTTTTTTATAAACTCTCTTAAGATTGGTCAAGCAATGCTGAAAGAGTTAGCAACAAAAGGAAGAAAGATAATAGCTGACTGCATGAACAAGGATAAACTCACTTCAGACCACTCTAAGAAGATTCAGGAAGTAGAGTCTCTGATAGAAGCAGTAAGAAAATTAGTTCAAGTTCCCTCTCGAG
Organism: Chamaecyparis obtusa; assembly: GCA_027943335.1. Classification (NCBI taxonomy): domain Eukaryota; kingdom Viridiplantae; phylum Streptophyta; class Pinopsida; order Cupressales; family Cupressaceae; genus Chamaecyparis; species Chamaecyparis obtusa. The sequence continues at coordinate 284,526 of BSBK01004987.1, read as the reverse complement.
ACATAAATATGTGCAATAATATTTATCAAGGTCAGATAGATAAAATAGAAAGGGTAGAAAAAAGAGATTGCAAAGATAATGGCTAGACAAGTACAGCTAAGAAATGCTCTAGCACCTTAACTAGATGTACCGAATCAGAGCATCGAGCATGCTACAATATTAACATATGATCAAGGTCCCTACATGGATTTAGAAAATATGGAGAAGCTCACATATGCATTATGCACCCATCTTTAGACAGTTGACGCACTTAAGGTATTTTGGGAGAATGAAATAAAAACCTTCAGATTGCATATCCTAATGTATATTTTGTGTAAGTACTTAAAGATTTCCTTTTTTGAGAACCTTTGTCATTAATGTCAAAGGGGGAGTAGTATATAAGGAATAAAGGAGATAGAATAGTATACAATGCTGCACATATGCAGAGAAGTTTAAGATAGCAGATTTTTTGTGTAAAGTTAAGTTTAACAACTTCACCATATTCCTTTGTTTCCATTAATGAAAAAGGGGAAGATTGTTGTCAAGTTGAATTTACTAAGAATATATGACTATTTTTGTGTTGTCATTATGGAAATAAAGTCATATGAAGTTTTGATAGTCAACACACTAACTTTGAAGATCATATTTCGGCTAAGTATGGAAAATAGTGCAAATAATGAAGCACTTGATGATTAGAGCATCGACACACTTGTGTATGATAGAGTTTTGGCATGCACCCTTGGATATAATCTTTTGAGTATGCTATTATGCTAATTATAAGAATGCATGATCAGATATGATAGTATCATGAAGTTACAACAAGTCTAAGTGACACTAGCAATTAAGCGGCAGAACATAACAGAGTATACAGCCGACAAATTTTTTTTTGATTATTTTGTATCATTTTATTATCATTGTATGTAAACATGCTTGAGTCAATTAATTTGTAAGCATTGTATGTGTTAGGTTTTAGGCTGACACAGTATTTAGTTTTGGTTGCGCCCATTTAGCATGTATATATATGACATGCACTTTTATATTTAAAGGAAGCAACGAATGGAAGATAAAAAGATGAGTAGAAGTATGTGAGTGCAGTTAGTATGATATAAAGCTCTAAAAGAAGTTAGAGAACAATTCACAAAAGGAACTGATTAGATAGCAGTGTCAAAGTAGTAGTTCACCCTTCCAGATATAGTGTGTATCTGATAACCAAGAGGTTGTAGCCTTCTTCATTGAGCAGTGAGCTCTGCCAGTGAGGCATTCACCCCTAATAGGGTTTTTTCTATCAATACACTTAACCAAGTCATTGTACTTAGCATTGTAAAGACTACTCCTAATAGGGAAAAGGAACTTTAACAGGTTCATAAGATTAGTAAAATTATTCATGGGTACTAATTCCCATTGGGGTTTTCCTCTCGCCAAGGTTTCTTTGTAATCATATCTTGTGTTATGTGTTATGGTTGATTATTTTATATTCTTTATGATTCATTTTAGTATTTAAGTAATTGGGCTAAGTTTCAAGAAGCAAAAAGGTCATCAATTATAGAACACTGATTCAACCCCCCTCTCAGTGTTCCCATTCTTAACAGTTGCGACCCCAAAAATATTAGTGTTATAAATCTTTTTTGAGATGCACGCACAAGTTGATTTAGAGAACATTTCTCTTGAGAACCTCAAAGAGGAATGGGAAAACCTCTTAGACTCTGTAGAGAAAATCGATCAGCATATTTTTGACAAGTTGTATGTACATTATTTCATGGCATCAATTTTAAAAAGGAGGAAATTATATATATATATATATATATATATATATATGTTTGTATATACTTCACATTGAGAGCATGCACAAAGGGGGAGTTAGTACATTTTTTTATTGAAGTGGGTAGATATACATAAATTTTTGATACTAATGTTGAAGGGGGAGAATATTACTCCTATTTCAGCATTAAGGATTGTCATTAGTATCATTCAGTCATTCAGTTGGTAAAGGAGACAAACATGATAGTCAATCAATATTCATAAAGCCTATACACCATGTAGGACATAGGACAGATCTCTAGGTTAACTGAACATGGTTTTGATCGAGTACTTTTACTAAGCCAAATGATCACCGAGTACCAAGCATAGTGGTCATCGATCAGTCATATGAACCAAGCACAAGTTAATTACTGAGTGGTTCAAATGCAATGAACAACGAGTAAAATAGGAAATGACATACCAGTTTGAAATGGTACAAACATCAATGCAAATGGTTCACACCGATCATAAAATAGTTTACCAAGTTGATACAATTAAATATGGATGTAATAATTAAATTGTTGATGATTCTTATGTACTAGGAGATCTAGGTTATTTTGTTTCATTGTTGATCTTACATTTTCTAAGATATTGTAACACCCTAATCAGGTCAAGTTAGTTTGATATAAAATATGTAAAGATATCATTATGAAAAAGTATCATCAAGGAGTAGCCACACTCAGGACATCAGAAGATCAGACAGGTTTTTTGACAGAAGGATTTAAGAGAAGCATCCAATTTTTTAAAATAAATACAAGGCTACTGAGAAGAATGGAAGGATACATACATCACTATAAGGTGATATATTTATGGTATATTATAGATCTGAATCAGGCAACTTATAGTTTCTAATTACAAATATATCTTATTGTTACTATTTATCCATTATAGTAGATTCAAAATCTTCAAATAGAGTGAACTTAACCATTTCTAGTTAAATCTCTTAACCGAGTACACACATAAATTTTATTGTTAAAATCCTCTAACCGGATAGATCTATCCAATCTTATTGTTACTCCCAATAAGGTAAGATCACTAGAAGTGATCACAATCTTGTAGCCTTAACTGATATACTTTGTTACTATAGTAGTGAAGCTTTGTGGGTGTTATCCCCACCACAAGTTTTACCTTCTTACAAGGGTTTCTGTGATACCAAAATATGTGTGTTAAGTTTCATGAATGGTTTATTATTTTGGTTCATGCAATTACATCTTTAATTATATTTGAATGTATGTTTTGTACAATGAATTTAGTCAGTCAATGCTATCTTTATCTACAAAGTTTTAGTCTTGAAAAGTTTTAAAGATACTGATTCACCCCTCCCCTCTTAGTCCTTATCTTTCCATAATCCCAACAGTGGAATCATTACTTATATCAATAGTATGTAATTCTTTGTAGTAGTGTTCATGATGTAGCGAAGGGATGGAGGATCAAATAATGGATGGTCCAAACCTACAGTGCCAATTATAAAAACAAAAAGCACAACGAAATAACACAATATAATGCTTCAAAATAGAATTTCATTCAACATGCCCGACTGTAAGGCCTTCTGGGTTTCGGCCTATTATAATGAAATAAAAAAGTATCTTAGCAATCTCCTAGCTAGTCTAGCTCTAAAAAACATCAAAAATTGATGGAAACACTAAGGCAGATCTGAACTTGAGCTCACAAGCCTCCAAGAAATCTCCTTGTCTCCAAGTATGCAAACCACTAGCTCTACTATTACAATATCAGATAAAACATCTGATCTACAGGATCTTATGGGATCCAATTATGCTTCTACTCTCATGCTACTACCAATCTACCATCATCTCTCCTAAAAATATACCCAAGCTCTCAATATATAGCCAACTAAGCAACAAGTCATCCAGTCAGGCATTTAATTACATTATAGGTCCAGTCTAGAAGATTTAAACCAAAACTAATAAAAGAGTGATCAAAACTTAATGTGCCTTTGGATTTACGACCAAACATGACCCAAGAACATTTACTTAACCATGCAAGGCCCCGTCTCATCACATGGAACTACACAAGAAGAAACACTCCACTTTTCATGTGAAAATTGGCAAAAAATAGGTCCCCGAGCAAAATGGTCATTATTTTTACTCATAATAAATTAGAACTTGCACTCTTGGGAAAAGATATTATTTTAGGTCCTTTTTAAGGACCTAATATTTAAAATTATTGTACACACTAAAAAGGTGCACTTCTATGAACCATTACATGCAAGGTTTCTCAAGAATGAGGCCTCACAAAGTGGCTCATAGCTCTCTATGCATAGAGTTGCAAGGGACTATGATGTGTTTGCTCTCAGCTAGAGCTACAAGCTTGTGACCTTGCTAGTCAACTATACAATGAGAGATTCACAATGAAGACAAGGGCAACAATGCCAATATCTCCAAGAATCACTATGAAGATGTAATGCAATGCAACTAAAATGAGGATGCAATCTAAGCTATGAAAGGAAAGTACAATGCAACTAATCTATTAAAAGAAATAGAAATAGATTACAATGCCTCCTATTTAGACTATGTGAGCTTATTCTATTGCATAAAAGGAAATCTATACTAAGAATGCCATTATCATGCAACTATGAAAACAAATATGCAACTAAATGATGAAAGCAACAAGTCTTCAATATCCTCAAAAGCTCCAAATGCACCTAAATCCTGCAGCATAACATTAGCATAAAAACATGGTATATGAAAATGGAGGAGAGAGCTCTCCTTTTATAAGAAATGAGGTGAAATGGACCATGGAGATTAAGAGGCAAAAAGTCTTAATCAGTGGTGGAGCTTGAAAGAGGAGTAATCCATGTGCACAAGTATCCTCCAATAGGAAAATAAGAGTTGACTTTATGTCCATATGAGACAAAAAGTGCTTTTTCTCTTTTTATAAAATAAGAATAATGTTTTATTTGTGCAACTTAGGATAAGAGGAAAAGGTGGACTTTTTATTTAATCAAAAGGGGAGGAAATATTCCTTTTAATCAAATAAAGACTTAGGATAAATGGTTAGCCCATAGGATAAAAATCCAATATATGATCGAATTTTAAGATTTGATCAAGAGATTGATATTGTTGAAAATATTGATTATTGATAAAAATGATTCAGGATTGATAAATCAAATAAATGGGGCCCAAAGTCTAGGCGATCATTTTAGGGTGCATACATTTGCCCCTCTTTGACTAATGTGTGATCAATCTGGGAACACATGCAGTCAAAGAAGAATTGAAATGTGAGATCGATCTGGGATCACAAGACAACTTAGATGTGAGGTCAATTTGGGATCACACCAGGACAAAGCACAAACAAAGGCCTTTGAACATGAGGTCGATTCGGGATCACATTCAAAGTAAGAGATAAGAATTTCAAATTTGAGCGACAACTCACAAAAGATGTCTGAATCAAGAAAATCAAGGAAATCAGGGATTAGAATCCCATAGGTACTGCCCCCTCAGAATCAAAATTGAAATCAGGTAGAGAGGAGAACAGCGAATCGATAAGGATTTGATCAAATCAGAATGAAATCACAATCAAAGGTAAGGGTCAATAGGTTAACCATTAGGCAATGAAACATGCCCCAGCCTGACTGAAAAGATGTAGTCAAATGTGAGAAAGGAGGGAATGGAATGAATATGAATGAAAGACTAGAAGTTTGGAAGATATGGAAATGAAGAAATGACAATGCCCCAACAAAGATCGAAGGATTAGGCCTCAAAAAATGTAGCCAACTACGCAGAAGAAGGGAAGATTTTGAAACATGATTTTGACTATCAAGATGACCTCAGATTTTGATTTTGAGTTCGAAAATGGATCCAAGACGTCGAAATTAGGTAGGGGTGCAATTTTTGTGCAATTCTGAGGTGTTTTGAAAATGAGGTCAAAAAGTCAAAAGGCTATAAAAAGGGTCAAAATGTCATTTTCAAAAATCATTTATCTTTTAGTGATTTAAAAATTTTCAGAGCTTTAGAGAGAGAAAATGGCCCAGCAAGCAGGAGTTCCTATCCATAGGCATTGATTCAAGCACACCCAATTGCACAACCGGCCACCACACTATCTTGCCCCGGTAAGTTTTTGGAAAACTCGAGCTTGTTGAGTTATTTTTCGCATTTAATAGCTTTTTTAGCACGTTTTTCAAATTTTTAAATTTCAAAAATTTTGGTTGAGCGAACTATCGCGTGATACTTTAGAAGTATCGCGCCCTTTGGGGAGAAATGTCGTGTGATAATTCGCGGGTCCCCAAAGTATCACGTGACCTAAGGTACTAGTATCGCATGATACTGGGTGAAAGATCACATGATACTGGGTGAAGTATCACGCAGCATAAGGTATATCGCCCTGCTATAGTGAGAAGTATCACGCGATACTTCTCTAAAAAAGAATATCGCCCAGGTTAAAATTTTGATTTTTTACGCATTTTTGAGAAAAAATGACATGGGTCTAGACAATGTTACGTTTTAGCGATGTTTTATACTGATTTTTAGACATCCATCATGATATGTGCTAACAACTGGCTTGGTTTTGGCTTGCAGGAGGTCTTTTCAGTGCTGATCATCAGAGTGTCTAAGGTGACGGGATTGAGATGTGTCTGAGATCTAGACGATCCAGGCAATGCTAATGTCCGGGCCATGGGATTCAAGTACTTATTGAGATATCCGTACATCAGAGTGGACCATGGGTTTTTGACTGCTCTTGCCGAGAGATGGCATAGTGAGCACAACACCTTCCACCTGCCTATTGGAGAGGCGTCGATCACTTTAGAGGATGTCTACGGGATCTTATGAGTGTCATGTCATGGCGAGCCGGTGAGTATAATCATGTTTTAAGATATAATCAGAAATGTAATATTTCTAGATGATGAAAATTGACATGATTTGTTTGTTGGCACAGATGTACTATGATCAGGATGCCACTGAGGGGCGTCGACTGATCTAGGAGATGTTCCAGGATGTCACTATTCTGGATAGGCATATCAGCTAGAAGAGGCTGATAGATGATTTTGGCAGAGACTACCCAGTGCCATGTATAGTGGCATCCATTATCTCACAGATCCTGATGACTGACCGTAGTCAGAAGGGATTCCCGCTCGGATGGGCTTGGTTATTGGTTGATTTGGTAGGCAGGCCTCGACAGATGGCATGGGGTCCTGCCATATTGGCAGAGATGTACCATGAGTTGCACGAGATCGTCTACAGAGACGGTCGGACATGGACATGCGGTGCCATCCTGGCACAGGTGTGGGCATGGGAGCACATCACTGTGGTGCGTCCCAAGGTTCAGCCAAGGGAGAGGAGGTACCCCTTTATCTATAGGTACCTCAGGTTCATATCACATGCCCATACTGGGGATGTGATGTACTACAGGAGGATTTTGGATGAGATAGTCTCATTCACATGGAGGCCATACAGGGAGGTGGAGGTCTGGGGAGATGCAGCCGATGAGCTGAGTTACATGTTGTGCACTCGGCCACTGGTAGGTTGATATGCAAAGATAGTCAAGAGATTCTGCATCACTCAGGTATGGTGATAGTTTGGGAGGTAGCAACGAGTCTCTACAAAGACTACTACATACGCCAGGGCCAGAGACGAGGAGGGTCATGGGTGGCTACCCATGTTGGATTATCAGCAGGCTATCGTAGAGACAGTGGGTATCAGGAGTGAGCCCTAAGAGTATTTCCCAGATGTGACAGATGCAGGGGCTGATGCAGCCTATAGAGTAGAGTGGTAGAGGGTGCCATTCCCTCGATTTATAGTACTAGATGCATAGGAACCAGCGCAGGGAGGAGACAGAGGGGATGATGGGGGAGACGGAGGAGACAGAGGGGACGGAGGGGAGGGAGGGGATGGAGGAGATGGTGAGAGGGGGAGAGGGAGGAGGATGGAGAGAGGAGAGGGATCAAGATCAGGTGGCTCGAAACGGTCACAGGGATAGAGATCGACGACGCCTGAGGATGAGGTGAGACTAGCTCGCTGGCACGCAGAGGCACAGCAGGATCAGCCTATAGGTGGGGATGATCTGAGAGCCCAGATACAAGCTCAGGAGGTAGAGATACAGCAGCTCTGAATTACTATAGCTGTGAGAGATTAGTAGCTACTAGATCTAAGAGCAGAGCGAGATCAACAGATAGTCAATCTCAGGGCAAAGATAGCATGTCGTGAGGCGATGGCACAGGCAGATGCACTAGAGCTCTAATGGGAGTCAGCAAGAGCAGCCTACTATCATGGACTCTACCTGCAGGCCATTCGAGAGGGTGAGAGAGCACCATCATACTCTTAGAGGGCAGGGGTATCAGATGTGGTACTTGATAGGAGAGCTATGCCTCCTCCACCACCACGAGCTCCTCATGAGGGTGGTAACGAGTCTTAGGGTTAGGTCTTAAGCTTAGATGTTTTGGACATATCCTGAGACTTTTGATCCAAATTTTGGGATCTCATATTGTATTGTATATCATGACATTGTTATAGATTTATGAGATTACTGGATGTTCAATGTATCATGTATTTATGTCTCTCTTGTGATGGATGTATCAGTTTATGTATATTGTCTTATCATTTTGCTCAAAATGCTTATGTATGTTCTCTCTCATAGATGTATGTTTAATTCATGTGTATGATATAGACTCATGTTTCTTGAAAAATGACAGTTTTGATATAGATACGATGGTATGATTAACCCCTTGTGATGAACAGGAACAGGTTTGAGAAGAAAAGAAAAAGGAGTGAAAGACATGATTGAGAAGAAGAAAAGGTGAGCGCAGTCAACTGACAGGTCCACGTAAGATGAAAAGGAGAGCTCTTTCCATATGCAAGAAATGCAAAACTAGACTATCATGACCCTAAAAATGCAAGCTACTATGAAAGTGGTTGACTTGCAAGGTCACAACGCTTATAGACATCTAATTATCATCATCGAGCATTATTGGTAGTGTCGTAAGATCATATAATGCACACTAGCATAACTATGTGGATATGAATATGATCTTTATCAGATAGAAATGTGGGAATCCCACCTAGGCATCAAAAGACATATAGGTCAAGATGACTAGTGCAGTGAGATTACCTAAGTTTGTTATGGCAAGATTATGCTTGTATCAAGACATGTGAAAATTAGGATAGCTAGAAGCATGCACTTGCATAACAGTCAAGGATAATACCTTGTCAATCCATAGTGTCAAGTAGGACCAGCATAAATGCTCATGATAGTTAGGATCAAAAAAATATACCCACAAGAAGATAAAGAAAGAAAACATGTTCTCATTCCCTCAGTCTTCTAGCTATGCATCATCGAAAACTTCTCAGGGAGAGACCACTCATCAAAGAAATCCTCATAGACAGCACATAGAAAAATAAAGTCATCATATCGTTAGCGAGTTGATTGTTTAAGTGCATGTGTGTTGGTCATAGAGTCAAACTCTGATTATCATATCTGCTTAGTGAGAAATATCACATCATACTTAGACTATTGGGTAAGACATCTAATAAGTGTTAAGAAACACTTGACGCAAGGGTAGTGTTGAAAAACACTGTTTGGAGTGGTGTTGAAAAAAAAAAAAAAAACACCTGTTGTAAAATGCCCCAAGAGACAAATGCACCTAAAAGACCAATGCTAACAGTTATGCCCCCTAGACAAAGACAAAGACCAATTCTAGACTAAGCCAAATAAGGTCAAGGCATGATGGGAAGTGGCTAAGTGTCAAGGATGCATGCTAACAAATAGGAGTGCAAAGGCCTCAAGTAGCGCGTGTTTCCAAGTTTTCACCACTTGGATTCTTTTTTCATTTTTTGATTTTTTTCTTTTTTTTTGTATTTTTGCTACCAAGGTGCCTATTGCTAGGTTTTCACCAAGGCACGTTTTCTATTTTTTTAAATTTTTGAATATTTAATTTTTTTGTATTTTTTTTAGGACTTTTTATGCTTTTTTAAGATTTTTTCAGCAATATATATCAATTTTTTGGTTTTTTTTTTCAGGATCAATAAGATATGTACAAGGGATGCCCCTAGATAGAAATGAGCATCAAGGATAGAACTTCTTGAGGTGCACAATGTTGATGGGATCAGGGAGCTGTTCTCCATCAGGATCTGACAATAAATACGCATTAGTACCAAAAGCAGCTGTAATGACATATGGTCCAAGCCAGTTAGGTTCAAACTTTCCCTTTTGCTCTCGGTTCTGTTGGTTCTTAGGGTTCTCTCATAAAACAAGATCACCTATTTGAAATTCTCTAGGGAAAATTTTTTTGTTGAATGCCTTGGACATACGCTTCTGATACACTCTCATATGATCAAAGGAAGCTTTACGCTTCTCATCTAAAAGTTCTAGTTCTTGTAACCTCATGGTGCGGTAATCCTCATCTGTAATCAAACCTTTGAGTGAGACTCTAAGTGATGGTATCTCGACTTCTAAAGGCAATACCAGTTCAGTGCCAAAGGTGAGAGAAAAAGGAGTGGCTCCTGTAGGTGTGCGAATGCTTGTTCTGTAAGCCCATAGTGCTGGATTGATTTGTAAGTGCCAATCCCTACCATTCTTGTGCACTGTCCTATGAAGAATCTTAAGAATGGTTTTGTTAGAAGCTTCTGTCTGTCCATTTCTCTGTGGAAAATAGATGGAGGACCAATGTTTCTTGATTTTAAACTTTTTGCATAAATGCTTTAGGTCCTTATTCTTGAATTGACCTCCGTTATCAGTGATAATCTCATAAGGCACTCCAAACTGACAAATAATATGATTCAAGATGAACAAGGAGATAGTCTTCCCTGAAGAAACAGAAAGTGGCACAACTTCCACCCATTTTGTGAAGTAGTCAGTGGTAGTAATAATGAACTTATGTCCACCTGATGAGATGGGATGAATCTGTCCAACTAGATCAAAGGCCCAGCACTGAAATGGCCAATGAGAAATAGAAGGGATCAGCTCCCTACTTGGAGCATGAATCAAGTTTCCATGTTTCTGACATTTTTCACATGACTTAGCAAAGGTGACTGCATCTATCTGCATTGTGGGCCAATAATATCCCACCCTACGCAACCTTCGGGCCATGGCAAGACCATTAGAATGTCCACCACAAATGCCCTCGTGGATGTCAACTAACGCTTGGTTGGATTCCTCCTTTTCCAAGCACCTAAGGAGCATCCCATCTAAACCCCTCCTATATAAATCACCAAAGATGAGGGTGTGGTAAGAGGCATTACGGATGAGGTTTTGGCATTCAGAGTGGTTGAATGTGTCAGGAATGATGCCATCATGAAGGTATGAATAGATAGTACCATATCAGGAAGACTCATGTGTGACAATGGTACAAATGACATGGCTTTCAGATGAGTCAAAGATGGGATGGTGTAGCTCTTCCACCAGGAATTCAAATCTAGATTCATGTGTCTCCAACTAAAGAAGTGAAGCTAATGTGGCCATGGCATCTGCAGCTTTGTTCTCTATCCTAGGGATCTGTTGAAACGTAACAAAGGTAAAGTAACGCTTCAATGAGTCAACCATCTTTTTGTAGGGTATCAATTTATCATCTTTGGTTTGATACTCCTCATTGACCTGGTTGATGATTAACTAGGAATCCCCAAAGACATGTAACTCTATGATGTTCCATTCTATAGCCATTCTCAAGCCATTGGTTAAAGCTTTATATTCTGCAATATTATTCATGCATGGGAATAAAAGTATGTAAGACTTTGGGATATTGTACCCATGTGGAGAAACAAATAACACTCTAGCACCTGATTCATTTTGCATGCGAGAACCATCAAAGAACATTGTCCAAGTGCGAGTAGTCATTAACAAGATGTGTTCGTCTACGAATTCCACTTGGACCGGCATACTATCCTGAATTGGGAAATCAGCTAATTGGTCAGCAATAGCTTGCCCTTTTATGGCCTTCCTTTCAACGTACTTTATGTCAAATTCAGTTAGGACCATCATCCATTTAGCAAGTCTACCCGTGAGGGCAGCCTTACTAAGCAAGTATTTAAGAGGATCAATTTTGGCAACCAAATCTATGGTATGAGCAAGCATGTAGTGGCACAACTTTTGAGAAGCAAACACCACTGCAAGACAAGACTTCTCAATGTTATTGTAATCGATCTCATAGGAGACTAGAGTATGGCTGATATAGTATATGGCCCGTTCTTTCCCAGTATCATCTGATTGAGCCAAAAATGCCTCCAGAGAAGTGTATGTAGCTGAAATATATAGGATCAATGGTTTCCTTGGAATAGGAGGCATTAGGATCAGAGGTTTAGCCAAGTATTGTTTGATCTGATCTAGGCTCTTTTGACAATCCTTGTTCCAAACACAAGAAGCACCCTTATGTAATGTCTTGTTAAAGGGTTGTGCTCTATCTGCAAGCTGAGAAATAAACCTCCTAATCGATTGAAGATGTCCCTGAAGACTTCTCATTTGGCTGATATTTCGAGGAGGTGGCATATCTAGAATTGCTTGGACCTTTTCAGGATCAACTTCGATACCTTTTGCTAATATTATGAATCCTAAAAGTTTGCCTGAGGTTGCACCAAATGCACACTTCTTTGGATTCAATCTGAGTTGAAACTGTTCCATGCGATCTAGAATTACTTCTAGATCATCGAGGTGTGTGTCCCATTGTCTTGATTTTTCCAGGGTATCATCCACATAATCTTCCATGTTTTTGTGCATCATATCATGAAAGATAGTGGTCATAGATTTTTGGTAGGTTGCTCCTGCATTCTTTAATTCGAATGGCATGACGTTCCAGCAATAGGTTCCCCATGCACATTTGAATGCTATTTTCTCTTGGTCTTCAGGAGCTATTTTGATTTGATTATACCCTGAGAAACCATCCATTAGAGAGTATATGTCATAGCCCACTGTCATGTCCACTATCATGTCAATGTTTGGAAGTGAAAAATCATCCTTTGGGCATGCTTTGTTTAAATCTCTAAAATCTATGCATACATGAATGGACCCATCATGTTTGGAAATTGGCACTATGTTTGAGATCCATTCTGCATAATCGATGGCTCTAATGAACCCAGCTCTCAAAATTTTTTCTAATTCTACTTTGACAAGGAGAGCCACATGTGGATGCATTTTTTTGAGTCTCTGTTTCACTGGTTTGACGCCTAGAGCTATGGATAAGTGATGCATTATAAGATTTGTGTCAAGCCATGGCATGTCTGAATAGGTCCATGCAAAATTAATTTTCTTTTTTTGTAAGAACTGTACATATGCCTTGGTCTCTCCTTCTGATAAAGACTGAGCAAGATGGACTATTTCAGGATTTTCTTCTGTGTTCAAATTGACTGGCTTTGTTGGTTCAATCAATACTGATGATCTATCCTAGAAATAACTTAGCAAGTTATTAAGTACCCCATCCTTAGGTGCCTCAAAGAGGTTTTCACCCTCGGATACATCATTTCTTTTTACTATTTTTGGTTCTGACACTACCACAAAGTGGTTTTCGCCATCAGACCTATTTTTCTTTTTTTCTTTCTCTTTTATTTTTAGACTGAGGTACTTATTATCAGGCTCTGTCATGCTGGTTGTTGGTTCACTGGTGGAAGAAGCCATGGGTTCAAGAGCATTCAGATAGCAGGCAATTTCATAATCATTCTGAAAAGTGAGGAATGTAGGCTCTTGATGGCACTGAGACTATTTAATTAGGTCAAAGTGAACAAGGGGTAGGTCAATGACCGGTTCAATGTTTTTTATACGAAAGGTGTCATCTCCGGTGACCATATAATCAGAGTTCATCAAGTCTTCTCCTAAGATACCTAAATTAGGATTCATCCTATCAAATGAAGCGTCGTCCACTAAGGCAATTTGAAGAGTGCAATCCTCTAGTCCTACACCAGGATCGTTGGCCGCATCGGGTTGGGCACTATAGGCATGGAAAATATCTATGTCCAAATCAACTGTTGCATCTTAAAGTGAGTCCCATTCATATTCATGGGAGTCTGTGTCTAAGTCATCATTTAGGCCTCATGATGTAGAAGCCTCAAGGTTAGGAAGGGTTTCCCCCTCTCTAGTGCTAGTGTTGGTACTATCTGTCGCAGCTAGGACAGTAACACTTTCCTTTATCGATCTAGCAGTCATACAGTCACTATCCGTCGTAGCTGGGATAGTAGGACTGTTAAGTATCAAATCTGTGGAATCTCCCCAAAGGAGATTTATTGAGGGCACCCAATCATCAGACACATCTTGTTGATTAGAAAGATCAGGCATATAGTTTGAGTCACTATCATTGTCCATCGCAGCTGGGACAGGGACACCTTTCTTCTTCTTATTCTCAAAACCTAAGCCAACCATGGACTTATTCTTTCATCCGAAGAGGGCATGATCAAGAGGCTCAGCTTTAGCATCCAGCCTATGACTAAGGGGTCCATATCCCAGATATCCCATATTTTTAACCAGTGTATACCCTTTCCCATAAGCTTCAGGTGAAGGAGCAAAATTCTTGTTGTGTTTGTATTTTCTCTCATGATAGATCCAGTCCCTTATGGCAACTTCCTCTTTCTCTTCCTGAATGGGAACCGAAGACTCAACAAATTTTCCAAATAATGTCATTGCTAATGATGAAGGCTTCACATTTGGTGATGGTCTCCCATAAGACCTAGGAGAGATTGGCATGTTTGTAAAAGAATCAATTTTATAATCTCCCATCCCAAGATCTATGGTCTTAAACCTCTACTTGCATTGTTCAAGTGAACTACTAGGACTGTCAGCTTCCCTATTCAAAGGTACATGTGATCCGGTGGAAATGTTATTAACTAACAAAGCACTATCTCAAAGGATGCAAATTTCTACACCGTTATGGAGAAACTTAACACACTGGTGATATGTTGATGGGACTGCTTGCATTTCATGAATCCATGGCCTACCTAGCAAAATTTTGTAGGCTAAAGGTCCAACATCAACAATTTGAAATAAGATATCTTTTTCTACTGGACCAATGCGAATAGGCAAAATGGCCAATCCCTTAGAACTTCTTTCTACTTCATCATATGCTTTGATCGTGATCTTTTTCCTTGTGTCAATGACGTTCTCAGAATATCCTAGAGCCGGCAACAAACTCATAGTACAAATATTGAGCCCCGCACCCCCATCTATCAGTACACGCCTGACACGGGTTTTATGAATCATGACTTCAATGTGTAAGGCCAAGTTATGTGGGTGACTGATGGATTTGTCATCTTCTTCTGAGAAGGTGAGGTAATGAGGGCTAGCTAAATGGTTGACCATGTTCTGGAATTGATCAATATCTAAGTTGTTAGGGATGTTGGCTGCTCGCAAACCATCCTCAAGGACACGCTTGTGCTTAGGGGATAATTCTAAAAGCTCAAAAATGGATATCTGCACAGGTGTACGTTGTAACTGGTCAATAAGATCGTAATTGGAATCAGGACCACCGACAGATTTAGGAGGAATGCCTTTAGACATGGGTTGCTTAGACTTGCTAGTGCTAGGACCTCTGATGATAATGGGCGCTTGGGCCTGGCCCCTAGTGACAGCATTGAGGGACTGGGGCATTCTTTGTGAGTGAGGACCTCTTATCACCACAGCGGGTCTTTCATCAGTCATAGGAGTTGAGTCCACATTATGTCCATAGGGATCTTTCCCTCTCATCATGTTGACACTATCATCCACAACTTCAACCATGTTAATAACATTCTCTGCATTTGTGTAGGTGTAGTTGATAGCCACCTTGCCATTCTTAGAATTCTCTCCTTTCTCATATTTAGGCAAGGGCTCTTTAAAGGCTTTATGATCCGCATTAGTGGTTAACCCATCCACTTGTAATTGTCCTTTTTCAATAAGGTCTTGGACAAGATGCTTGAGTTTAAAACAATTTTCTATGTCATGTCCAATCCCATTATGGAAAACACAAAAAGCCTTAGCATCCCACCAATGAGGCAAAGGATCCGGTATACAATGTTTTGTAGGATCCTGTGGGTGTGCCAAATTATGAGCAACTAATGTCTTAAAAACATCTGCATAAGATTCTCCCAATTTAGTAAATTATCTCTTCTCCGTTTTAGATCTCCTTTGATACTTAGGTTTATCTTGTTGTGTTGAAGATGTTTGTAGCTTCATAGCTTGAACTGCATGAGAGAGGTTAAGAACTCCTTCATTTTTGACTTGAGATGAGTCAACAACTCTGTCATTGACCACTTGCTTGTTTTTGTTCCAATAGGAGTTCTTTTTGTCCTTGTTGCCATTAGTATTGTTATTTTGGCTATTGTTGTTATTTGTTGGCTTAGCCAAAATTCCTTGTTCTTTTAGGACATCCTCAATGCGACATGCCACCTCTACCATAGTATCAAAGGAATTAAATGGGATTTTCTTGACTTCATATCTTAGTTCTGGTATTATGTTGCTCAAAATGATATCAATTCTCTCCTCCTCAGAGATTATCCTTGGGTATTTTGAACACAATCACCTCCATCATTGTAAAAATGTGATAAAAAATTCCCCTTGATTTTGCTTGAGTTTGCACAAATCAAGCATTGTGACTGACCTCGATAAGTTGTAAGCAAAATGCCGAACAAACCTTTGGACAAGTTCTTTAAATGTCTTTACTAGAGGGGAAAGGTTGGTGAACCACTCCATGGCTTGACCTTCTAAACTCCTTGGGAATAATCTCATCAAGTAGGAGTCTTCATGGTGAAAGGAAAAGCTCATTATGTAGAACTGTCGAACATGGTCGTGAGGGTCACCAATGCCATCATATTTGTCATATGTTGGGAACTCAACTTTCTTAGGGAATTCCACCATCATCACACTTTTGTCAATGGGGTTAGGACATATGGAGTCCAAATGAAACGTGCTCTTAGGAGCCTTCATCTTGTCTATATCCTTTTGCATTTTTAAGATCACCTCATCGGTTGAAGGGTTCTATTTCTTGATCTTTTGGTGAACATCAAAATTATATGGAACTTTAGCACCTTTGTTAATAAGACTTTCCAAGAATTGATCTTTGTTTTGTTCCACATATTGCTCCACATATGCTTGAAAAGATGGTTCTTTTTGCATAGTCCTGAAATCCATATGATCAAATTTAGCATAACTTCCTCCATGTTGTGAGCCATGATGTGCTCATTGGGAGGGTTGCTTTGAATGTCTATGAGATGACTATATCCTATGATGGTCATATCTTGAAACCTTTCTTCCTCTAGGGCTTGGGGATTGTGAAGGTGTCCTTGATCTTCTTCTAGGACTTGGCGAAGGGGTAGATGGGGGTGAGTTGGTCCCACTATTGGTGCCCCTTCTGTTGAATCGACTTTGGATTTTTTGTGTGTAGAGTCTATCTTCTTCTTCTTGTGTGACTCTTTTCTGTATATCCAACAATGCACGTTCCTCTTCCTCTAGTTGTCTGAATTTTTCCTTTTTAGCAGCCTGTTCATCTAAGTAGGCTTGCTTCTCTCTCTCAATGCTTCTCAATCTTGTATTTGCATATCGAGAGGTGTCTTTGAGCGGGGAGGATTGTCATGAATGCCTTATAGCATTAGCTGCATTTATGTGGTGATCACTAGATTCATTGTTTTGGTCTTCATGTTGTGACCCTGAATCTAAGCGAGCTTGCTTATGATGTCTCTCAACTCGTTGGTGAGCATCAAAATACCTCACATTGTTGGGAGGTCACCCGGGTGGACTAGCATGAGAAGAACCACCATACTCTCTTCTATGTCATTGGAAGATATCCTCGAGAGTTTGATTCATGGCTTCCCTTTGTTGTCAGGTGAAAGTGTAACTCATGTCCATGCTTGATGAAAGTGGTACAAAAGAGGTGCTCACTTCACTAGGATTAGCTCCTAGATTAAAACAAACCTCAGATTCACTCTTAGGAGATTGATCAAAAGGGGGTCCTTTTTCCTTATGTTGTCGACGGGTCTTGATGGGTGGTAACTGGCTAAAGGCAACAGGGGGTCACTTTCCTTGATTGACTTGGTACCTTGTCATAACTGACATGAAAGAAAGATACTCTCAATGATAAGGTGACCTCTCAAAGTGTCAACGCCAAACTAGGATAATCAAAGTTCTCTATTGTCCAAAAAAGAAATGAAAAGATAAAAAAAGGGCTTTACCAACACTGTCAAAGAGGTGCTTCAAATCAAAGGGTGACTACCCTTGCACTTTTGAATCAGGAGGGTGGACTAGGCCAAAAGATAATTGAAATTGAGATTTAAATGAAAGTGATTTGGACAGTAAGAGTACTAAAATTTTCCAAGAATGTAGCTAACAATCTTAGAGATGAACCTTGGCACCAAGAATGACCTTCTAACTTGACAATTATTTCAAGGTGATTTCGTAAATCAAATAATGCTATCCCGGAGGACTAAAACTAGAAATTTAGAGTCAAGACAGGCCTCAAACGTCAGGGCAAGAAGCCTACTCTAAGACCTAACCTGATTAACAGTGACTGAAACTGACCAATTTGTAAGCATGGCAGAATTTAACTAGGTGATATAGTCTAGGCTACTGGGGTGATATACCTATAACCGCGTGATACTTCGCACGATGCCAGGTGATATACCTCAGCACTAGCGGGCGATATACTCCAGCCAGGTCGGGTGATAGTCCGTCAAGGGTGAACTATCACGCGATATTTCTCTTCAAAGTAGGCGATATTTTTAGCAAGTGCGAAGTATCACATGATATTTCACTTTACATAGTGCGATAATGTTGCAGAATTGTTCAACTCTTGACTAGAATTATGTAAAATTTGTGTTTTTGGGTCTGCTTGGTCAAAATTTTTAGTCTGAGGGTTGATGTTTTTGATTTCAGTCACAATATCAGTAGAATTTTGGCAGGTTTGCAAATAGTGAGGGATCAAACATGTATCAAACACTTGAAATAAGGGCAAAAAAAACCTTGCCAAAACAAACACTTGTGATACCAGAATTGAAAAAGTACCTTATGAACACTACCGATTGTTTGTATGTAAGAACATTTGCACTGGCATCACACAACCGAAGACAATTCAAGAAAATCTATCCTAAAAAGTCAAGGCTCAATACTTACCAACTTAGCCCACAACTTGATGCCCCCTCATCTCACACCAAGTGGTTACCCACAAGAGATGTTGGCTTTGTCATGGAAATGTCAAATGACACAACCAAACGGGCACATATGGTGAGTATCTTAAGGTGATCCAAGTAAACCACTTGGATCAATCCTTGCACTAAGAAAATAAGCAGCTAAAATAAGGTGGCTTCTATCTAATGGTTCTTAATAAAGATTTCTGTTCACAACACCCCTCTTGCTCCTCATAAAGGACTAGGACCTTGCGGCCTCAAGAGTACCTTAAGCATTCTTGTTCAATGTTTTCCCCATGGTCGCAATCCCATGAGCTACTCACATCAAATGAAGATAAGTGTTATGTCTACCAAGGTTTTTGGTGTCCTTGATAGCCTTGAGATTATAGTGAGTTGGAATCACTTGCCACCAAGGAAAATGATGACAAGGTTGTCCCCACTTGAGTCGTTCCTCTTGATTGCTCAAGAGCAAGCCCGCTAAAGGATTCCTAAACTAAACAAAAAATAGATCAATTCTTGAGGTTCAAGGTTTTTGGTTCACCACAAGGGTGAAGAGCATACTCCCCTATCTCAAGAATCTCTCCCAAACACACCAAGCAAAGAGGTTCAATTACTCCCTTGCTTCCAAAACCTTAAGATGGGTCAAGATTTTTTGGTTCACCTAAAGGTGAAGAGCATACTTCTCCTACCACCTCAAAATCTCTTTCACAAGGTTTTAAAGATTCCTAACACAATTAGTGAATGCCACACTTGAAAGGAAAGCAAATAAACAAGCAAGAAACTTTTTTTTTATGCTTGGGCAGCCCTACAAAAATAGTTAGTAGCCCTCTTTGACATGCATTTTTAGCAATTTTCAAGCAATGAGAGCACCTATAAACACAACTTGTTAGACCAACAAGGTTAGCAACATCAAAATCCAAATGTAAATATGCAATAACTGATAGATTCAAGCTAAAAGATGCAGGTTAGACCTATCTAAATACAGTAAGATAAAACAGCAAGCTAAAATGATCAAATTCAGATGATAAAACTGGAAATGCAAGTCTCTATCAGATCAGGCAATATACCTCAGACTTCACCAGTATCGCGCGACATAGTTTCCTATAGTCACACGATATACCTTAGTCTGGGTGATACTTCGCACTATGGGCGGGCGATACTTCGCACGATGCCAGACAATATACCTCAGTACTGGTGGGTGATTCTTCTATCACGCGAAGTGTCACACCACTATACAAAGGTATATCACATGATATTTCTGAGAAGTATCGCGCAATACTCTGAGACAAAAAACCAGAACTGTAAAATTTCCAAAAAATAATCCGAAAAATGATGAAAATCCAAATGAAATAAAGGACAAAGCCTATCTACTCTGCCCCACGGTGGGCACCAGAAATGTACACACTAAAAAGGTGCACTTATATGAACCATTACATGCAAAGTTGCTCAAGAATGAGGCCTCACAAAGCGACTCATAGCTCTCTATGCATGGAGTTGCAAGGGACTATGATGTGTTTGCTCTCAGCTAGAGCTACAATCTTGTGACCTTGCTAGTCAACCATACAATGAGAGATTCACAATGAAGACAAGGGCAACAATGCCAATATCTCCAAGAATCACTATGAAGATGTAATGCAATGCAACTAAAATGAGGATGCAATCTAAGCTATGAAAGGAAAGTACAATGCAACTAATCTATTAAAGGAAATAGCAATGGATTACAATGCCTCCTATTTAGACTATGTGAGCTTATTCTATTGCATAAAAGGAAATCTATACTAAGAATGCCATTATCATGCAACTATGAAAGAAAATATGCAACTAAATGATGAAAGCAACAAGTCTTCAATATCCTCAAAAGCTCCAAATGCACCTAAAACCTATAGCATAACATTAGCATAAAAACATGGTATATGCAAATGGAGGAGAGAGCTCTCCTTTTATAAGAAATGAGGTGAAATGGACCATGGAGATTAAGAGGCAAAAAGTCTTAATCAGCGGTGGAGCTTGAAAGAGGAGCAATCCATGTGCACAAGTATCCTCCAATAGGAAAATAAGAGTTGATTTTATGTCCATATGAGACAAAAAGTGCTTTTTCCCTTTTTATAAAATAAGAATAATGCTTTATTTGTGCAACTTAGGATAAGAGAAAAAGGTGGACTTTTTATTTAATCAAAAGGGGAGGAAATATTCCTTTTAATCAAACAAAGACTTAGGATAAATGGTTAGCCCATAAGATAAAAATCCAATATATGATCGAATTTTAAGATTTGATCAAGAGATTGATATTGTTGAAAATATTGATTATTGATAAAAATGATTCAGGATTGATAAATCAAATAAATGGGGCCCAAAGTCTAGGTGACCATTTTAGGGTGCATACAATTATGATTCATTAAGGATAGAGGTCACCATGAAATGCAATTAGCACCAAAACTGTAGGAAAATACGGCTCTAATGGCAAGTAAAACAACACCAACTTTGAAACGGTCCTTCCAATCCTTATGATATCTTAGGAGAAGATTCCAAAATAGGTCCACAACATCATGTAAGCTTCACATACCATGAAACCAACAAATACAACAATTATAATGCAAACAACAAAAAATAGGAAATATTTTTGGTTGATGCAAGATTGCTGAAAGCTCGAGATGCTCCTGCATCAGACACCCCAGGTAAACAAAAAGAATGTTCTCATGAACATATTGAGGGAATCAAAACATGTATGCCATATCATTTCTTAACCCATATCTCCTCTTTTCCTTCATTCCATGCGGTCTTTACTTTATGCATTGTCACACCCAACAAACTAGCTTGTCCTACACTTTTCTCATCTTTCCTTTTTGCTGTTGACTGAAACTGATTCTGACCATCTTTTCCTCTATTGATTACACTAGCACTTTAGTGAATCTCATCTTCTCTAGACTTACTAATCATCTCGGGACCATCTGCAATCCTCTGTATCACTAGTGCCATCATTTGTTGCACTATCTTTGTTAGAAAGACTATTTCCTCTTAATCTCTATAAATTCCTCAACTATGTCATACTCCTTTCCTTACAAATTCAGCTTCCTTTCATCCATAGGTTTATCAATGCTCTACTCCTAATGTTTGTCATAAGGAAAACACCTGATAACTCCACATCCCTTAGTTCCAACTTCCTTTAAAGGTAACAACTTACATTTGGATCCACCATGCATTACCACATATGTATTTTCATGACCATCAAACAAAACATGTCTATCAAATTGCCAAGGTCTCCCAAGCAATAGATGACAAGCATCCATGGGCAATATATCACATAATATTTCATCATGATAAGATCCAATCTAAAAATTAACCAAGCATTGTTCTTCAATCCTAACCTTAGACACATCTTGTATCCAACTAATCTGATAAGGATTAGGATGTTTCCTTCTTTCCAAATTCAACTTACTAACCATCTCTTCTAAAACAAAGTTATCAAAACTGCCACCATCAACTATGACATTACATACCTTATCCTTGCACTTACATCTGGTTTTGAACAAATTTCTTCTTTGCACTGGTTCTTGGACACATGTAGCCAACCTCCTAGTGAGAAGAAATTCACTTTGTTTTGCAGTATTCTCAATGTTTTCTTTAGAAATTAATGCAACTCTTTTCTTAGGACATTCAAAAATTCTATGACCTTGTTCACCACATTGATAACAAGTAAAAGTAAACTCATTTCTCCTTCTCCCTCTTTGTCCAACATTGTAGTTATTAGCAGCTGGACCACTACCAGATCCTTCATCAGTCTTCTTAGGATTGCCTCTAGCAACTGTTTCATTCGTCTTTCCACTTTTGTTCCTATTATTTTGTCTTCCTTCAAACCTCCTGTTCATTCTTCAATTCCATCTAATAAGCATCTCCTATAGTTGTCATCTGAACAGTAAGTAACTCTTCTTGAATACTAGGTCTCAAGCCATAAACATACCTAGCAACATTCTCTTTATCAACTTCAGAATGACCAGTCCTAATCAAGAGTTTGTAAAACTCTTGAGTATATTCTTGAGCTGATTTGTTTGTCTGCTTCAAATCTTGCATCTTCTTAAACATCTCCAATTCATAATCCACCAAAATGAATTGTTTTTCAACTTGTCAACCATTCGGTTCCATCTAGTGATATTTTCCTTTCCTCTCCTACTTCTTTCCAATTAAACTTCTCTCAACCAAATATTTGCATGACCCTTCAACTTAGTCTTTGCAAATTAAACTCTATCAAGATATTCTATTTCTTCATATTCAAAGTATTCATCTATCTCATTAATCCAATCAATCAACTCTTTAGGCCTAAGGCTTCCAACAAATGTAGAAACTTCAATTTTAGGTCTCTTCCCAATTTTAGACATAGCTTTCAAGGTTCTACTTTCTTCTAGATCTCTAACTTCTTCTATAGCTTCTTCAAATTGATCTTCTTCAGATTCATCACTATCATCCTTCAAGGTATTCTTATTTTTCAATTCCTCTTCTAGATCTTGCACTTATTTTTGCAAAGCCCTAAAATCATCAAGACTAAATTCTCTAGCAGGTTCTTCCTCTGAGATCTCTCGAGCTCTTCTCGGAGGCATCTTCAATTCAAGGTCCTAGTGTAGACTGCCTCAACCTCGGTGCTCTTTCCACATAGTCAAGATCTTCAAGCTCTGATACCACTTGATGTAGGGGAGGGATGGAGGATCCAATAATTAATGGTCCAAACCTACACTACCAATTATAACAACAACAAGCACAGTGGAATAACACAATATAATTCTTCAAAACATAATTTCATTCAACATGGCCGACTATAAGGCCTTCCAAGTTTCAGCCTATTAAAATGAAATAAAAAAGTATCTTAGAAATCTCCTAGCTAGTCCATCTCTAAAACACATCAGAAACTAATGGAAACACTAAGGTAGATCTGAACTTGAGCTCGCAAGCCTCCAAGCAATCTCCTTGTCTCTAATTATGCAAACCATTAGCTCTGCTATTACAATATTAGATAAAAAATCTGATCTAAAAGATCTTATAGGATCTAGTTATGCTTCTAATCTCATGCTAATACCAATCTACCATCATCTCTCCTAAACATCTACCCAAGCTCTCAATAAATAGCTAGCTAAGCCACAAGTCGGCCAGTCAAGCAATTAATTATATTATAGGTCCAGTCTAGAAGATTTAAACCAAAAGTAATAAAAGAGTGATCAAAACTTAATGTGCGTTTGGATTTAGGTTCACACATGACCCAAGAACATTTCCTTAACCACAAAAGGCCCCATCTCATCACATGGAACCACGCAAGAAGAAACACTCCACATTTTGCATGAAAACTGGCAGAAAATAGGTCCCTAAGAAAAATGGTCATAACTTTTACTCATAATGAATTGGGACTTGAAATCTTGGCAAAAGATATTATTTTAGGTCCTATTTAAGGCCCTAAGATTGCAAAGGCTTATTCATTAAGGATCAAGGTCGCCATGACGTGCAATTAGCACCAAAACTACAAGAAAATATAGCTCTAACGACAAGTAAAACTTTGAAATGGTTCATCCAATCCTTATGAGATCTTAGGAGAAGGTTCCAAAATAGGTCCACAACATCATGTAAGCTTCACACACCATAAAACCAACAAATACAACAATTATAGTTCTACAAACAATAGAAAATAGGAAATATTTTTGGTTGATGCAAGATTGCTCAAAGCTCGAGATGCTCCTGCATCAGCTCACCAAAATATGCACTTTATATATCTATTCTTATTCATTTTACTTTTGGATCTATATTATGTGCAATATATGGTAGATCATTTGTTTGTGGTTTATCCTATTTAGAGCATGTTCATTTATATTTTGGTCCCAACTATTCTTATGTAATGTGTTCATCATTTCCATTAGAATCAATGTCTACAGAGATGGTATTTTGTGTTGTCATGTGTGACGCAAGTTGTATTGGTCATGGTAGTCCACATCTCATTCCTTACCACTATGGAAATGTCTTGGTGTAACTTATTTCAAAATATTTTTGGCCAAAATGGTTGACGACATCAAGAAGTATAATAAGATAAGAGATTTTTTCTGATCATGTGGATTATGTGTATCTTATATGTAAATTGATTGTGAATCTATTTATGGAATATCTGTATCATTGATCACATGTGTGAAAGAGTATTGGTAACAATGATCTCAATAGTGGATTAAATTTTATTTCAAATAATTTGGTAGTGAACCTATTATTTTTAAGGGTAGTTATCTCAACTAGTAGTGAGTCTTACCTATGGTGAGCACAACTAATAGTGAGCCTTTCTAAAAACTACCTTAAGTGGTGTCACCCTAAAAGATATTTCTATTATATGAGAATTATCTTGTTCATGGTTTCCTAATTTTGTTTTCCATATAAATATTGGTGTTCTATATTTTGTTGTTCCCATGCTCACATTTTTTGTGGATATTTAATGTTCTTAACCAATAGATTAGAATTTATTATTATTGTTTCTCAATAGTTTATCGATAGAGAAAAAAAATTAATAAAGTGTGAGAGAATAAAGTATTCACTCCCCCTCTCAATTATTTGGCTGATTCAACAATTGAACTTAGATCTTGGTTCCTCAGTGAAGATCTTAACCTCTAAAGGTAGATCCCATGGTGCATAAATTTAAAATTCCCACATTCGATGAATCAAACTACAGTTTATGGAAAGATCAAATGAAAAGTTATTTTGTTTTGATTTGTTACAAGACCTGGAAGCATGTGGAGAAAAAGTATATGTTTCCTCAAAATGGCTTTAACACCTAGGAAAATATACAATCATGTGAGGAGAATGAAAAATAAAGGTATGCTATCACTACTTATTTATCAAAGATTGAATTGGATAAAGTTATTTCTTTGAAAATGAAGTAAAAAAATAAGGATATATTATTACTGATGAAGATTTCATGGAAAAGATCTTCATGACATTACAAGATAGTTACAGTGATAAGATCTCAGTAGTTGAAGAGGTAGATGATCTGAACAATTTCATCGAACTGTATTTATTTGGCACTCTGGCTACATTTGTGATAAGTAAGTTTGCGAGAGAGAAGAGAAGATCAGACACATGTTTCAAGGAAACTAAATCAGATCAAGAACCTGATAGTGATGATGAAGAAGAATTTGAAGTGAAATTTCCATGAACACTGAAGAAAGGTACTTAAAAGTACAAAGGTATTTTATCTCTAAAATATTTTAGATTTTGTAAAATTGTCCATTTGGTTACTAGGTATCTATAGAAGGGTCCAAGATAAAAATTTAAGAAGTTCACTAAGAAGGATTACTATATGAATGAACATCATAGTATTTGAGATGATGAGTCAGAAGAAGAAGAATTTTTGTTTTATGTTGAAGAATATATGAAATTGGAAATTGATATTTCTAACATTTATGATGAGATTGATGATGATATTGAAACTACTTTATATGTTAGACGAAAGAAAAATGGATGGTTAATTAAGATTGGTTATTCTCATGACATGGTTGGAGATAAGAGTAAGTTTGTTTCACTTGACAAATATGATGGTGGCCCTATTAGTTTTTTTTATGATGAGGCAACTTATATTATCGATAGAGGATTTACTACTTTTGATTGAAATAATAACACTAACAATGTGTATTATGTGAAGGATTTATATCACAATTTGGTTAGTGTTGGATATACATGTAAGAATTGATATGATGTTATTTTCAAGAATGAAGGATTTGAGTTTTGGAAAAGATTTAGAGATGTGATTTCAATTATCAAAAAAGGAAAAGAAGGAACATGCACTAGTTTGAAGGTGCTTCGGAAGGATGTTGTCTACTATCACAAACCAATGACAGTTGGCTTTCACACTAGAGGATGTGTTACATTAGCTTTGAGAATTTGGTATGAATAAGTTTATCTCAAGAAGTGAGAGACTTACCTAGATTATGAAAACCAAATAATGTAATTTGTAAAGGATGTCAAGAAGGAAAATGGAGAAGAGAATCAGTCACATAAAAAAATATTCATCTAATGGTTTACTAGAGTTAGTGAACACTCATATTTGTGGTCCTACTAGAACAAGAAGTTTTCAAGGTGATAGATACTTTATACCTTTCATTGATGACTATTCAAGATTAACTTGTGTTGCATTTATTAGAGAAAAATCAGAAGCATTTGAGAAGTTTCAAATATTCATGGCTAGAGTTGAAAATGAAACCTGATAGAAGGTCTAAATGCTTAAGATTTGACAAAGGAGGAGAGTTTACTTGTTATGTGTTTGAGATTTTTTATGATTATATGGAACTAAAGAATAATTTTCAGCTACTAGAACACCACACTAGGATGATGTAGTGGAGAGAATGAATTAGACAATTTGGGAGACATTAAGAACAATGTTGAAGGGTTAAAGTTTACAAAAAATCTACTTTAGAGAAGTAGTACATACTACTATGTACACATTGAATAGAGTTATGCTCTAGAAGAAACATGGAAAGAATTCATATGAGTTATGACATGGGAGAGTACCTATGATTAAGTACTTCAAATATTTGGAAGCAATTGTTCCATTCAAAAATATAATTTGGGGAAATTTGATAGAAGAGAAGATGAAGGTATATTTTTGGGATACTCTACAAAAAGATAAACTTACTAGTGGTATAAAGAAAGTCTGGAAAAAATTGGGGAAAGTGAAAATGTCAAGGTTGATGAATATTTTAGAAGGATCCTGAGAGACATATTGATTATGAATCTAATACAAAGGACATAAGAAAGGATAGTAAGAAAGAAGAAGAAGATGAGACTCAACCAGAATCAAAATCTATAGCTAAGAAACCAATGTTTGTACAAAGAAATTATTTTGTGAATTAAATTATTGGTGATAAGAACTGAGGAGTTGTTACTAGAAGTAGAGAAACACAAGATCATAGTTTTTTGTGTCTACTTTTAGAGATTCAACATGAATCTATAAAAGAAGCATATAATGATCCAAATTTGATAAACATGATGAAGAAATAACTTGATCGTGTCTACTTTTAGAGATTCAACATGAATCTATAAAAGAAGCATATAATGATCCAAATTTGATAAACATGATGAAGAAATAACTTGATCAGATTGAGAAGAATCAAACGTAGGAACTAGTACCCAGATCAAAAAACAAGAATGTGATTGGTATAAAGTGGTTGTACCAAAATAAGTTAGATGAGAATGGTAAAGTGATAAGAAACTAGGAAATACTAGTTTGTAAAGGTTATAATTTGATTGATAGAATTAAGTTGGATGAGAATTATGATCCTATTTCTAAGATGAAGGAAATAGAATATTCCTAGAATTTTCAACACAAGGATTTCAAAATTTATCAGATAGATGTGAGGTTGAAAATTTTGAATGTAGAGATGAAGGAAGAAGTTTACATTGAGCAACCAGAAGGTTTCAGATTAGAAGAAGACCAGAAGCAATATGTAGATTGAATAAGGCATTCTTTGGTTTGAATGTTGGAAAAATGGTCAGCGCTCCCCTCAGGATTCATGACATGGTTTAACAGCCTCTTGTGTCTTCTATAAGTCTAGTGGTTGTATCAGGAATCAAAAAGTTGATCTTTTGGTGCAACGACAACTACTACTTGTAACAAGAGGTATTAGAGCTTGGTCATAGATTTTAATCCCCTCGGGTAACATTGACAGGAAAATTGTTGGAAAAATGGTCAGTGCTCCCCTCGGGATTTGTGACATGGTTTAATAGCCTCCTGTGTCTTCTATAAGTCTAGTGGTTGTATCAGGCATTAATAGATCAATCTTTTGGTGCAACGACAACTACTACTTATAAAATTGAAGTGGGCACTGAGAGCTTGGTATAGCAGATTAGACATATTTGTTTGGAATTTTTTTTAAAAAGGTTCTGTAGACAAAAATATATATTACAAGAAAGATGTAGATCAGATCCTAATTTTTATTGTGTATGTTGATGATATTATTGTTGGAGGAAAGGGTGATTTGTGCAAAAGATTTGTAGATGAGATATAAAAAGGATTTAATATGTCTATGATAGGAGAGTTGAATTTATTTCTTGGATTGTAGACAAATCAGAGAAGAAAATGCATTTTTATTTCTTAGTCCAATTATGTCAAAGAATTGCTGACGAAAATTGGGTTAGAAAATTCCAAACTAGTATGTACTCTAATTGTTACCAGATGCGAGCTTTGTATAGAAGATGTGTCACCAGAAAAATAATGCAAGTAGAGATCAATGATTGGTGGATTGTTACACCTAACTGCTACTAGACTAGATATCATGTATATAGTATGCTTGGCAACCAAATTTTAGAAAGATTCAAAAGAATCACATATTATGGTAGTTAAAAGGATATTCAAATATTTTAAAGGAAAAGAGGAGTTTGGTTTGTGGTATCCAAAATGCCTAAATTTCATATTGATACCTTATACTAATGTAGATTGGGTGCCTTTTTTGGATAATAAAAGGAGTACCATTGGTGGAGATTAGTTTATTAGTTCCCATTTAGTTGCTTGGTCAAGAAAGATGGAGAATTTTGTAACTTTATCAACTACTAAATTATAATATATATAGCAACATCCTTATGTTGTTCTTAGGTATTATGGATGAAATAGTCTTTGTAGGATATAGGAATTTCTTTTGAAGAACCAATTTCGATCATGTGTGATAATACCAATGCTATAAGTATGTCCAACAACCAAGTACAACATTATAGAACAAAGAATATATCTATTAGGTATCATTTTATCAGAGAGGAGGTGTTGGATGGTGAAGTAAAGCTTGAGTATGTGCCTACAAAAGAGTAGATAGAAGACGTATTCAAAAACCTTTATGCAAGGACACTTTTGAGTATATGAAGGGGAAGCTAGGGATTCTTCCCCTCCATAGTGTTTCCTAAATGAGCCAGTGTGTGTATTGGTCGAACATGTTGCATGCCAATTATTTTCTAGATCAGTTAGTGGTGGCTTCCTCTTAGAAGGAGTAGAGTGCATTTTTAGGGGGATTTTTACCCTTTTTCATTTTAGTCAAAGGGGGAGAAAGCTAGATAAAGTTGGAGAGTTATGAACTTTGATGATGATATCACTTGTTCCTATTTTATTTGTTATTGATAAATGTCATCAGTGACAAAGGGGGAAATTTTTAAAATGTGAAGTTGATGTTATTCATGTTGTTGTCATTAATGCCAACATATCCTATGTATTTTTATGTTTTGATTGTATCAGTTGATGAGTACTGATAGTCTTGGTGGTATTGGTAGTTGTATTTATAGTATGTGTGTCTTGGTAGAAGTGTACACTGAAAGATGTGCCTCACATATCTATTCTTATTCTTTTTGGTGTTGGTTCCACATTGTGTGCAACATATGGTGGATAAATTATTTGGGTACAATCATATTTGGAGTGTGTTCATTTGTGTTTTGATCCCATCTATTTTTATATAATACATTCATTATGTCTATTGAAAGCGATGGCTTTGAAGATGGTGTTGTGTGTTGGCATGTGTGAGGAAATTTTTACTAGTTGAGGTGGTCCACATTTTATTTCTTTCCACCACAAGAATGTCTTGGTGCAACCTATTTCAAAAAACCTTTAGCCGACATGGTTGATGACATCAATTAGCATACGAAGAGAAAATATTTATGTTGATTGTGTGGCTTATGTCTTGCTTGTATGAAAAGTGATTTCAAATCTATTTCTCGAGATCTACGTGTTGTTGATTGCGTGCATGAAAAATTATTGTTGAGAGTGCTAGATTCAATTTTATTTCAAATACTTTGGCGATGGGCCTCTTTAAGCTGGCAGTGAGCCTATTTATATTTAAGGGTAGTTAGCCCGAGTGGCACTAAGCCTTACCTATAGTGAGCACAACTGATAATGAGCCTTTGTACAAATCACCTTAAGTGGTGTCAAAATTAAAGGCATTTTTATTTCATGATAATTAACTTCCTTGTGAGTTTTTCAAGAATAATTTAGAGCTTAAATTATATTATATGAAATAAAATTTAGCAAAACCTACTAAACTAAAAATAATGGGGGATATATATCATCAATCCTACTTGACTGTAAAATGGTAGATATAAATGTTGTGCAACTAGTACAATAATGCAATTCTAAGTGGTAGTTTTAAGGTAACTATTTACCTAGCCATAATATGAATTTATAATGCTAAATAAAATTTAGTAGCCATATCGGTTTATCTTTTACTCTATTGGTGAATAGTTTTGTTTGTTAATTAAATCATCTCTTTGAAATTCTAAATAATTCTCTTAAACTATGGTATTTTAAAAATATTTAGATACTAATTTAATAAAAATTAAATCTATTTGTTGTAACTTTATAACAATTCATATTGAGTACTATTTCATTCTATTGCTTACAATAAAGTGAACATATTCATTGATAACTTTTTTTTAGATTACAAAAAGTATTAACTAAGTGGTGACAAAATTATTTAATTGATATTAAAAGTTTGCATAAAGAAAAAATAAGTGAAAAACCTCATTACCCTTTCTTAATATTGTAATGGAAAAAAGAACATTCGCATACCATTTGCACTCATTCTATTAAGAATAAAATACAGTATATAAATTTTCAACAAATATTTAAAAAATATCATTTATAAAAATATTAAATATATCTTACATTGAATTCACCTTAACTTCAATTAAAAATTTTAATTATATATTTATAATATATTTACTCATATCATCTTCAATATAATACTTAATATAATAAAAAAAAAAAAAACAATACAAACAACTAAATCTAAATGATATTTATAAGAGAAAAAAATTAACGACAAATTTTAATATCTTAAATATATTTTCTTCACACAAGTAGCGGCCATAATTTTTTCATATCTTCCAAATCAAATGAAGAAAAAATATGAATCAAACAAAACAAAAGGTTAAAAATCAAAAATATAAAATATTTGTAATTAATAAAATAAAACAATTTTCAAAAAAATAAGCTAATAGACTATATTGCTTAGGGTTTTCACCTCAAACCTATCCGATGCTGGTAAACCATTGTTTTGTGGTTTAACCATTGTTTCATGCTAATTTATAGCGAGGGAAGCAGATTCTGAATTCAGCTACCTGCGAGTTGTTGCCAGGCATTGTTGAATGATAACTGATGATAGCTCGTTCGTTGTTTCGAGATATGGTGTGCGACAGCAGATGATGAATGTTGGATGCATCGAATAGAACTAGTTAAATTGGTAGATCCAATTTAACTAGTCATATTGAGGGGAGGCTGGAGAAGCAAAGCAATTGGTAGATGAAATTGAGTTTCATATCAGAGAATATGATTCTATGATGGTAGCAGAGGTAGATCCTTCTAAGTCCATATTATAAGTTTTAAACATGTCAAAATGGCATTTTGTATATAGGAGCACAAATATATATATCTATTTCCTATTGTAGTATGTAAACATGCTCTGTCTTGTGGCCTGCTATTCACTTTAAGATTTATTTCAACATTTTCTTTGCTTTGATAATTGTTTTGAGGATAATAGTAATGCCCTAACTTTAATCCTATTGTCCGTTATTGTGTATGGAGACTCTTGTTGGCCGCCATTTGTTTTGAGGATTGCACCAGGACCGAACATAAAATCCATTTCCTGCTATGGTATGTTAACTCTCTCTTGTGAGCTGCTTTATATTTTACATTTGTTCTAAACATTTCCATGTTTTGGCTTTTGTTTGGAACATTATAATAGTGGCCAACATTTTTTTTTTCTTTTTTCTGTTGAAACTGCTTTGGATTGCACTGTGCAGGAGCTTATGTTGAAGATTTTTTTCTTTTTCTATGCAATTTGATCTAGATTTGTTTTGACCATGTATATTTTGTTAGATGGTAAATCTGTCCAATGTTTACCATTTTTTGTATTGATAAGTTGTCTTAGAGTGAAAATCTTCTCAGCTTGCGTCCCACTCCTGAGGGGCTTGTATTCTATTGAAGTCTTTCTGGATTAAACATGATAGAAACTTGTGTTGAATTGAAATCATGCATGTCTCAAATGAGTGCATACATTTAAAGTGAAATTATGCATGTCTCAAATGAGTGCATACATTTGTAATTTATCAATGTTGTCATACTTGTAACGCTTTCATTTATATTTATGTATGCTTTGGACCTTTGTCATACTGGTGACACGAAGATTTTTTTCTGTTGTGACCATCCAGTGCTCACCCCTGGTCTGAAGCGTCATAACTAGATTTGGATGTATCATATTGCTTATATTTAGAAATTGGCATTCTAATTCAGAGGTGTAATTACAGAGTCCACCTTGTGAAAACCATAGAGATCTACACTTGAATTCATTGACTTCGAGAACGCAGTTTGCTTTCAGGCTTTTAATTTTTATTTAGGTTATAGAGTGGAGCCATTATTTACTATTTCGTCTCTTCTTTTTTGGGGTTGAGGGGTTTAGGTTTTTCTTGATTTTCGGGGACAGATTTTTGTATTTCTCGGCCTGGAATTGACCTCGGCCTCCAACTTATGGTATTTGTGACATGGAAGGAAGGAGCGCAGTCCTCTTACTATCATTTTTGGTGGTCAATCTTGCTTTGTGGCGAAGTAGTAATGTGCACATTTTGTCACTACCATACCAAGCAGCCACACGTAGAGGAGTAGACCGACAAATATCACCTGCGTTTACATGATTTTTATCCTTCGCAAGCAGCATCTCTACCATTTCAACATTGTCATGTATCGCTGCTTGGTGCAATGTTGTCCTTCTATCTTAACCTATTTCAAAGAGTTGTGTGCCTGATGAAGGGTGCTCCCCTTAATACCACAAACACATAACAGATATAGAGAAACAACAACAATATGCAAGAATAGAAAATTGGCTTCCTATTATCTCCACAAATGTGGAATTACAAACTTTCAGAATTACAAT
Source organism: Chamaecyparis obtusa (assembly GCA_027943335.1). NCBI lineage: Eukaryota > Viridiplantae > Streptophyta > Pinopsida > Cupressales > Cupressaceae > Chamaecyparis > Chamaecyparis obtusa. The sequence goes on along the minus strand of BSBK01004987.1, from coordinate 250,823 downwards.
ATGCAAAGCCACATGGGCATTCCCTTACAATATTCTGTAAGACAAAGCTTTGAACTATTACCCAGATCTACTACCCAAAATTATTCTGAACTGCCTAAGACAATAATACAACCTTCCTTATATAGGCAATTTTCCACCGCTTGGGAAGGTTCCAGAATTTTAGCCAATAAGGCCGACCAAAATTACAATTATTTTATTTTACATTTTATTACATCATAGTCAGCTCAAGATAACCTTTGAAACCCGAACAGAAATTTTAAAAAAAATTATTTTCTGCCATTTCAGGTGGCCCAACTTCCAAAGACCATAAGTCATCACCAGTTGACCCGATTGACTATTATAACCCCATTTTAGAAATGCCACGAAGCGCTCTATAGGCTTGCCCCGCCCAAGCGCCCATCACCCAAATTTTTGACCTCATCTGGGGCCTCTAAAGCCTTCAAAATTGAGTTCAAAGTTTCTATACCCTACTGCCAATACCAAAAATCTTCAATATCTTCCAATATACACTTGATCTGGCAATGAAACTTTACTGGCAGACTTATATGACCAAAATGAACCTCCAAGAAAGAAATTAGATCATTCTAAGCACATACGAAAATTACCACAAATAGTAACTTTTCATAAATAGCAGCTCTGCACAAAATAGTCCTTATTGAATATAAAAATAGAAATATTTTTTTGGGCGATGCAAGATTGCTCTTACACCCAGGATGCTCCTGCATCAGACACCCAGGGTAATTTGAGAAGTGACCCTGTCATGACTCAAGTGTGCAGAGGAAAACTAAGACGGCTAACCTCCTCCTTTGTCAGCCATGATGACTCTTGAATAGGTCATCCTTTCCAATTGACCAGATATTCTTCATATGTCCTGTTCCTTGTGCTTCTGCCAACATGACTGTCCAGTATATCTTTGATCTCCTTAGTGTCTGAACTAGTTGCTAGAATACTCCACTGCGCTGCTGTGATCTCATCTTCAACACCTCCTTCATGATACTCTGTTAGATCTGAAATGTTAAACACTGGTGAAATATTTTGCTCAGTAGGCAACTCTACCTCATATGAGTTTCCTGAATCATGTTTCTTCAGTATCCTACATGGTCTAAACTTCTTCATTTTTAGCTTGTTATATGTACCAACTAGAAACCGCTCCTTCCGCAAATGAACCATGACTTCATCACCAACTTGAAATTATTTATACCTCCTTTTCTCATCTACCTTAGCCTTATACTGTGCATTCATCTTGGTAATATGCTTCTGCACCTCCCCATGGATGTTCTTCAAGTGTTCTGCAAAATCCTCAGCTTTAGCACTACTTATTTCTCCTTTATCTATCTTCCTCAATTCAGATGTATTTTTTTAACTACTTCCATATACAATCTAGAATGGTGATTTACCAATGCTCCTGTTGACAGAATTATTGTATGCAAATTCTGTCTGTGGTAAAATCAAATCCCATCCTGTTGGCTTATCTCCAACCAAACATCTCAGCAAATTTTCAAAACTCCTATTCACCACCTCTGTCTGTCCATCAGTTTGTGGATGATGTGATGAACTAAACTTCAAATCTATCTTTAACTTCTTCCACAATTTACGCCAGAAATATCCAACAAACTTAGTGTCCTGATCTGAAACTATGGTCTTTGGCAAACCATGAAGTCTCACCACTTCTCTAAAAAAAAATTTTGCTACATGAACAGCATCATTAGGCTTCTTATAGGGAATGAAATGTACCATCTTTAAAAATCTGTCAACCACCACAAAAATTGAATCATGTCCCCGCTGAGTCCTCGGTAAACCAAGAATAAAGTCCATGCTGATATCCTCCCAAGGCTTCTTTGGTACAGGTAATGGCTGATACAACCCTGTATTCTACTTCACTCCTTTCACCATCTGACATACTCTGCAACTCTGTACAAACTTCTTCACATCTTGCTGCAACTGTGGCCAATAATAATTTTCACTAACCAAACCAAGGGTTTTATCACGACCAAAATGTCCAGCCAATCCTCCGCTATGCTTCTCCTTGATGAGATTCTACCTCATAGAACTTCATGGAATGCACAACTGACTCCCTCTGAATAGCATATCATCCTAGATGATGAAATCGAACCATTTCATCCTATCTAGAGTAACAGGTTCTGTGCAAGCTTTCCAAGCTTCACCAAAATCAAGATCCTCTAGAAACAAATTCTTCAGTTCCTTGAACCCAACCACTTCAATCTGCATTTCTGTCAGCAATATTTTCTTTCTGCTAAGAGCATCTGCAACCCTATTAGACTTTCCACTCCTGTGTTTCAAAATAAATGTATAACTCTGTAAAAATTCAACCCATTTCAAATTCTTTTGATTCAATTTTCCTTGACTATTCAAATATTGCAAAGCTTGATGATCGGTATACAAAAAAAACTCCTTAGGAAGTAGATAATGTCTCCACTTATTTAATGCCTGAACTATAGCATAAAATTCTTGATCATAAACAGAATATTTCCTCTTGGCATCATTTAACTTCTCACTGAAATAAGCAACAGGTTTACCTTCTTGGCTCATAACAGCTCCTATTGCAGTACCACTAGCATCACAATCTACTTGAAACACCTTATTAAAATCTGAAAGTGCTAAAATAGGTTGTTCTGTAACTTTTTGTTTCAACAATTGAAAAAAAAATTTTGCCCCATTAGTCCACTTAAACTCTTTTCTATCCCCTCTCATTGTTTCAGTCAAGGGTCCACAAATACTACTAAATTTTATCATAAACTTTTTGTAAAAGCTAGCTAAACCATGAAAAAATCTTACCTCAGTAGCACTTATTGGAGTAGGCCATTCAAGGATAGCCTGTACCTTCTCTGGGTCTATTTTTAAAATTTTTGCTGAAACTACAAATCTCAAATACACTAACTCTTTCTTCACAAAACTGCACTTCTTCAAATTAATCAACAATTTCTCATCTCTCAACTTCTCAAACACCATACGAATATGCATCATATGTTCCTCCAATGTCTTGCTAAAAATCAAAATATCATCTAGGTAAACAATGACAAACTTACCCAGAAATTCTTTCAGGACCTCGTTCATGAGCCGCATGAAAGTGCTCGGTGCATTGGTTAGCCCAAAAGGCATGACTAACCACTCATACAGTCCTTCCTTTATCTTGAAGGCAGTCTTCCATTCATCTCCTTCTTTGATCCGAATCTGATGATATCCACTTTTCAGAACTATCTTTGCGAAAAACACAGCTCCACTCAAACAGTCTATAATCTCATCCATTCTTGGCAATGGAAACCTGTACTTGATTGTGATCTTGTTTATTGCCCTAGAATCTGTACACATCATCCATTCTCCATTCTTCTTTGGTGCTAATATCGTTGGTACAGCACAGGGACTCAGACTCTCACGAATCAATCCTTTTTGTAACAGTTCATGTACTTGTCTGTTCAACTCCTCACTTTCTGTAGGTGTCATTCTATGTGCTGCCTTATTCGGCAAACTTGCTCCTGGGATCAAGTCTATCTGATGACTGATCTTTCTGACTGGTGGTAATCCATCAGGCATGTTATCGGATACAATATCCTGAAACTCATTTAACGAATCTGCAACTTCTATAGGAACATCTTCTACTTCCTCTTTACCAGCTTTTGGAATTAAAGAAAAACATACATGCTCATGCCTCATACCATCTAGGAAATTTCTTCCATTAACAAAAGTTATCCTTGCATTAACACATACCTTTTCTTCAGTCTCCTTCAATGGTTTTAGCTTATGTCGCACTCCATCCTTTGTCAGGGAATAGGTATTCGCACGACCATCATGTACAGCACATCTGTCAAACTGCCATGGTCTACCAAACAACATATGACATGCATCCATAGATATGATATCACACAATACCTCATCTTGGTATCCGTCAATCTTGAACTTCACTAGGCATTGTTCATTGACTATGACCTTGTGGTCATCCTGTACCCAGGCAATCCGATGTGGATGTGGGTGTTTCTGTCTCTTGAGGTTCAACTTTGTTACCATCTCTTCTGACACCAAATTGTCAGTGCTTCCACTATCAATAATCACATCACAATATTTACCTTCACACTTGCACCTGGTGCGAAACAGGCTCCTTCTTTGCTCAGGTTCATTCTCACCACTCAACAGGACTCTTCTGTTAATCAAAGTTTCTCCTCTTTCAACATCTTTAGAATTTCATGATCTGGCATCTTCATCTACATATGCAACTCTGGCCTGGCCTTCATTTCTCCTATTTGTTCTACCTTAGCGCTGAGGACATTCAAATGCCCTATGACCTTCTTCTCCACAGTGAAAACATGTTCCATGGAAGCCACCTCTTCCAGATCCTTGTCCTCTTCCTCTTCCTCTCTGATCTCAATTATTCTGATCCTAGAAGTGATTGCAATTATTTCCTCGCTGATTTTGACTACTACACGCCTCATCCTTCTTTTTTAAATCTTCATTTCGGCCACCATATGACCGTCCACCAGATCATCCACCGTGACCTCTTCTGTTTTGTCTGCTCTCAAACTTCTTGTTCATCTTTTCCTCTACTTTTAGGGCAAACTGGTATGCCTCTTCAATACTGTTCATTCGAACCAGATTTAGCTCCTCCTGAATGCTTGGCCTTGACCCATTAAGGTATCAGGCAACTTTCTCCTTATCAGCTTCTGCATGGCCTGTTCTGATGAGAAGTTGATAGAACTCCTCTGTATACTCCTGAACAGATCTTTCTGCTTGCTTCAAACTCTGCATTTTCTTCACTAGGTCAAGCTCATAATCAACAGGAATGAACTGTCGCTTCAATTTATCCACCATCTAATCCCATCTCGTGATTTTCTCTTTTCCTCTTCTATTTGACTCCAACTGAATCTCTTGCCACCATATCTTCGCATGACCTTTCAGTCTGGCCATCACAAATTTGACCCTATCAAGATCCTTAACATCTTCATACTCAAAATATTCCTCACACACATTAATCCAGTCGATCAATTCTTCTGGGTTAAGATTTCCAGAAAATATAGGAACCTCAATCTTAGGTCTTTTCCCAATCTTAGAAATAGCCTAAAAAAGTCTTTCTTCCTCCTGGTTCACAATTTCGACTTCTCCTTCTTGATATTCTTCTTCAGCTTCATCCTCACTTTCATCTCTGACATTAAGATTCATTCCTCTACAAATCTCTTCTTGCAATGCTCGCACTTGTCTTTGCAGTACCCTAACCTCAGGTGTTACAACACCAGCTCTTCCGCCACATTCCCTTCGTGGAGGTATTTTTGTGATGCACATTGAAACCCTAACCACAGTCCTGGTGCAAACTGCCTCACAGTCGATGATCTATTTACACACTTAGGAACTTCTGCTCTGATACCACTTGATGAAGGGTGCTCCCCTTAATATCACAAACACATAACAGATATAGAGAAACAACAACAATACGCAAGAACAAAAAATTGGCTTCCTATTATCTCCACAAATGTAGAATTACAAACTTTCAGAATTACAATATGCAAAGCCATATGGGCATTCCCTTACAATATCTGTAAGACAAAGCCTCGAACTATTACCCAGATCTACTACCCAAAACTATTTTGAACTACCTAAGACAATAATAGAGTCTTCCTTATATAGGCAATTTTCCACCACCCGAGAAGGTTCCAAAATTTTAGCCAATAAGACCGACCAAACTTACAATTATTTTATTTTACATTTTATTACATCATAGTCGGCTCAAGATAACCTTTGAAACCCGAACAGAAATTTTGAAAAAAATTATTTTCCGCCATTTCAGGTGGCCCAACTTCTGAAGACCATAAGTCATCACCAGTTGACCCAATCGGCTATTATAACCCCATTTCAAAAATACCACGAAGTGCTCTACAGGCTTGACTTGCGCAAGCGTCCGTCACCAAAATTTTTGACCTCATCCGGGGCCTTTAAAGCCTTCAAAACTGAGTTCAAAGTTTTTGTACCCTACTGCCAATACCGAAAATCTTCAATATCTTCCAAAATACACTTGATCTGGCATTGAAACTTTACTGGCAGACTTATATGACCAAAATGAACCTCCAATAAAGAAATAAGATCATTCTGAGCACATACGAAAATTACAAAAAATAGTAACTTTCCATAAATAGCAGCTCTGCACAAAATAGTCCTTATTAAATTTAAAAATAGAAATATTTTTTTGGGTGATGCAAGATTGCTCTTACAACCAGGATGCTCCTGCATCAGACACCCAGGGTAATTTTAAAAGTGACCCTGTCACGACTCAGGTGTGTAGAGAAAAACCAAGACGGCTAACCTCCTCCTTTGTCAGCCATGATGAATCTTGAACAGGTCATCCTTTCCACTTGACCAGATATTCTTCATATGTCCTATTCCTTGTGCTTCTACCAACATGACTGTCCAGTATATCTTCGATCTTGTTAGTGTCTGAACTAGTTGCTGGAATACTCCACTGCGCTGCTATGATCTCATCTTCAACACCTCCTTCATGATACTCTGTCAGATCTGACATGTTAAACACTAGTGAAATATTTAGCTCAGTAGGCAACTCTACCTCATATGCATTTCTTGAATCATGTTTCTTCATTATCCTACATGGTCCAAACTTCTTCATTTTCAGCTTGTTATATGTACCGACTGAAAACCGCTCCTTCCGCAAATGAACCATGACTTTATCACCAACTTGAAATTTCTTATACATCTTTTTCTCATCTGTCTTAGCCTTATACTATGCGTTCATCTTGGTAATATACTTCCGCACCTCCCCATGGATGTTCTTCAAGTGTTCTACAAAATCTTCAGCTTCAGCACTATTTATTTCTCCTTTATCTATCATCCTCAATTCAGATGCATTTCTTGAACTACTTCCATATACAATCTGGAATGGTGATTTACCAGTGCTCCTGTTGATAGAATTATTGTATGCAAATTCTGCCTGTGGTAAAATCAAATCCCATCCTGTTGGCTTATCTCCAACTAAACATCTCAGCAAATTTTCTGAACTCCTATTCACCACCTCTGTCTATCCATCAGTTTGTGGATGATGTGATGAACTAAATTTCAAATCTATCTTCAATTTCTTCCACAATGTACGCCAAAAATATCCAACAAACTTAGTGTTGCAATCTGAAACTATGGTCTTTGGCAAACCATGAAGTCTCACCACTTCTCTGAAAAATAATTCTGTTACATGAATAGCATCATTAGGCTTCTTGCAACAAATTAAATGTGTCATCTTTGAAAATCTGTCAACCACCACAAAAATTGAATCATGTCCCCGCTAAGTCCTCGGTAAACCAAAAACAAAGTCGATGTTGATATCCTCCCAAGGCTTCTTTGGTACGGGTAATGGCTGATACAACCCTGTATTTTGCTTCACTCCTTTCGCCATCTGACATACTCTGCAACTCTGTACAAACTTCTTCACATCTTGCTGCAACTGTGGCCAATAATAATTTTCACTAACCAAACTAAGGGTTTTATCATGACCAAAATGTCCAGCCAATCCTCTGCTATGCTTCTCCTTGATGAGATTCTCCCTCATAGAACTTCGTGGAATGCACAACTGACTCCATCTGAATAACATATCATCCTAGATGATGAAATCCAACCATTTCATCCTATCTAGAGTAACAGGTTCTGTACAAGCTTTCCAAGCTTCACCAAAATCAGGATCCTCTAAAAACAAATTCTTGAGTTCATTGAACGCAACCACTTCAATCTTCATTTCTGTCAGCAATAGTTTCCTTCTGCTAAGAGCATCTGCAACCCTATTAGACTTTCCACTCCTGTATTTCAAAACAAATGTATAACTCTACAAAAACTTAACTCATTTCAAATGCCTTTGATTCAATTTTTCTTGACTATTCAAATATTGCAAAGCTTGATGATCAGTATACAAAACAAACTCCTTAGGAAGTAGATAATGTCTCCACTTCTTTAATGCCTAAACTATAGCATAAAATTCTTGATCATAAACAGAATATTTCCTTTTGACATCATTTAACTTCTCACTGAAATAAGCAACAGGTTTACCTTCTTGGCTCATAACAGCTCTTATTGCAGTACCACTAGCATCACAATCTACTTGAAACACCTTATTAAAATATGAAAGTGCTAAAACAGGTTATTTTGTAACTTTTTATTTCAACAATTGAAAACTCTTTTCTGCCCCATTAGTCCACTTAAACTCTTTTCTATCCTCTTTCATTGTTTCAGTCAAGGGTCCACAAATACTTCTAAAATTTTTGATAAACTTTTTGTAAAAGCTAGCTAAACCATGAAAAGATCTTACCTCAATAGCACTCATTGGAGTAGGCCATTCAAGGATAGCCTGTACCTTTTTTGGGTCCATTTTTAGACCTTCTATTGAAACTACAAATCCCAAATACACTAACTCTTTCTTCACAAAACTGCACTTCTTCAAATTAATCAACAATTTTTCATCTCTCAAATTCTCAAACACCATACGAATATGCATCATATATTCCTCCAATGTCTTGCTAAAAATCAAAATATCATCTAGGTAAACAATGACAAACTTACCCAGAAATTCTTTCAGGACCTCGTTCATGAGCCGCATGAAAGTGCTCGGTGCATTGGTCAGCCCAAAAGGCATCACTAACCACTCATACAATCCTTCCTTTGTCTTGAAGGCAGTCTTCCATTCATCTCCTTCTCTGATCCGAATCTGATGATATCCACTCTTCAGATCTATCTTTGAGAAATACACAGCTGCACACAAACAGTCCATAATATCATCCATTCATGACAATCGAAACCTGTACTTGATTGTGATCTTATTTATTGCCCTAGAATCTGTACACATCCTCCATTTTCTATTCTTCTTTGGTGCTAATACAGCTGGTACAGCATAGGGACTCAGACTCTTATGGATCAATCCTTTCTATAACAGTTCATGTACTTGTCTATTAAACTCCTCACTTTCTGCAGGTGTCATTCTATGTGCTGCCTTATTCGGCAAACTCACTCCTGGGATCAAGTCCATCAGATGACTGATCTTCTTGATTAGTGGTAATCCATCAAGCACATTATCGGATACAATATCCTGAAACTTATTCAACAAATCTACAACTTCTATAGGAATATCTTCTACTTCCTCTTTACCAGCTTTTGGAATTAAAGAAAAACATACATGCTCATGCCTCATACCATCTAGGAAATTTCTTCCATCAACAAAAGTTATCCTTGCATTACCACATACCTTTTCTTCAGTCTCATTCAATGGTTTTAGTTTATCTTGCACTCCATCCTTTGTCAGGGAATAGGTATTCGCATGACCATCATGTACAACACATCTGTCAAACTGTCATGGTCTACCCAACAACATATGACATGCATCCATAGATATGATATCATAGAATACCTCATCTTGGTATCCATCAATCTTGAACTTCACCAGGCATTGTTCATTGACCATGACCTTGTGGTCATCCTGTACCCACGCAATCTGATATGGATGTGGGTGTTTCTATCTCTTGAGCTTCAACTTTGTCACTATCTCTTCTGACACCAAATTCTTAGTGCTTCCACTATCAATAATCACATCACAACATTTTCCTTCACACTTGCACCTAGTGTGAAATAAGCTCCTTCTTTGCTCAAGTTCATTCTCACTACTCAACAAGACTCTTCTGTTAAGCAATGTTTCTCCTCTTTCAGCATCTTTAGAATTTGATGATCTGGCATCTTCATCTACATGTGCAACTCTGGCCTGGCCTTCATTTCTCCTATCTGTTCTTCCTTGGCACTGAGGATATTAAAATGCCCTATGACCTTCTTCTCCACAGTGAAAACATGTTCCATGGAAGCCACCTCTTTCAGATCCTTTTCCTCTTCCTCTTCCTCTCTGATCTTGATTATTCTGATCATAGAAGTGATTAGAATTATTTCCTCGCTGATTCTGACTGCTACTGGCCTCATTCTTCTTTTTTAGATCTTCATTTCGGCCACCATATGACCGTCCACCAGATCGTCCACTGCGACCTCTTCCATTTTTTCTGCTCTCAAACTTCTTTTTTAGCTTTTCCTCTACTTTTAGGACAAACTGGTATGCCTTTTCAATACTGTTCATTCGAACTAGATTCAGCTCCTCCTGAATGCTTGGCCTTAACCCATTAAGGTATCAGGCAACTTTCTCCTTATCAGCTTCTGCATGGCTTGTTCTAATGAGAAGTCGATAGAACTCCTCTATATATTACTGAACAGATCTTCCTGCTTGCTTCAAACTCTGCATTTTCTTCAGTAGGTCAAGTTCATAATCAATAGGAATGAACTGTCACTTCAATTTATCCACCATCCGATCCCATCTCGTGATTTTCTCTTTTCCCCTTCCATTTCACTCCAACTGAATCTTTTGCCACCATATCTTTGCATTACCTTTCAGTCTGGCCTTCGCAAATTTCACCCTATCAAGATCCTCAACATCTTCATAGTCAAAATATTTCTCACACTCATTGATCCAATCGATCAATTCTTCTGGGTTAAGATTTCTAAAAAATGTAGGAACCTCAATCTTAGGTCTTTTCCCAATCTTAGAAATGGCCGAAAAAAGTCTTTCTTCCTCCTGGTTCACAATTTTGACTTCTCCTTCTTGATATTCTTCTTCAGCTTCATCCTCGCTTTCATCTCTGACATTAAGATTCATACCTCTACGAATCTCTTCTTGCAATGCTCTCACTTGTCTCTGCAGTGCCCTAACCTCAGGTGTTACAACACCAGCTCTTCCGCCACGTTCCCTTTGTGGAGGTATTTTTACGATGTGCGTTGAAACCCTAACAACGGTCCTGGTGCAAACTGCCTCACAGTTGATGATCTATTTACACACTCAAGAACTCCTACTCTGATACCACTTGATGAAGGGTGCTCCCCTTAATACCACAAACACATAACAGATATAGAGAAACAACAACAATATGAAAGAATAGAAAATTGGCTTCCTATTATCTCCACAAATGTGAAATTACAAACTTTCAGAATTACAATATGCAAAGCCACATGGGCATTCCCTTACAATATTCTGTAAGACAAAGTCTCGAAGTATTACCTACATCTACTACCTAGAACTATTCTGAACTCCCTAAGACAATAATACAGCCTTCCTTATATAGGCAATTTTCCACCGCCTAGGAAGGTTCCAGAATTTTAGCCAATAAGGCTGTCCAAATTTAGAATTATTTTATTTTACATTTTATTACATCATATTTGGCTCAAGATAACCTTTGAAACCCGAACAGAAATTTTAAAGAAAATTATTTTCTACCATTTCAGGTGTCCCAACTTTCGAAGACCATAAGTCATCACCAGTTGACCCGATTGACTATTATAACCCCATTTCGAAAACACCACGAAGCACTCTACAGGCTTGACCTGGGCAAGTGCCTGTCACCCAAATTTTCAACCTCATTCAGGGCCTCTAAAGCATTCAAAACTGAGTTGAAAGTTTTTGTACCCTACTGCCAATAACGAAAATCTTCAATATCTTCCAATATACACTTGATCTGGCAATGAGATTTTACTGGCAGACTTATATGACCAAAATGAACCTCTAAGAAAAAAATCAGATCATTCTAAGCACATACAAAAATTACCAAAAATAGTAACTTTTCATAAATAGCAGCTCTGCACAAAATAGTCTTTATTGAATATAAAATTAGAAATATTTTTTTGGGTGATGCAAGATTGCTCTTACACCCAGGATGCTCCTGCATCAGACACCCAAGGTAATTTGAGAAGTGACCCTGTCACGACTCAGGTGTGCAGAGGAAAACCAAGATGGATAACCTCCTCCTTTGTCAGCCATGATGAATCTTGAACAGGTCATCCTTTCCACTTGACCAGATATTCTTCATATGTCATGTTCCTTGTGCTTCTGCCAACAGGATTGTCCAATATATCTTCGATCTCCTTAGTGTCTGAACTAGTTGGTGGAATACTCCACTGCGCTGCTGTGATCTCATCTTCAACACCTCCTTCATGATACTTTGTCAGATCTGAATTGCTAAACACTAGTGAAATATTTAGCTCAGTAGGCAACTCTACCTCATATGCATTTTCTGAATCATGTTTCTTCAGTATCCTACATGGTCTAAACTTCTTCATTTTTAGTTTGTTATATGTACCGACTAGAAACCGCTCCTTCTACAAATGAACCATGACTTCATCACCAGCTTGAAATTCCTTATACCTCCTTTTCTCATCTTCCTTAGCCTTATACTGTGCGTTCATCTTGGTAATATGCTTCCGCACCTCCCCATGGATGTTCTTCAAGTGTTCTGCAAAATCCTCAGCTTCAGCACTACTTATTTCTCCTTTATCTATCTTCCTCAATTCAGATGCATTTCTTGAACTACTTCCATATACAATTTGGAATGGTGATTTACCAGTGCTCCTATTGACAGAATTATTGTATGCAAGTTCCGCTTGTGGTAAAATCAAATCCCATCCTATTGGCTTATCTCCAACCAAACATTTCAGCAAATTTTTGAAACTCCTATTCACCACCTCTGTCTATCCATCAGTCTGTGGATGATGTGATGAACTGAACTTCAAATCTATCTTCCACTTCTTCCACAATGTACACTAGAAATATCCAACAAACTTAGTGTCTCGATTTGAAACTATGGTCTTTGGCAAACCATGAAGTCTCACCACTTCTCTGAAAAATAATTCTGCTACATGAACAGAATCATTAGGCTTCTTGCAGGGAATGAAATGTGTCATCTTTGAAAATCTTTGAACCACCACAAAAATTAAATCATGTCCCTGCTGAGTCCTCGGTAAACCAAGAACAAAGTCCATGTTGATATCCTCCCAAGGCTTCTTTGGTACGGGTAATGGCTGATACAACCCTGTATTCTTCTTCACTCCTTTCACCATCTGACATACTCTGCAACTCTGTACAAACTTCTTCACATCTTGCTGCAACTGTGGCCAATAATAATTCTCACTAACCAAACCAAGGGTTTTATCATGACCAAAATGTCTAGCCAATCCTCCACTATGCTTCTCCTTGATGAGATTCTCCCTCATAGAACTTCGTGGAATGCACAACTAACTCCCTCTGAATAGCATATCATCCTCGATGATGACATCCAACCACTTCAATCTGCATTTCTGTCAGCAATAGTTTCCTTCTGCTAAGAGCATCTGCAACCCTATTAGACTTTCCACTCCTGCGTTTCAAAATAAATGTATAACTCTGCAAAAACTCAACCCATTTCAAATGTCTTTGATTCAATTTTTCTTGACTATTCAAATATTGCAAAGCTTGATGATCAGTATACAAAACAAACTCTTTAGGAAGTAGATAATGTCTCCACTTCTTTAATGCCTGAACTATAACATAGAATTTCTGATCATAAATAGAATATTTTCTCTTGGCATCATTTAACTTCTCACTGAAATAAGCAATAGGTTTACCTTCTTGGCTCATAACAGCTCCTATTGCAGTACCACTAGCATCACAATCTACTTGAAACACCTTATTAAAATCTGAAAGTGCTAAAACAGATTGTTCTGTAACTTTTTGTTTCAACAATTGAAAACTCTTTTCTGCCCCATTAGTCTACTTAAACTCTTTTCTATCCCCTCTCATTGTTTCAGTTAAGGGTCCACAAATACTGCTAAAATTTTTGATAAACTTTCTATAAAAATTAGCTAAACCATGAAAAGATCTTACCTCAGTAGCACTCATTGGAGTAGGCCATTCAAGGATAGCCTGTACCTTCTCTGGTTTCATTTTTAGACCTTCTGCTGAAACTACAAATCCCAAATACACTAACTATTTCTTCACAAAATTGCACTTCTTCAAATTAATCAACAATTTTTCATCTCTCAACTTCTCAAACACCATACGAATATGCATCATATGTTCTTCCAATGTCTTGCTAAAAATCAAAATATCATCTAGGTAAACAATGACAAACTTACCCAAAAATTCTTTGAGGACCTCGTTCATGAGCCGCATGAAAGTGCTCGGTGCATTGGTTAGCCCAAAAGGCATGACCAACCACTCATACAGTCCTTCCTTTATCTTGAAGGGAGTCTTCCATTCATCTCCTTCTCTAATTCAAATCTGATGATATCCATTCTTCAGATCTATCTTTGAGAAATACACAGCTCCACTCAAACAGTCCATAATATCATCCATTCATGGCAATGAAAACTTGTACTTGATTATGATCTTGTTTATTGCCCTAGAATCTGTACACATCCTCCATTCTACATTCTTCTTTGGTGCTAATACCGCTTGTACAGCACAGGGACTCAGACTCTCACAGATCAATCTTTTATGTAACAGTTCATGTACTTGTCTGTTCAACTCCTCACTTTCTACAGGTGTCATTCTGTGTGCTGCCTTATTTGGAAAACTCACTCCTGGGATCAAGTTCATCTGATGACTAATCTTCCTTACTGGTGGTAATCTATCTGGCACGTTATCGGATATAATATCTTGAAACTCATTCAACAAATCTGCAACTTCTACAAGAACATCTTCTACTTCCTCTTTACCAGCTTTTGGAATTAAAGTAAAACATACATGCTCGTGCCTCATACCATCTAGGATATTTCTTCCATCAACAAAAGTTGTCCTTGCTTTACCACATACCTTTTCTTCAATCTCCTTCAATAGTTTTAGCTTATGTCGCACTCCATCCTTTGTCAGGAAATAGGTATTCGCATGACCATCATGTATAGCACATCTGTCAAATTGCCATAGTCTACCCAACAACATATGACATGCATCCATAGATATGATATCACACAATACCTCATCTTGGTATCCGCCAAATTTGAACTTCACTAAGCATTGTTCATTGACCATGACCTTGTGGTCATCCTGTACCCAGGCAATCCGATATAGATGTGGGTGTTTCTGTCTCTGGAGCTTCAACTTTGTCACCATCTCTTCTAACACTAAATTGTCAGTGTTTCCACTATCAATAATTACATCACAACATTTACCTTCACACTTTCACCTGGTGCGGAACAGGCTCCTTCTTTGCTCAAGTTCATTCTCACCACTCAACAGGACTCTTCTTTTAATCAACGTTTCTCCTCTTTCAGCATCTTCAAAATTTGATGATTTAGCATCTTCATCTACATGTGAAACTCTGGTCTAGCTTTCATTTCTCCTATCTATTCTGCCTTGGTGCTGAGGACATTCAAATGCCCTATGACCTTCTTCTCCACAATGAAAACATGTTCCACGGAAGCCACCTCTTCCAAATCCTTGTCCTCTTTCTCTTCCTCTCTGATCTCGATTATTCTGATTCTGGAAGTGATTGGAATTATTTTTTCACTGATTCTGACTGCTACTGGCCTCATCCTTCTTTTTCAGATCTTCATTTTGGCCACCATATGACCGTCCACCAGATCGTCCACCGCGTCTTCTTCCATTTTGTCTTCTCTCAAACTTCTTGTTCAACTTTTCCTCTACTTTTAGGGCAAACTGGTATGCCTCTTCAATACTATTCATTCGAACTAGATTCAGCTCCTCCTGAATGCTTGGCCTTAACCCATTAAGGTATCAGGCAACTTTCTCTTTATCAACTTCTGCATGGCCTGTTCTGATGAGAAGTCGATAGAACTCCTCTGTATACTCCTAAACAGATCTTCCTGCTTGCTTCAAACTCTGCATTTTCTTCAGTAGGTCAAGCTCATAATCAACAAGAATAAACTATCGCTTCAGTTTATCCATGACTTCATCACCAACTTGAAATTCTTTATACCTCCTTTTCTCATCTACCTTAGCCTTATACTGTGCGTTTATCTTGGTAATATGCTTCTGCACCTCCCCATGGATGTTCTTCAAGTGTTTTGCAAAATCCTCAGCTTCAGCACTACTTATTTCTCCTTTATCTATCTTCCTCAATTCAGATATATTTTTTTAACTACTTCCATATACAATCTAGAATGGTGATTTACCAATGCTCCTGTTGACAGAATTATTGTATGCAAATTCTGTCTGTGGTAAAATCAAATCCCATCCTGTTGGCTTATCTCCAACCAAACATCTCAGCAAATTTCTGAAACTCCTATTCACCACCTCTGTCTGTCCATCAGTCTGTGGATGATGTGATGAATTAAACTTCAAATCTGTCTTCAACTTCTTCCACAATGTACGCCAAAAATATCTAACAAACTTAGTGTCCTGATCTGAAACTATGGTCTTTGGCAAACCATGAAGTCTCACCACTTCTCTAAAAAACAATTCTGCTACATGAACAACATCATTAGGCTTCTTGCAGGGAATGAAATGTGTCATATTTAAAAATCTATCAACCACCACAAAAATTGAATCATGTCCCCGCTGAGTCCTCGATAAACCAAGAACAAAGTCCATGCTGATATCCTCCCAAGGTTTCTTTGGTACGGGTAATGGCTAATACAACCCTGTATTCTACTTCACTCCTTTCGCCATCTGACATAATCTGCAACTCTGTACAAACTTCTTCACATCTTGCTGCCACTGTGGCCAATAATAATTTTCACTAACCAAACCAAGGGTTTTATCATGACCAAAATCTCAAGCCACTCCTCCGCTACGCTTCTCCTTGATGAGATTCTCCCTCATAGAACTTTGTGGAATGCACAACTGACTCCCTCTGAATGGCATATCATCCTGGATGATGAAATCCAACATTTTCATCCTGTCTAGAGTAACAGGTTCTGTACAAGCTTTCCAAGCTTCACCAAAATCAAGATCCTCTGGATACAAATTCTTGAGTTCCTTGGACCCAACCACTTCAATCTGCATTTCTATCAGCAATAGTTGCCTTCTGCTAAGAGCATCTGCAACCCTATTAGACTTTCCACTCCTATGTTTCAAAACAAATGTATAGCTCTGCAAAAATTCAACCTATTTCAAATGCCTTTGATTCAATTTTTCTTGACTATTCAAATATAGCAAAGCTTGATGATCAGTACACAAAACAAAATCCTTAGGAAGTAGATAATGTCTCCACTTTTTTAATGCCTGAACTATAGCATAAAATTCTTGATCATAAACAGAATATTTCCTCTTGGCATCATTTAACTTCTCACTGAAATAAGCAACAGGTTTACCTTCTTGGCTCATAATAGCTCCTATTGCAGTACCATTAGCATCACAATCTACTTGAAACACCTTATTAAAATCTAGAAGTGCTAAAATAGGTTGTTCTGTAACTTTTTGTTTCAACAATTGAAAAAAAATTTCTGCCTCATTAGTCCACTTAAACTCTTTTCTATCCCCTCTCATTGTTTCAGTCAAGGGTCCACAAATACTACTAAAATTTTTGATAAACTTTTTGTAAAAATTAGCTAAACCATGAAAAGATCTTACCTCAGTAGCACTCATTGGAGTAGGCCATTCAAGTATAGCTTGTACCTTCTCTGGGTCTATTTTTAGACCTTCTGCTGAAACTACAAATCCCAAATACACTAACTCTTTCTTCACAAAATTGCACTTTTTCAAATTAATCAACAATTTCACATATCTCAACTTCTCAAACACCATACGAATATGGATCATATGTTCCTCCAATGTCTTGCTAAAAATCAAAATATCATCTAGGTAAACAATGACAAACTTAAATAGAAATTCTTTCAGGACCTTGTTCATGAGCCACATGAAAGTGCTCGGTGCATTGGTTAGCCCAAAAGGCATGACTAACCACTCATACAGTCCTTCCTTTGTCTTGAAGGTAGTCTTCCATTCATCTCCTTCTCTGATCTGAATCTGATGATATCCACTCTTCAGATCTATGTTTGAGAAATACACAGCTCCACTCAAACAGTCCATAATATCATCCATTCATGGCAATGGAAACCTGTACTTGATTATGATCTTGTTTATTGCCCTAAAATTTGTACACATCCTCCATTCTTCATTCTTCTTTGGTGCTAATACCACTAGTACAGCACAGGGACTCAGATTCTCATGGATCAATCCTTTCTGTAACAGTTCATGTACTTATCTATTCAACTCCTCACTTTCTACAGGTGTCATTCTGTGTGCTACCTTATTCAGCAAACTCGCTGCTGGGATCAAGTCCATCTGGTGACTGATCTTCCTGACTGGTGGTAATTCATCAGGCATGTTATCAGATACAATATCCTAAAACTCATTCAACCAATCTGCAACTTTTACAAGAACATCTTCTACTTCTTTACCAGCTTTTAGAATTAAAGTAAAACATACATGCTCATGCCTCATACCATCTAAGAAATTTCTTCCATCAACAAAAGTTATCCTTGCATTACCACATACCTTTTCTTCAGTCTCCTTCAATAGTTTTAGCTTATGTCGCACTCCATTCTTTGTCAGGGAATAGGTATTCGCACGACCATCATGTACAGTACATCTGTCAAACTGCCATGGTCTACCAAACAACATATGACATGCATCCATAGATATGATATCATATAATACCTCATCTTGGTATCCGCCAATCTTGAACTTCACCAGGCATTGTTCATTGACCATGACCTTGTGGTCATCCTGTACCCACGGAATCTGATATGGATGTGGGTGTTTCTGTCTCTTGAGCTTCAACTTTGTCACCATCTCTTCTGACACCAAATTGTCAGTGCTTCCACTATCAGTAATCACATCACAACCTTTACCTTCACACTTGCACCTGGTGTGAAACAAGCTCCTTCTTTGCTAAGGTTCATTCTCACCACTCAACAGGACTCTTCTATTAATCAACGTTTCTCCTCTTTCAGCATCTTTAGAATTTGATGATCTGGCATCTTCATCTACATGTGCAACTCTGGCCTGGCCTTCATTTCTCCTGTCTGTTCTGCCTTGGCGCTGAGGACATTCAAATGCCCTATGACCTTCTTCTCCACAATGAAAACATGTTCCACGGAAGCCACCTCTTCCAGATCCTTGTCATCTTCCTCTTCCTCTCTGATCTCGATTATTCTGATCGTGGAAGCGATTGGAATTTTTTTCTCATTGATTCTGACTGCTACTGGCCTCATCCTTCTTTTTTGGATCTTCATTTCCGCCACCATATGACTGTCCACTAGATCGTCCACTGTGACCTCTTTCATTTTGTCTGCTCTCAAACTTCTTGTTCAGCTTTTCTTCTACTTTTAGGGAAAACTAGTATGCCTCTTCAATACTGTTCATTCAAACCAAATTCAGCTCCTCCTGAATGCTTGGCCTTAACCCATTAAGGTATCGGGAAACTTTCTCCTTATCAACTTCTGCATGGCCTGTTCTGATGAGAAGTTGATAGAACTTCTCTGTATACTCCTGAACAGATCTTCCTGCTTGCTTCAAACTTTGTATTTTCTTCAGTAGGTCAAGCTCATAATCAACAGAAATGAACTGTCACTTCAATTTATCCACCATCCGATCCCATTTCATGATTTTCTCTTTTCCCCTTCTATTTCACTCCAACTGAATCTCTTGCCACCATATCTTCGCATGACCTTTTAGTCTGGCCTTTGCAAATTTGACCCTATCAGGATCCTCAACATCTTCATACTCAAAATATTTCTCACACTCATTGATCCAGTCTATCAATTCTTCTGGGTTAATATTTTCAAAAAATATAGGAACCTCAATCTTAGGTCTTTTCTCAATCTTAGAAATGGCCCGAAAAAGTTTTTCTTCCTCCTGGTTCACAATTTCGACTTCTCCTTCTTGATATTCTTCTTCAGCTTCATCCTCGCTTTCATCTCTGACATTAAGATTCATTCCTCTATGAATCTCTTCTTGCAATGCTCACACTTGTCTCTGCAGTGCCCTAACTTCAGGTGTTACAACACCAGCTCTTTCGCCACGTTCCCTTCGCGAAGGCATTTTTATGATGCGCGCTGAAACCCTAACCACAGTCCTGGTGGAAACTGCCTCATAGTCGGTGATCTGTTTACACACTCAAAAACTCCTGCTCTGATACCACTTGATGAAGGGTGCTCCCCTTAATATCACAAACATATAATAGATATAGAGAAACAACAACAATATGCAAGAACAGAAAATTGGCTTCCTATTATCTCCACAATGTGGAATTACATACTTTCAGAATTACAATATGCAAAGCCACATGGGTATTCCCTTACAATATTTTGTAAGACAAAGCCTCGAACTATTACCCAGATCTACTACCTATAACTATTCTAAACTACCTAAGACAATAATACAGCCTTCCTTATATAGGCAATTTTCCACCGCCTGGGAAGGTTCCAGAATTTTAGCCAATAAGGCCGACCAAACTTAGAATTATTTTATTTTACATTTTATTACATCATAGTCGGCTCAAGATAACATTTGAAACCTGAATAGAAATTTTGAAGAAAATTATTTTTCGCCATTTCAGGTGGCCCAACTTTCGAAGACCATAAGTCATCACCAGTTGACCCGATCGGCTATTATAACCTCATTTCAGAAATGCCACAAAGTGCTCTACAGGCTTGACCTGCGTAAACGCCCATTACCCAAATTTTTGACCTCATTCGGGGCCTCTAAAGCCTTCAAAACTGAGTTCAAAGTTTCTGTACCCTGCTGCCAATACCGAAAATCTTCAATATCTTCCAATTTATACTTGATCTGGCAATGAAACTTTACTGGCAGACTTATATGACCAAAATGAACCTCCAAGAAAGAAATCAGATCATTCTGAGCACATACAAAAATTACCAAAAATAGTAACTTTCCATAAATATCAGCTCTGCACAAAATAGTCCTTATTGAATATAAAAACAAAAATATTTTTTTGGGTGATGCAAGATTGCTCTTACACCCAGGATGCTCCTGCATCAGCGCCACTCTCAATGAGCCATTTCGCCAGATCTACATTCCCTATCTCAGCCACCTCAATTAAACGATGCCCCTTTTCATCTTCTGCCCTTGTAAGGCTTTCATTATCTCTAATATCAACATTGGCATCTGTTGCGAGGGGCTGAACAGAGTCGCCACTCTCTCTCGCTTCTTCCACACTTGCCATATTCACCTCCTTATCTAATCCAACACATTATCTAGCTACGTATATAACAACAAGAAGCAGAACCCGACAAGTAAGAATGTTGTGAGATAGCAAAGAGAAGCAATCGCCAAAATGTGAGTAATTTGGGCCTTACCACGATCATTATTACACTCATTTTATATATCCCAACATAATATCACACATTTTAATTTATTCTTTTTTCTCACATCTCAATCACTAATGCAGGTGATTATATCTCTCTTAGTGTAATGTTAACTAATTCGATTTGTAAAATGTGTAAGAAAATCTGTCATTTTTCACCCTTAAAACTAAGTGTCCCTATCACAAAATAACTGTAGATTTATTCTTGTAATAGAAAGTGGCCAAATTTAAAATTATATTCCAGAAAATCAATAGGTTCGTGTATACAAAATTAAAATATTTATTATATACCTTCAAATCCACAATTCTAGATTTTTACATGTGGGAAAGAAAATTCCGAGTTTACTTTAATTGATATACAATGATAATATAGCAATCATATTTGAATTGAGATCTTGAAAAGAATGGGTACAGTAGAAGTTTTATTTGATTTTTATGTTTGCAATACAGTAGATATAATTTCAAACACATATTGATTTGTAATTTTTCTTTTTCTATAAATGTTTAATGTTCAAATAACTCCATGAAATGGGGTCTCGTTGAAAGCCGTGATTGCAGGGTATGCACAAACTGCGTTTGTTTACAAGGACTGAGAAACTTTTTGTTGAATCACTATTATTTTTTTTCTCTTTGTCTCTTTACAGGAATTAAAAACATGACAAAACAATAACGAAAAGCAGAGATACAAAGAAAAAACTACTACTAATGTATTCCATCTTTTTTGTTTTCCATTTTTGGTCTTTGGTATTCTGTTATGAAGAAAACATTTCTAGAAATATGTCAAATAATTTTATTTGTAATTTTTTCCCTCTCCTACCAAAAAAAAGTATTGTCTGAATTTATTATAAGTAATGACTATTTTATATGACTCATAAAAGTTTAAGAATACCCCCTTTGTTTTTTAGCTTATGTGTTTACTAATATAGTTTTGGTGAATTAAATTATTTTTAGCTTGTACCTACTCTCTCCGTTTACTAATATAGTTTTGGTGAATTAAATTATCTACTCTATCAAATTTGTACAGCAATAGTAAATGATTTTTTAATTTATTTAGATTCATTTAATAAAATAGATTAAGGTTGAAGATCTATTCATAATCATTTTGTTGTAGTGTAAATTACTAAAAAAATAAAATTAAAGATAGAAGTTTGTGGAATATTTGAATCAAATAGACTTCCATCTTTGTTCAATATTGGATTTGAAGAAAATCTATTTTGAGAAGTTCCAAAAATGTTGGAAGTTCTAGAAGGGCCAACTCCAAATAAAGAATATGAAAGCACAAACTATTGGTTATATCCAATGGTAATTTTACTTTATTTCATTATTGTTGGAAGTTCTTATACAGGAATTATTGTTTGGCCAACATCAAACTAGTACCTGCAACGATGGGCCAATAAAATTGTATTAAATCATATTTTTATATTATATTAATATTATGTCTAATATTTTATATTATGTTGAAATAGTTAATATTTAAAATATTTTATATTTGATATTTTAAATAAATAAGAATAAGTATATAAAAAATATAATTTCAAAAAATTGTTATATTTATTTTTAAAATTAAAAATAATTAATTTATTAAGCTTTCTTGAAATTTATAATATTTATATAAGTTTTACTATTTTTATTTTAGTTTTTTCAATCATATTGTGTGCATTTGTATATTGCATCCTTAACTATTATGTTCAATCATTGTTCACCATTAAATAATTTCTTAATAACTCAATGTAAATATTATGTTTTCCAATAAAGGGTAGGCAATTGCTAGATCCAAAAGATAATATTTTCTATAAATAGGTGAGCAATTTTCAACAATTTCTTTATTAGCACATCCTACATACCTATTCTATTTTAAATTTAACTTTCATTGCCTAATTAAACATCCCTATAAGATTTCTCTTATCATGACATAAATTTAAAATGCAATATCAACAATCTATCAATTGTAAAATGATAATGTAATTTTTTCTACACAAAATAACTTTAGTTTTTCAAGAACTATACTTTTTATGAACTTCTAAAAATATGAAATTAAACTAAACATAACAAATGAGGTTGCAAGCAAAGTGAGCTTAACCTTAGAGGAAACTCTATGATTAACCTTAGAAGAAACTATATGGTTAAATGTGCTTGAGCTAGAGTAGTACTTAGATGGATTCTAAGTTACAGAGTTCAATCCCAATAGCAATATCACAATTTGAGTTGAGGAAAATATCTCCTACTAATAAACATAACTATAAACATATTAAATTATATAACCTTAAACATAGTGAACTAAATCTAATGTAACACCAATGGTTCTAAAAGCTTCATCAACTATAAAACAAATTATGCATGAAATTGCACATGGGAAAATAATATGTTACTTTGAACAAAAAATATACATTTTTCAAAATTAGAAAGCAATAATTGGTTATGTTACCATGAGCTTAAAATACATATTTTGTAAAAATAAAAAAACTTCTAATTGAATATCAACAACGTATGTTAGGTTAATAATAATACTATAAAAAAAAATGAGTTATGTTGCTTGTACACTTATATACAAAATGAATATTATCTCGATTCACAAAAAAATACAAAATTCTTAAGAGAAAACACATACCTACTTTTAAATGACTAATTAAAATTTAATTCATCTTTTTCTCTTCCTTATCTATAACTCTTAATTTTAATTTTGAGATTAAATTTTACTTTAAGTATATAGACTTGACATGTCTATTCCATTTTCCAATAATCTAATTAAATAATATCTCCAAAAGTATTAGATTGCGTAGTATTTTGCATTTAGAAATCATTTTCAAAAAATCACATAGAAGAAATGGAAAAATAAAATTGAATTTGAACATAATAAAGGATGTGTACTTGAAGTATTTTAAATTTTAAAATATATAATTGTTGTCTTATTAAGATAAAATTGATGGATTTAATTTTAAATGTAAATATTAATAAGAGGTTGTTATTCTATATTGTATGATGTAGGTTTTTTAATTTTGAATCCCTCATATCTAAAATTTATAAATTAATTGTTTATTTATATTGTAAAAATTACAATATACAATGAAGGATATAAGAAGCTTATGAGGAGGATCTTAACCATTCACTTATATTTACTTATTTAAATTGAAATTAGTTTTTTTTTTACAATTATATTAATAAAATAACAAATTATATTTATTATCTATAAATTATTTAATTACAATAATATATATTAAAATTATTATTACCTATTAATTTATTTTATGTATCAATATAAATTTTTATGATACATTTAAGTTAAATTGAAAAAAGTTATTTAATCAATGCTTATAATTTAAATTTAATGCACATGTATTATAATATTTTTTCATTACATTTATATTAAATTTAATTTAGTTTATATTGATATAAGTAGTATGTTTTTCATATTAAACTTGATGTCAACTATTAACATCACCAACATTAAAATTCTATGTACACATCAAATTTTGAAGTCTAATATCTATATCACCATACATTTGAATCTTCCATCAATATAGATAATTATTATGTGTCACATGAGAACACAATGGGATAAAAAACAATAGTAGCAATATATCATAGAATAATAAAACAAATATTAGCTCACAAGCACAAATATAAAATAACTAACACTTGCACGGAAAGAAGGTGTAAGGGGTAATACAAGAAGTTAAAGAAAACCTATGAAAGAGATGAAATTTTGACGTTTAGAAAGAAAAAAAATGGACAATAGAAGAATCCCTATCCCAAATGTTGAGCTATTTCCACTTGTAAATTTTTAAGTATATTTTATCAAAACATAGCATACCTAGGGTCAAGTAGTGGATATGATGATGCTCATAGTGAAAATCTAAAACCTTGAAGCTGAGTATGAAGTTTCCATTGTGTTAATGCATGAATTGAATGAGGGTCTAATACAAGTAAGAAAAAAATCATTCTAGATTGATTTCAAACATGACTCTCTTTTGTGTCACCTGATATTATATCAGAATAGGGATATGTGGATTACCAAGTCAGGTTTAGAGGAGGAAAACAAAGGAAATAATTTAATGTGTGTGTGTCTATATATATATATATATATATATATATATATATATATATATATATATATATATATATATATATATATATATATATATATATATATATATATATATATATATATATATATATATATATATATATTTATATATATATATATATATATATATATATTCTAATATTATTATTTAATTATAATAATATATATCAAATGTATTATTACCTATTAATTTATTTTAGGTATTAATATAAATTTTTTAATAAATTAAAAAAAGTAATTTAATTGAAATGCTTATAATTTAAATTTAATGCACATGTATTATAATATTTTTTATTACGTTTATATTAAATTTAATTTAGTTTATATTGATTTAAGTACTATATTTTTCATATTAAACTTGATGTTAACTATTAGCATCACCAACATTAAAATTCTAAGTACACATCAAATTTTGAAGTCTAATTTATCTATATCACCATACATTTGAATCTTCCATCAATATAGATAATTATTATATGTCCAATGAGAACACAATGAGATAAAAAATAATACTAGCAACATATCATAGAATAATAAGGTGAATATTAACTCACATGCACAAATATAAAATAACTAACACTTGCATCGAAAGAAGGTGCAAGGTGTACGCCAATAGGTTGTAGAGTTGAAAGCACTATTATGAAAAAATGTGTCATTGTAGAAGGAAGTGTTGTACTTTGCAACATCCAATTTGGATGATTTGAAGTTAAAGTTTAGGTAAACTGTATATTTTATTTGAAGGTATTATCCAAAATAAAATATAACATTCAAATAAATTTGAACACAATTGAAAATGTACTTTTTGTAAAAACAAGCACAATATAGTCCACACTTTGAACTTATAGTCCACACTTTGAACTTTGACTACAATGACACATTTTTTGGAATAGTGCTTTCACCTCTACGACTTATCTGCGTACCCCTTGTATCTTCTTTCAGTGCAAGTGCTAGTTATTTCTACTCTATTATCGACTGTATAGAAGTTTCAAGAAAAAATAGTTTAAAAATCATACATGGGCTATGATTAGTAGTTTCCATATGCTAAGCCCTCTATAAATAGTGGCATTCTTCAAGTATTTAAGTATTAGATCTTTATCTGGGCAGTGTGGATAATGTGGATAATAGAGTTTATGAAGTTAATTAATGAACAATTGTGTAATAGCACTTAAGTCTATGTATTTATGTATTTATTTTAGAATAAGTGTGTTTATTTTCACTCCATCCATCTTCTATAAGTGGTATTATAGCCTAGTTGAGAAATATTGAGAAGAAGATCATTTGGAAATCTTTGAAGATGTTTTATTTTTCATCTATGGATATCATTTATTTCTAATGGAGGAGATCATGTTTATAGATTTATAAATTCAAACCAATAATGTTTTTTATAATGTATGATATGGTTATTTATGAGTTCATTTGTATACGAGGTATAAATAAGATATAAGCCATTTAGCATTACTATAGGGTCTGGCTCTAGCCAAGAGAAAAGGTTGCAAATTGATTCATATATAAGGTGACTCTTGGTCATTGTTAATGCATGTATCAGGAGATTGTCCATCAATTGGAAGTTATCTTATATCCTAAATCATATCTGGCTACTGATTGATTCATTTCGAGATTGTCTGGTGTCACGTATCTTTCATGAGGGAAACAAAGTCGTAGATTACTTAGCTAATTGGGGTTGTGATGACAATTATCTAGAAGCTCTATGTATGAATGATGTGTCCTATGTTTGTCCTCAAACTTGGGATATCATACACCAAGAGTCTTAGTTTAATATTTAAAATATGTCAATTCACAATGGACAATTTGGTGAGTGGCAATATAAGATTAAGGATGTCGAGCTGGTGGTTATTTAGTACTTCTCATAGATTTATTTAATATCTTCTTATTTGGAGGACAAGTTGAGATTTGTGGTTGTTGGATTAAAGAAGTACGATAATTTCATCATATGGTGAGACCACCGTATGGTGGAGGTGAGACCTCACCATGTGGTGATTCCACCGTACAGTGAAGAGAAACATAGGCACCATATGGTGAGTCTACATTAGCATCATATGAGCAAGACCCAATGGAGGCAAAAGTGCCGAAGGGAGAAGTCCCCATACGACAAGACCCGGTAGAGGAAAAAGTGCTGAAGGGAGTAATCATTGTACGAGAAGTTGTGTGGGTGATTGTGTGTGACAGACAGTTGGCAGACTATTTTGCTAGTAACTGTTTCTGTAACAATTTTTGAAATGATTTGCAGTATGTTTTAATGGCTGCAAGAACTTGTTAGAATATGATGTGGTTGAAAATCAGGTTGATTGAAAAGGAATCTGAGCCTGTGAGAAATCCAGAGTCTTGTATGTAAATTATTTATAGTAATACAAAAGTTTTCTCAAGGTTTTGAGTGGTGGGTTTTTTCCTGAAAGGGTATCTTACATTATGTCTGGTGTTTTCTTCATGTTGTGTGTTTTTAGATTTACTTGCATATTTCTGTGGTTAATTTATAGTTTCGTATTCCTCTATCTTTTGGCATTCAGAAAGTGTTTCTACACCATTGCTTTCCTAACAAGTGGTATCATAGCCTGGCCAATTGTGTTATCCTTGTTGGATAGGGGATAGGGTTTGGTTTTTTGTGCCAATTTGGTTTTAGTGGGAGTTTGAAAGTTTTTTATCTATAAGAAAAGATGACTGGTATGTTAGGAAAAGTGGACATTGATAAGTTCAATGGCACAAACTTTGAGTTATGAAAACTTAAAATTGAAGATTTGCTGGTAGATTGAGAACTGTGGAATGTTGTGTCTGGCACCAAGCCTACGAGTATGAAGCGAGAAGATTGGGATCTACTGGATCAAAAGGCCAGAGGACTGATAAGGCTGAGTCTTTTTTATTTGGTAGTATTGAATGTCCCTGAAGAGAAATCTACACATGCATTGTGGAAGAAGTTGGCAGAAATTTATCAAGGAAAGTCCTTGGTAAACAAACTTTTCCTCAAAAAGAAATTATATTCTTTGAAGATGGATGGAGGAATGACTATGGCTGATCATCTAAACACTTTCAATATGGTGATCACATAGTTGACATCTGTTGGTGTATCCTTTACTAAAGAAGAGCATTGCATGTTATTGATGTGCTCACTGCCAAATTCCTGTAATCACTTGGTAATGGCCATCAGAAGTATAGCTACCAAGCTTAAAATGGAGGAGGTAGTTGCTTCACTTCTATCAGAGGAGATGAGAAGGAAGTCCTCTAAGGCGGCCAAAGAATCTCTCTTTGTATGAGGTAGATCTAAGGATAAAGGTAAGAAAAAGGACACAAAGTCAAAGTCTCAGGAGTGATTCGCCACTCCTGGAAAGAAGTCCAAGACGAAGTGTTGGAACTGTGGGAAGAAAAGTCATATCTGAAGGGATTGCAAAGAAGAGAAAAAGAAGAAGAAGAATTACACTTTCGACACAAAATCTTCTCAAAGTGATGCCAATGCCTTTGTAGCAACCTTGGCAATACCTGCATCAGATGAAGTATGGGACTCAAGAGCATCATTCCACATGACATCTCATAAAGAGTGGTTCTCAAAGTATGAACCATACAATGGAGGTAAGGTGTTCCTAGTGAGTGATTCCACACTAGAGATCATTGTAAGAGGAAGAGTCACAATCCAGTTCCTCGACAGAAGAGTAAGGGGAATTGATGGAGTACTCCATATACCCGTTCTAGCTTGGAATCAGTAAGCTGAATCATGTCAGAGTCCAAGTAACATTTGTCCATGATGGTTGCAAGATTACTAGGGGTTCTATTGTTTTAGCTAAGGGTGAACACATTGGAATGTTGTATAACTTAGATGCCAAACTTGTATGCTGTAATAGCATGTTTGTAAAGTCTAATAAAATTGATATGGAAACATATGGTGTAAATATGATAGAAGTTAAAATTCTTGTAGAGAAAACAATGCTCTAGCATCATAGGCTTGGCCATATTGGTGAGAAAGGTTTAAAGACCTTGAAGAATAAAAACATGGTAGAGGGTTTGGTTGATTGTAACCTTTAATTTGATTTCTGTGAACATTGTATCTATGGATACCAAAACCATGTTCAATTTTATTCCAGTTCTAAAAAATCTTTTGGATTGTTGGATTATATTCACTCTGATGTATTTGGTTCTATGGATGTTCCTTCTTTGTCTAAGTCAACATATTATGTATCATTTATTGATGATTATTCAAGAAGAACATCCATTTATTTTTTGAAGAATAAATTAGAAGTGTTCAGTTAGTTTAAGGAATTCAAAAGTCTTGTTGAAAATCAGACTGGGAGAAAGATTAAATGCTTAAGGACGGATAAATGGTGGTGAGTTTTGCAATGCATATTTTGAGAAATTCTATGTAGATCATGGCATTAAGAGGCATAAGATGACTCCTTATACCCTGCAATAGATTGGAGTAGCAGAAAGGATGAATCAATCATTGATGGAGAGAGCAAGGAACATGTTGGGTAGTGTTGGTCTAGAGAAAAAGTTCTGGGCCGAAGTAGTGGCTACAACATGTTACTTGTTGAACCATTCTCCTATGGAAACATTGGTGGATAAAACACCTATGGAAGCATGGTCTGGTAAGAAGCCCTTGTTAAGACATTTGCATGTCTTCGATTGTGAGGTATATGCTCATGTAACTGATGTGTCTAGGTTAAAGTTAGATAACAAAATAGTGAAATGTATCGTCATCAGGTACAATAATGGTGTGAAGGGATACAAGTTATGGAACCCTCTCCCTGAAAAAGTAATTTACAATAGGAGTGTTATTTTTTGTGAGATGAAACCTGTCTCACTATCTTAGCTAGAGTAGACTGAAAAGACAAAGGAAATAGTTAAATTTCCTTTAGCTTCCGAAAGGGAGGTATTACAGACTCCAAATGAACTTGAGAATGAAAATCCAAAATTTCCCGAGAATGAGAATGAGGAGAGTTCCATTACTTGTTCAGAAGAACGTGATTATGAACCTCATGTTGAACCTCATGAAGCTTCACCATAGGAGGTGAGGAGATCTACTCGGGAGAGGTGACAACCTGATAGGTACGATTATTCACTGGAACAATTTAATTATTCTATGTTGAATGTTAATTATGCTTATGCTTTTCTTATAGATGTTGATGAGCCTAGGACTGTTAAAGAAGTAATTAATATGCCAGATTTAGATTCCTAGTTGGATGCCATGAAAGATGAAATGAAATCCTTGGAGAAGAATGGAACTTGGGATCTCATACCCTTTCCTAAAGGTAGAAAGCCCGTAGGATGTAAGTGGGTATTTAAGATGAAGTATGGTCTAGATAGAAACATTGACAAGTACAAGGCGAGATTGGTTGCAAAGGGGTATTCTCAAAAAGAAGGGATTGACTATGGAGAAATATTTTCTCTTATAGCTAAACTCACATCTATCAAATTTTTGTTATCACTTGTAGCAACACATGATTTTGAAATTGAGCAGATGGATGTGACGTCAACGTTTCTGCATGGTGATCTTGAAGAAGAAATATACATGTCTCAACCAAAGCACTTTGTGGAAAAAGGTAAAGAGCATCTGGTATGTAAGCTAAAGAAGTCTCTTTATGGTTTGAAACAATCACCCAAAATGTGGTATCAAAAGTATGATACATATCTTTTGTCCTTGGGTTTTATGAGATCTAAATCTGATCACTATGTGTTTTATAAAGTTGAAGGTGATCGGATAATTATAATTGCTCTATATGTGGATGATATGTTGTTCATAGGTAATAGTAAGGAAATGATCTTAGAATTAAAATCTCAACTTTCCTTGAAATTTGAAATGAAAAATTTAGGGCCAACAAAATTTATTATGCGGATAGAAATTAGAAGGGATAGGGTTGGCAGGAAGCTTTGGCTCAGCCAGAGCAAGTATATTACCAATGATCTTAAGAGATTTAATATGAATGATTGCAAGCAACAAGTAGCTCCAATGTTACATGGAACTAAACTATCCATCAATGACAATCCAAAATCTCCAGGTGAGATTGAAGACATGAAACAAATACCTTATGCAAGTATTGTTGGTAGTCTCATGTACACAATGGTCAGTACAAGACTAGACATTACCCAAGAAGTGGGAGTACTGAGTCAGTTTATGGAAAATCCATCCAAGACACATTGGGATGCTATGAAAAGAGTTCTAAGATATTTGAAGGGTACATCACAATACAGATTGTGCTCAAGGTGACTCAATTGGATCAAATAGATTGGTTAGTATTCAAGGTTATGTGGATGCTAATTGGGCTGGGGACATTGACAAAAGAAGATCCACCAGTGGATATGTATTCATGGTGAATGGTGGTGCTATCAGTTGGATGAGCAAGTGACAAAGTGTGGCTTCATTGTCGACAACTGAGGCAGAGTACATGGCATCTACTTGTGCATGTCAAGAAGCAGTTTGGATTAAGCACCTGTGTTCTGATGTCGGCTATGAAGTAGGAAAAATTACAATTTTCTATCACAATCAGAGTACAATATGTTTAGCAAAGAATCCTACATTCCATGCTAGGACAAAACACATTGATGTACAATATCATTTTGTACGTGACATGGTTGAAGATGGAAAGGTGAACCTAGAAAAAGTTGGTACTCTAGAGAATGTTGCAAATGCATTGACAAAGCCAACAGACACAACTAAGTTCAAATTGTGCGCAAATTCTATGGGGCTTGGTGTCCTAGACACATATTAGCCTCGCTGAGTAACTTCGTACTTCGTTGAGTGGGAGATTGTTGGATTAAAGAAGTATGACAGTTTCACTGTACGATGAGACCACCATATGGTGGAGGTGAGACTGTACCATGCGGTGATTATATCCATTGTACGGTGAAGAGAAACATAGGCACTGTATGGTGAGTCTACATTGTCATCCATCATATGGAGTATCAAGACCCGACGGAGGCAAAAGTGCTAAAGGGAGAAGTCACCGTACAGTGAGTCTACATTGGCATCCATCATATGGAGTATCAAGACCTAATGGAGGCAAAAGTGTTGAAGGGAGAAGTCACCGTTCGGGCAAGACCCGACGGAGGCAAAAGTGTCGAAGGGAGAAGTCCCCATACGGAAAGACCCAATAGAGGCAAAATCAGGTTGATTGAAAAGACAATCTGAGCCTGTGAGAAATCCAGAGTCTTGTATGTAAATTATTTACAGTAATACAAAAGTTTTCTCGGGGTTTTGAGTGGTGAGTTTTTTCCTAAAAGGGTTTCCTACGTTATATCTAGTGTTTTCTCTGTGTTGTTTGTTTGTAGATTTACTTGCATATCTCTGTGGTTAATTTATAGTTGCTTATTTCCCTATCTTTTCAGCATTCAGAAAGTGTTTCCGCACCATTGCATTCCTAACAGTGGTGATATAGCAATTGGCAAAAATTTCAAAAGTGTATACTATAATCTTTGTTATTTCCGCAAAGCAAAAGGTTTGTTTTTCAGTCTCAGTTACTGTCAGTGTTTCTCTCAAATGCCATGGACCTGCTTCAATCTGTGGCTCAGCTCACGTCAGTGTTATCGAGGGTGGTTAAGCCTAATGTATTGAACAAAGATAAACTCATGTCTGCGATTTACAAATATGATCTCTGGTCGGACCAAGCATTTGTTGGGGTCATATTTCCTTGAAGGCTCCTACCCTCGAGCCATGAGCACGTAATGGTTTTTGATAGCATCACGAGGGCTCTCGAGAGGCATACCTTGAAGCAGCTTCGTATGGCTTTGAACAAGAAAGGACATATAATCAGCAATGACATGGTCTGTGTGGTGTAGGGGTAAGTGCACAAAGATGGGGGACCAAAAAGGGGGTATAAGATGCCACTTTTTTCCTGAAATCAGCAAACTCTAAACTTCAACAACAAATTGAAGATAGTTAGACTCAAAATTTTAAGATGCGACAAAAACAAGAGTTGTAATACTCTAAATCTAGTTCCTAAACTACTAACTTATTTTGAAAATAGTGCAGATTAAGGCCCTCAAAAAGGGGGAGCACAAAAAGTGGTCCTATTTTTTGTGAAAAAACATAACATAGCGTCTGGTGTGCTCCCCCTAAAATGTTAACTTTTTTTTTGAATTTTTTTAATCGCTCTAGTGAGAAGTTAGCTAACACCACGTAGTTTATCCCAGAATTTTTTGGTAATTTTTTGATGAATGTATAATTTTTTATGAATTTATGAAGTGCACACATCCTAAAAACATGAAATTTCTGTGTGCTCCCCCTAGAAATCATTTAAAACTAATCAAAAATCAAATTTTTTTTTTTTTAAAGTGTGTAGAATGGAGTCTAGTTTCTAAAAATGTAACTTGTTTCAAAATTTGATGAACGAGCCAAAATCTATGCCCAAAATACTAAACGTTGGTTTTTTACAAAAAATAGACATACACACAAAAGAAATTAGAGTTGAAAAACTTAACATAATCAGAATTCAAAATAAATTATATGCTTAGATAGCTAACAGAGAGATCTACAATATCATGTTGTTTGATTTTTATGTTCTTGAACTACGAGTAAACCTGAAGAGGAGCACACAAAAAAACATGTTATTTTTTTGTATGTTTGCTGGAAAACACGTCTCAGGCCTGTTTGAATCATCCAAGCCTTTGGGTTGGATTTCCAAGGCAAATCCAAGCCTTAGGATTGGTAAATTCCAATGCCTTGAAAAGTGTGTGCACCCTATAGGGCGCACGCACTATAGCGCGAGCGCGCTATTGAAAACTATGGCTTTCATAGCCCGTGCGCGCTATGAAAGTCATAGTTTTCAATAGCGCGCTCGCACTATAGCATGTGCACACTATATTGAATTGAGAGGAAAAGAGAGAGATAGAGAGCACTCTCTCTTCCTCTCTCTCTTTCCAAAATAGAGATTCTCTAAAATTTGTATACAAAGGCATCCTACAAGAAGGATGAAATGTTTCCTAAAGAATATCCACAATTCATATACAAAAGCATCATACAATAAAAATGACAAAAAATAATAGCTAAAAGGTAAAATTTACCATTAACGTCGATAGCACCAAGGTCATATCCACTGTCGAATCTTGGCCTATGATGTGAAAAATAAGCAAAGCAAGTGAAATGAAAGGGAAGGGATAGATCAAATAGCGAAGGTGCATCAAATCGGATCCAAATTTCAACCCTTTTATGGATTTACAGGTTTAATTGCGAGCCCATGGAATTTGCTAAGAGAAAAATGTGATTGTATATCAACTGATTACAAAATGTGCAGTTGAGGAGAAAATATTGCAATGATGAAGAAGAAAATTGGCTATGGAAAATCTAGTTATGAATTTTCTTAAGAATGAAACTATTAAGGAATTGCATGATATATCACTCAATGGTGCAAGGAATATTCTTGATGAACATGGGATTGCAGTTACATCTATTCAATATACCGAAGAAGATATAGAAAATCTTCTTAATAGAGAGATTAATGTGAGAGAAAGGGACATTTTAGAATCTAATGGTGATTTTTGGTGCCATCGAAGGTATGCCAATTACTTAGGACAAAGAGTAAAATCCCACAATTAATGGAAAAGAGTGGGAAGAGCTTCTTGGACCCATGTCATGATAGAAGTTATAGATAAGGAAGAAGAGCTAGGAAGGGGAAAGCGGAAAAAGAAAGAAGTAAGATATGCATGTGAGCCTATGTTAGATGATGATGATGACATGAGTACTCACCATTTGCTAGTAGCTCAAGTAGTGACAGAAGCTCTTCAGTGCACATGTACACTAGAACACAAAAATTTCAGATAGAGAAGTAACAAGTGCTGTGGAATTATCATAGAGCAATGTGAAATGAAGCCTCAAATTGGTTCATTAGCAAGAAAATAATTTGGCCATGCACTTCATTCTAGCACCACAAATATTTCTATTAGAAATGCCTATTCATCAATGGTCTTACATTTACGGGACTTGGGAAACCTAGTTACTCATGTTGGGCAATATCCCTCAAATTATGTAAGTTCATTGGCACCTTTGGAAAGGTAGTCTCACTCCTCATTTTATAACAAAGTGTAGTCATCTATGGTCCAAGGTTATAATTCAACTGACAAACAGAGAGCTTCTCAAGGTACTGATCTCTTTTGTAGAGAAGTTCCCAATTCATCTCAAGGTTCTCATTTAGGTGAGCAACTCCTCGAAGGTCCTCAAATAGACCCATTCAATATCCCAAATTGGTAAAAGGGTAGATGCAATTTTGGAAAGAGTGGGAAGAGCTTCTTGGACCCATGATAGAAGTTACATATAAGGAGGAAGAGCTAGGAAGGGGAAAGCGGCAAAGGAAAAAAGTAAGATATGCGTGTGAGCCTATGTGAGATGATCATCATGAGTACTCACCATTTGCTAGTAGCTCAAGTAGTGACAGAAGCTCTTCAGTGGACATGTACACTGACACAAAAATTTTAGATAGAGAAGTAACAAGTGTTGTGGAATTATCCATAGAGCAATGTGAAATGAAGCCTTGAAAATTGGTTCATTAGTAGGCAAAGAATTTTTTCATGCACTTCAATCTAGCACCACAAATATTTCTATTAGAAATTCCTATTCATCAATGGCCTTACATCTACGGGACTTGGGAAACCCGGTTACTCATGTTGGGCAATATCCATCAAATTATGTAAGTTCATTGGCACCTTTGGAAAGGTAGTCTCACTGGACTCATTTTACAACAAAGGGCAACCATCTATGGTCCAAGGTTTTAATTCAGTTGACAAGTGGAGAGATTATCAAGGTACTGATCTCTTTCATAGAGAAGTTCCCGATTCATCTCAAGGTTCTCATTTAGGCAACCAACTCCTTGGAGGTCCTCAAATAGACCCATTCAATTTTTGAAATTGGTAAAAGGGTAGATGCAATTTTTGAAAGAGTATCCCAATTGAAGAGAAACGGAAATTCCAGTGAGCATAAAGTTATTGCAGATCCAATAGGTGTATCTCCTCTACTGACAAATATAATTGCTTCTAGAGACTTGAGTTTAAATGGAGATTGTTTGATCCCAAACATGCCCCAGTCGAGCAGATGAACCAGATGTTGCTTGAGTAAAGAAGATAGTGGTTTATTAAATCATTTGCATTATCCCACTTGCTATCAATTCTCTCTCTCTCTCTCTCTAGATTGTCAAGGATTTCTAAAATTACAACTGCAAGTAAGAAAATATTGCATATTGCACACTTCTATAAGCATGTGAAATATATAATCTATTCAAACTAATTTTTTTGTCTAAAACTGACACAAATCTCCGTGGATATTATCATGCTTAACATGATTTTCCAATGTTGTAGATATGCCATTGCCCTACTCTTTTGAGCATTGCAGGGCCTCTAGAATTGGTTTGGTCTATCTTGGTTGTCTGTTGCCATTAGGTATCATAACATACATACCTCTTAAACGTTGGGTTAGATATACATTTGGGTACATTTAGATATAAATTGGGTACATTTGGTCTTTCTTGGTTGTCTGTTGCCATTAGGTATCATAACATATATGAGTGTATTTTATCCTCAGGCAGTCACTCATCATCCCACCATCAGTCTACGTAGGATGCATCCATCCTTATGTCAAACATGTCAAATCTAATCTTTTTCTTCAATCATCTAATTTTGGCAAAAGATATTTGTTACATTCATGTTGACATTAGTTCTTTTGGATTTTTTTATATCTTTCTTGGAGTTCTCTTGTTTAGTCTCCTCAAGGTTACCATGATCCTTTATATCATGGTGTGTCATGAATGATGAAACTTGGGACTTGTTTATGGTTTTATTTTCTTTTGTGTGTGGTCTAAATTTGTTCCTTGCACTTCCACATGTGATTCCAATAGTCACATGGTGCACTAGGTCATATCTCTTGCTTGTGTTCTTCCAACATCATTTGCACCAAAGTCCTTTATGGATCTTGTGTGATGCCAGTCTAACAGTTTCTATTTGTCGTGTCATGTCCTATGCACTATTTATGCCACAACCTTGGCTCTTCATACCTTGGCTATTCACTGATGTTGCTAAATCAAAATAAGTGCTCACTACATGACAAGCCATTTGCAAGGGTACTCAAGATCCATGATCATTTTTCATCACCATTTCGCTTGCATTTTTATTCACCCATAATTCATCCTAACCTAGTTGCTTTTCCTAATTAATCCTTTTACCCCCATCCTTGATTATGTCTTGGGGAGGTAAACTATCAGAGCATTTTCATTCTTATCTAGTCTATCTGCATAGTTATCTAATTTGCATATATGTTATATTATGACATTCTCAAGTTTTAATTGTGAGTGAACAATTGATTAACGCCACCACTCTTAGTTGTATTTACCTCCTTTTGGGCCTAACATCTTTGTCACATGATCCCCTATGGATGAGGTTCCCTCTCCTTGTACCTTCATGGATGCTCTAGTCCTCCATATTGGTCCATGTACTAGATGGTGGTTGTGGTACCAATGTTGTCTTTGTCCTTGTCCTAGTACTTGTGGTTGTGCTTGTGCACCCTGATCAATGTCCATCATGGTAACACATCCCTACCCACTATCTCTTCCATATATCTAGGTTACCTATACCCATGGTCTTCCTCCATCTCCCCCTCTATCTTACCTAGCTACTCTTTTCTTGAACACCCTTTGGTAAAGTGTTTCTACCTGTCTTTGTAACCCCTCATAGGTGATGCTTCCTTTCTCTTCCTCCATAGTGCCACTACCACTGCTCTCCTCAAGCACTGAGCCAACTGGTATGCATCAACCTGGTGTCCTTGTATGTGCACCTCCCTCTTACACATCCATAGGGTAGGAATCCCTATCCTACACATATCTCTTGGTATCATCCTAACCCACCATATTGTATATGCTATAGTCACCCCTAGATTTGTTGGCCTAACACATAGATCCTAGTCAGATGACCTTATCTCAATCCACTCCCTCACGATCCCTCTCCAATCTAGAGTCCATCCAAACTATCCAACCATCTCCCATATCCAACCAAGGCTCAAACATACACATATTTATTGGTCTCTCAGTGCTACTGTTAGTGCCCGCGGAAAAATAAGTACTACTTGTAAGGACTACATTCATTCTCCTTCCCCTTGTCTATCTCCCTTTCCCCTTCTCTCTCTCTCTCTCAACTTCTCCCTCTCTCCTTCTCTCCCTCTCCCTTTTTTATCACCTTCTCCCTCTTTCCCTTTTTCTTGTTTTATATAGCGCGTACGCGCTATGAAAAAGTAAAGACTATCACTCTAGTCTTTAGTTTTACATAGCGCATGCGCACTATGAAAAACTAAAGACTATCACTCTAGTCTTAGTTTTACATAGCGCGTGCACGCTATGAAAAAGTAAAGATGAGAGACTTTTAGTTTTGCATAGCGCACTCGTGCTATGCAAAACTAAAAACAACGGTTAAATTGGCCATGAAACTCGTGATTGAGGCCCACTTTTTCTGTTTTTGTTTGATTTCTATGTCTTAGCCAACAAGTTTTCTTCTTTTCATGGTGCTAAGTGACAAAAAAACATATTTTGTCAATTTGCACTATTTTATTGTTTAAAAATCAACATCAAATTGTGAAGGTCAATCATTATCAGTGAAATTTATTGATTGAGGTAAGTTTTTTAGTTTTTTACATGTCAAATGTGAATAAAGAGTGTTTTGGTTTATAATTGGTATGATATATACTTGTTCAATGCATAATTTGATATAATTATAATAAATTTATATTATAATTTGTCATATTGTAAGAGGTTTAAATTAGAATTTGACTTATTGTTTTACATTTATATTATATTTTTAAAATTGTAATCAATTCATATGTA
This sequence comes from Chamaecyparis obtusa, assembly GCA_027943335.1. Classification (NCBI taxonomy): domain Eukaryota; kingdom Viridiplantae; phylum Streptophyta; class Pinopsida; order Cupressales; family Cupressaceae; genus Chamaecyparis; species Chamaecyparis obtusa. Next base: position 211,833 of record BSBK01004987.1, on the reverse strand, counting down.
GAAATCATCATCATGCCAAGGAAACGAGAAAAGAATTTAACATCGGAAGAGCATGAAAGAGACAAAGAGAAGAAAAGGGAAAGAATGAGACAACTTCGTGAACACAAAAAATTAGAAACCATACAAGAAGATTTGTCTTTGGATGAGGAACATGAAACATCAATACAATGTAAAAGAGAATTGGAATTGGAAACAAAAAGACAATGAATGAGAAACTTGCGTGCAACGAGACAATTGAATTATGAAAATGCGAGGACATCATCTATGAGTTCCCAAGTTGAAGAGACATCGTCATCCAATGTTGGAGGCGCACCAATGTATCATGTTGAAGGCACACCATTGTCTACTTCCGAAGGTGGAGGGACACCAATGTATCATGTTGAAGGCACACCATCGTCTACTTCCGAAGGTGGAGTCACACCAATGTGTCATGTTGAAGGTACACCCTTATATCATGTTGAAGCACCATTATCTACATCTGAAGGTGTAGCAACCACATCGTCTCATGTTGATGACACTCAAGATGGTACGCAATTCACACATAATGTTTCTAATGCTCCTAGAATTATTTATAGAAAGCCAAAATATTTGATTGATATTGATACTAACATTTTGCAAGCAATGCCTGACAAGATTCCCAAGCGTACTTGTCAAAGAAATGCTAATCGTATTTGGAGATCATTTTTTGAGAATTTAAACATGACAAGAAGATGTCAACTATTTGTTGAAATGATGAGAAATCTTAAATTTAGGCCCATCATGAAGATTCTTGGGCTAAGAACAATGGATGAGTCTAGCAAAAAATCTATTGTAAAGAATCTAATGACTGCATATGAGAGTGTGGGTTCTACATCACGCACAAAAGATAGTAATGTCACACGTCGTGTACTTACATCAACAATAGTAAGCAATCAAATTAAGAAATCTCGACTCATTAGAAAGACAAGAAAAACATTGAAAATAAGTAGAAAGTCTCTAATGAGAGCCTTGAGAAGGCGTAAAAGAGTGGAAGATCCAAATAGCAATGAGTTATGGGCATTTTCCGGTAGACTACCGCGAAAAGATAAAGCAATTGTTGAAGCTTTGAAATCCTTGATTGAAGAATTTTGGAAGAATAATACACGGGTATCTCCTAATCAAAGAGATGTTGTAAGAAGGAGGATTGGTAGTCGAATTCATGTTCCACATCCAAAACATTTTTTGGATTCAACTAAGACACAATTCTTTTCAAAATTTATGCTTTTGTATCCTCAAATTAAAATTAGTCAGAGATATTTTGAAATGTGTAAACCTTTTTATGTCAAGATAAATCACACACGCACAACTTGTTGTTGTAGGGTACATATTGAATTTTCTAACCATTTTGAAGTTTATAGGAATATATGTGTAGCTTTGCACTCTAACAATGTTTTGCAGGATTGTAACATAAATGTCCCACCTAGATCTTCAAGGGAATTAATATCTACCATTTTATGTGAAAGAGTGGATGGTCAACAATTTTACAAGCTCTCATGCTTGAATGGTACATGCATAGATTGCAGAGGTTTGCGATGTTTTCCAATTTGTCAACATATGGAGAGTATGCATGCAATCGGTAATGAAATAGTGGAATTTGGAAAATATAAGACCGTGACATACAATCTAAAAGATGGAAAAGAGGCTAAAAGATGTGATTTAGTAATTGAAAAAATTCCACTGTATCAGTTCATGGACATTTTTTGTAAAAAAGTTATTTATGAGTATGCAAGGCATACACATAGAGCACGATGGTTAGATATGCAATTCAAGTTGTGCAAGGACACATTCCCACTTGAAACCATTGTTTTAGTTGTGGACTTTGCAAAGAACTACACACTACAACCACAGAATGAGGTGCAAGAAAAGTATTACATCTCTCAACAGGTTGCTATATTTGTTCATATAGCATTCATGCATGCACCAAACAGTACAGAGCAGAACAGGAAGATATTGAGGGAGTATCATTTTTATATCAGTGATGATTGCTCACATTCTACAAAGTTTGTACATGGTTGCTTTCAACTATTTTATGGTCATTTGGCAAATAGGGGCATAAAATATCATCGACATATCATTTGGTCAGATAATTGTGCATCCCAATTCAAGAATTCGCGGATGTTTTATTAGTTGTGCAGGATGCATAAGATTACTGGAATTCAATATATGTGGAATTTCATAGAGGTCAGTCATGGAAAGGGAGAGCACGATGGCACAGGTGCATGTATTAAAAGAGCTTTAGCACATGAAGAATTAAAGTACACAGAGAAAGCAACATTGTCAGATGCGAGATGTATTGTCCAATGGTGTAATGCTACAATGGGTCCAGGTAATGAAGGTGAGTCTATGGTTCGTAGATTTTTTTGGTTTATGGATGAAACTAACATTGCACCATATGAGGATTGTTGTACATTGACAGGATCGAGTGAGCTACACTCTTTTAGAAGTTGTAATGCAGGGTCATGGAGTATCCACACACGTCATATGGCGTGCTTTTGTTCATCATGTGTAGATGAAGATTGGGATGGGTGTGAGTCAAAGGAATGGGTTGACGAATGGTATACACATAGTTTGAGTCCACTTGCCTCCTATCATCCCCATAAATCACTACAACCGACAAAAATGGAATCATCCATTGACTTTGATCGCTTATCTGATCTAGTACAACCAAGTTGGTATTTTCCACATACAAATAATCTCAAATTTAGTACTTTATCATAAATATTTAGTAAACTAATGTCCTCATTATTTTTATATCATTACAGGCCATGTTTTTGTTGTTATTGCACCTGAAGACAATGAAGAAGGGACAGATTATTATTTGTGTCATTGTGTAGAGGCAAAAAAGAAACTGGATCACTCAGTTATTGATGGTGAAGAATTGGAATACCCTATAGGAGCAGTGGTTGTAATTGGTTCATGGCTTAGACGGTATGCTATGAAGAACCCTAGGTTGTGGTTGTTTGAGGATTGGGAGACACACAGAAAGATTCTTCATTATTCAAACCTCGTCGTTGCATCAAATGTCCACTTAATCAGATATGGGGGAAGACCGCAAAATAAAACTCTTTGGAAGGTTCTTGAGTCAGATCACGAGGCAATACTTGAGACAATCAAGGGTAGGGCAAACCCAATTGGTACATTGGACTAAATGGAGATACAAAATATCGTAACATGTCAAATTTATATAGCATTGTAAATTGGGTGGATTTTAAATTGCTCATGCATTACCCCGTATGTATAATGAGAAGTTTGTAGCATTTAATGACCATCCTTTACTTCATTCTCTCCTTTCATACCATCTTGATGCAGAGCTCTCCACTATCACCTTAAATACGCTAACTCAACTTGAGGATTCAACAAGTAACTTGGAATCAACTCAAGGAATTAGTCCTATTCAAAGATCAAATGGAGTTCTCTGACTTTTTGACTAGGCCAATTATGGTGCAGGGCACCCTCCACTAGTAGAAATTTGTGTTGCTTTGTTAGTGTTTGTAATAAATAGGATGGATATGTATAGATCATCCAAATTTTGGTTTGGAATCCTAATGTGTGATCAAGGATCTTTTGCCAAAGTTATAAGCCTAAGATACCTTAGGGCACAGGGTTCACCTAGATAGTGACAAATTGCTAGGTTAGATTTGTGAGGTTTTAAAAGTTAATTGGCCTAGGAAATTAGCGTGCAAGTCTAGTTTGCTATGGTATGGTTGTAAAAGGAACAAACTAAGAGTTGTTTCAGAGTCCTTAGGTCATATGAGGACCATCTACATGCTTGGGAGTGGTCAAGAAGTCCACTGGTGAAGAGTTCTAACTAAAGGCCAAGTTTAGGCGTAAGAAATTGGCGTGCAGGTCTAGTTTTCTATGGTATGGTTGTAAAGGGAACAAACAAAGAGTTTTTTCAGAGTCCTTAGGTCATATGAGGACCATCTACATGCTTTGGAGTGGTCAGAAAATCCATTGGTGAAGATTTCTAACTAAAGGCTAGGTTTAGGCCTAAGAAATTGGTGTGCAGGTCTAGTTTGATATGGTATGGTTGTAAAAGTAACAAACCAAGAGTTATTTTAGAGTTCTTAGGTCATATGAGGACTATCTACATGTTTGGAAGTGGTCAGGAAATCTACTAGTGAAGAGTTCTAACTAAACACTAGGTTTAGGCCTAGGAAATTGGCGTGCAGGTCTAGTTTGCTATGGGATGATTGTAAAGGGAATGAACTAAGAGTTGTTTCAAAGTCCTTAGGTCATATGAGGACCATCTGGATGCTTGGGAGTGGTCAGGAAGTCTGCTGGTGAAGAGTTCTAACTAAAAGCCAGGTTTAGGCATAGGAAATTGGCGTGCAGTTCTAGTTTGCTATGGTATGGTTGTAAAGGGAACAAACTAAGACATGTTTCAGACTCTTTAGGTCATATGAGGACCATCTACATGATTGGGAGTGGTCAGGAAGTCCACTGGTGAAGAGTTCTAACTAAAGGCTAGGTTTAGGCTTAGAAAATTGGCGTGCAGGTCTAGTTTGATATGGTATGGTTGTAAAAGTAAAAAACTAAGAGCTTTTTCATAGTTCTTAGATCATATGAGACCATCTACATGCTTTAAAGTGGTCAGGAAGTCCATTGGTGAAGAGTTTCAGCAATAAGTCACTTTTAGGCCTAGTTTTCCTAAAGCCAAAAAGATATTGAACTTTGATTAAGTGTCTAACTTTGCAAAGGGAGTTTATTGGGATAGAAACTCACTTAATTGATTGTGTTACACCATCCTAAGAGATTGGAAATACCCATAAGTCATTACAGGTGATTGGTGAATTGTGGGAGTCAAGTGAAGGGCACACTACTTTTCGGTTGTCACCTCTACATTAAATTAGGTCTGTGTCCAAGGTGAGTGTTAGGTTGTGCTGGAGTGGAGTTGGAAAACAAGGCTTTGGGATGTTAAATAAATTCGAAATGGGTGTCTAAAAATATCCTGATTGTGTCAAGATACCAAGTTGTGAATAAGTTAGAGTGGAAAATCGAGGTTGAGAAGGCTACAAGGAAAAGTGCGTGTAGGTCTAGTTCACTATAGTATGGTCTTAATAGGAATGAACTAGTTGTTATTTCATAGGCCTTAGGTCAAATGAGGACCATTTACATGCTTGAGATTGGTTAGGAAGTCCACTGGTGAAGAGTTTCAGCAATAAGTCACATTTAGGCCTAGTTTCCCTAAAGCCAAAAAGATATTAAAATTTGATTAAGTGTTTAACTTTGCGAAAGGAGTTTATTGGGATAGAAATTTACTTAATTTATTGTGTTACACCATCCTAAGAGATTGGGAGTACCCTTAAGTCATTACAGGTGATTGGTGAATTGTGGGACTCAAGTGAAGGGCACACTACTTTTCGGCTGTCACCTTTGCATTAAATTAGGTCTGTCTCCAAGATGAGTGTTAGGTGGTGTTGGAGTGGAGTTGAAAAACAAGGGTTTGGGATCTTAAATAACTTCTAAATGGGTGTCTAAAAATATCTTGATTGTGTCAAGATACCAAGTTGTGAAGAAGTTAGAGTGGAAAATTGAAGTTGAGAAGGCTACAAGAAAATTGTTGTGCAGGTCTAGTTTGCTATGGTATGCTTGTAAAAAGAATAAACCAAGAGTTGTTTCAGAGTCCTTAGGTCATATGAGGACCATCTACATGCTTGGGAGTGGTCAAGAAGTCCACTGGTGAAGAGTTCTATTTAAAAGCTAGGTTTAGGCATAGAAAATTGGCGTGCAGGTCTAGTTTGCTATGGTATGGTCATAAAGGAAACAAACCAACAGTTGTTTCAGAGTCCTTAGGTCATATAGGACCATCTACATGCTTGGAAGCGGTCAGAAATTTCACTAGTGAAGAGTTCTAACTAAAGGCTAGGTTTTGGCCTAGGAAATTGGTGTGTAGGTCTAGTTTGCTATGGTATGGTTGTAAAGGGAACAAACCAAGAGTTGTTTCAGAGTCCTTAGGCCATATGAGGACCATCTACATGCTTGGGAGTGGTCAGCAAGTCCATTGGTGAAGAGTTATAACTAAAGGCCAGCTTTAGGCGTAGGAAATTGGCGTGCAAGTCTAGTTTGCTATGGTATGGTTGTAAAGGAAAAAAACCAAGAATTTTTTCAGAGTCCTTAAGTCATATGAGTACCATCTACATGCTTGGGAGTGGTCAGGAAGTCCACTGGTGAAAAGTTCTAACTAAACGCTAGGTTTAGGCCTAGGAAATTAGTGTGCAGGTCTAGTTTGTGATGGGACGATTCTTAAAGAAACAAACCAAGAGTTGTTTCAGATTCCTTAGGTCATATGAGGACCATTTGCATGCTTTGAAGTGGTCAGGAAGTCCACTTATGAAAAGTTCTAACTAAAGGCTAGGTTTAAGCCTAGGAAATTGGCGTGCAGGTCTAGTTTGCTATGGGATGATTGTAAAGGAAACAAACCAAGAGTTGTTTCTGTAGACACCAAAAAATCCTTCAGAAAATAAATTATTTTTATTTTCTGAAAATTTTTGATGACATCATCATTTATTAATTAATTATTTATTTAATTAATTAATTTATTTTTATGGCATTAAATCCCTCTCTCTTAATTAAAAATCTTTAATTAAGGAATCTAGCCTAAAAATGTCATTTAGACATTATCCCTAATTTATTAATTATTTAATTAATAAATTGACCAAAAAACTTCAAAAATAAATTAATTTATTTTTTATCCCAAAGTTGGCCAAAATTCTAAAGAGCACTAAACTCTTCTAGAAAGTCCTAAACCTTCCTCTAAATGGGTCAAATCCCTAATCTAGTCCCTTCAAACCCTAAGCCTAGATATTTAATATTTATTAAATTTACCTTTAATAAATATCTAAATCTCACCAAAAGCCACTTGCCCATCCCTTTCTCCTAATCCTAATCCTAATCCCCTTTCTAATCTTGTCACATTCCATTAGCAAAAGGTTTACCAAAACTTATGCTAACCTCCTCTTAGTCATCCTTTTTGGTCAACAAAGAAGGACACCTCTTTGGACACCTCTTTGGCCACCTCTTCAAATGCATTTAAGACCTTCTTATCCCTTCCTTGCCACCTCTTGGCCTTGGACACATTTACCAAATTATGCACATGCCCTCAAACTTTCAACTCAATCCTCCATTGACACTTGTCAGGACACTTGTACTTGACTCAACCCTAACCTTAGCCCTAACTCTAACTCATCCTTTTAAACCAAGCCCTTCCCTTTTCCTATAAATACCCTCACTTCCTAAGGCAAATCATCTTTCAACTCTCAAACTCAATAGAAAAGTTATAATGCCATTTTCATTCTAGCATAAGCATAAACTCATCATTTTAGATTATTTTCAAGCTTAAATCACATCTAAATTAGCTTAATTAGATTAACATAGATTCATTTCTTGTTTAATCAATCTTAGTTCATCTTTAAGCTTTGCACATTTGTGTGATCTTGAGGCCTTTGAGGAAAAACAGGTTCCTCATACCTATTTTGTGTCATTTTGGGTCTTCTTGATCCTCAAATCATCCTAATTTATATGCTCCAAGTGCTTGAGTTTGCACATCCACATCCATCTATATCCAAGCATATCAAACGGTGCATGGGCGCATCCGTTTTAGGCTTAAACTGAGGTGGCTTTGATTTTAGTTTGTTTACCATTAAATTTGATTTGATTATATGCTATGATGTTTGTTTGTCTTTGGCCTTCAAAATAGGTTTAGGTACACACTCAAATCCTAGTCTACATTCTGGCACGCCCGGTGGGACTCAAACCATAATTATTTTGATGAGATTATACTTTATATGCTTGTATTTGTAAAAAACAAATGAAATGTCACCTTCATGAAAAGAAATGTCACCTACATACAATCAAGTCACGCCTTCTTGCAAAGAAATGCCGCCTTCAACTAAAGAAATGACGCCTATGAGCTTTGTTTTCACGCCTGCATAACTGAGATTTTCCCGTGATCGATAACTTCTGTTCTGTCCCAGAATTCTTCTTCTGTCGCCTGCATGTAAAGAAATCACGCCTTTGACGAAAGAAATCACACCTCTGCATATTTATCTATCGCCTATAGAGGTACAGAATGTCACCTGTAAAAATGAAATGTCGCTTCTACACTTTCCAGCGTCGCCTATAAGCTGGACAGTGTCGCTTTTTAGTTTTTTGTCCTGAGTTGCTTGGGACTGGTTTTTCATTTCTTTTATTACAGCAAAGGTCAAACTCAATCTTGAATGAAACTAAAGGAAAGAACTTAGGTCCTAAGTGTCATTGTCAATTTGAAAATCAAACCAAATCTCGAATGCACTAAAAGAAACGAACAACTCTATTCCCTATCTCATTTCAAATTCTAAAGCAAGCAAACAAATTCAATCTTGAGTGATCTAAGGGATAAAACAAATCTTTTTCAAAGTTCTTAAATCAACTCGCTAATCAAATCTTGAATGCACAAAAAGAAAGAACTTGCAACTGTTCAAATCATTTACATTTTGGAGAAAAGAACAAATCAAAATCTAATCACGAGTGTCTTCATTTCAAAGTTCAAACATCACTTAATCAAATTTGAAAAAATGAACAAAATCTGCTTGATGTGCATGTAGGAGTTTTTCAATTCTTGCATAATCCTTGTTAGAGTAAGCAACGTGGAACATTTGAACTTGGACAAGTTCACCTATTCTGCTTTTAGTGAGGCCTGTCCAAGGAGAAGCGCTTCCTCCTCGGAGAACGACCTCAAACCGGTATCCCCCCCGGCCGGTATACAAATAAGTGAAGACCAAAAGAATCACTTATATCTCCTAATCGTCGGGTGTTCGTGCCAAACACGTGTCTGGGGATGGTAAACATTCCTCTCCCCCAGCATTATTGGCAAGGCTCTTAAGTGAGTCACGGATGATCAGCAAAACCAGGTATGAAGACACCACGGAATCATTAGCAAACTGATAAAATAGAGGCTACCCTATCTACATCTGAAAGTATCAAAATCCTTGTGCAAGGACCGATTCCAAGGGGTTTACCGGGTCGCCTCAAGATTACTCACCATTTGTATTCCCTTCTGGGGGATACCAAGCTATGGGCAAGTAATTTTGATACTTACCTTCCTTAGGTAGATCTGTTTGAAGTGCTTGACAGTCAAAGACTCCGTGAAAACACTTGTTGAAACATACACTTTTAAAGCTTTGTCAGAGTCAGTTGTCTTTTTTTGTACCCACAGGGTTGCTTTGTCCCTTGCGGAGATTGCTTTGACTTTAACTTTTGCCATTGAAAACCTTTGTCTCAAAATCAGAAGCCTCTTTTCCAAGTGATGCCCAGCAAGAACAAACATCCTAAAGCGAAGTTGCCCAAATCCCAAGCCTATCAAGAGCGAAAAGTTGCCAAGAAGAAACTCAAGAGCTATCAAGCCATTATCCAAGCAACCCAAGCAGAGGAGAAGTCCCAAACCAGACTTGAGAACATCACCCATAACACCCGAATCAAACAGTTTGCCTACTGTTTCCAAGTAAAACATCATTTCATCAGCCTTGAACCAGAAAATTAGCCAAAATCCTTGTTCATGTCTTGTTCCATCTTCAGATCTTGAAATCTTGTCTCAAACAGCCTTGCATCTTAGTTTCATCCTAGTTTCACTCTTTGCATCATTAATCAAAACCTTAGTTGCATTTCAAAACATCATAAAGTGCATTCATCTTCCTACCAGCATTCTAGAATCAATCCTTGTCATTTGCATTATCCCTTTAGATAGAGCATTGTCCATTCACCCTTCAATACTTTTTCCACCAGCATCCCCCCCATCAGCTTTCCATATCTTTCCGGCAGATCCATCATCCTTTGTTCCAAATCCAGAGATCCACCAACACTTAGTGTTCTCCCTTTTGAGTTGTTTTTCATCCCCTATCCAAGATCAGAGACCATCATCCTCTTTTTGACACAACGTGTTGTCATAAAGAAATCAAACCTTGTCCTTGCATAGCCATCATCTCGAGCAAGAGATTGGAGTGTATTGATAAAAAACTTATTGACCGAAGATCATCAGTCTATCTTAGGTTGACCCTATCATATCTCTGATCCTCCATTTGGAAAAAATAACAGCTCATTTATTGACCACTCAGTAATCTTTCACCAGCTTTCCACCAGCAACTTATCTTTCCTCTACCGTCTTGATCCATATCTGTTCCATCCAGCTTCTATCATCACCATCTTGATCCCTATCTTTGCATTTTCATCTTAGAAGTCATCATCTTTAGAAGTCCATCAACTTTGCATCCATCGACATCTTTTAGCCAAACATCTTGCATCCATTTAGCACTTGCATCTCCATACCTGTTGAGACCAGATCTCAGAAAAGAAGAAGCATGAATCCTTATCCACCAACAACCTCATCCGATCTCAACCTTTTCACCAACGCCATGATAACTTACAATCCCCAGATCCAAGCCAGTAACCCATGTGAAGATCCAAACATCCCGTCATCCCCGTTGGCAATCCAAGCATTTGCAAATCCTCCAGAAAGCCCACCAGCGACCAATGCCCTTGTACCGCAACATCAGCAAAGCACGTTTGCCCACTATCTGCCAGAAAGTACCTCCATCCCACCATCTCTCTATCCACGCATCCCCATCAATACTATCCAAGTTTCAGCACAAGCATATTCTCCGTTTGTCCAATCATTCCCCGATCCTATCATGCAAACACCCCGAGAGCTTTCCACCATTCCCTTTTTCTTGCAAGGAAGCCTCGCCAGTCCTGCAACATAAGCTGTAGCGCCATCCACTCCATCTCCTACCCCTTTTGCTTCATCATCTGCTATGGCTCCCCAAGCCCAAATCCAACGCTTAACCCAAAGTCAGCTTCCACCTCTCACGCAAGCTTTTACACCAAAATCTTCACCACCATCCACAAGTCAAGCAACGCCTTTCACCATCAAAGGAGAACCGTCACCCTTCACCCCCTAAGCACCCGTACCTTCTTCTTTGGGGTTAGCGCAATCGCTTCCCATTCCAACCTCATCTTTCTCTTGGGTGTTTCTTTCATTTTCCTCCTCACAAGCATCCGTTCAACCACAACCTCGACAAGCTCCTTTATCTCAACCATCATTCGTGTCCCAAGCTCCCGTTGCTCCTACCATTCCATCATCCACTACAGTGCACCCTAACACAAGCTCTCAGTGGGGCCTTACACAAGAATAAATGAAGGCATGGGGGATCCCATCTCAATCCCCTACATCTATGGTTGCAAGTCAACAAACTGCCTTCGCCCAAGCAGCACAGCAGCAACTACCCCAACCACCGCTGGCTTCAAGCTATTCGTCCCAAATCCCAAATACCTTCCAGCAAGTTCCACCACCTCAACAGCCAACTTTCCCTAGCTATCTTACCCCATCACCTTTTACTTCTAGCTTCCCCACATCTGTTCCACCTCTAAGTAACGCAGGCATGCACTCAGCTTATATTAGCCAAACCCAAAGCTAACCTCAGCAACTACCACCATCATACCTGCAAGCAGCATCATTCCAACAGCCTCCCCCACAGCAACCACATGTCCCCTTTCAGCAAACACCCATTATTCCTAAACAACAGCATGTCCCTTGCTATCAGCTCCAGCAACAAATCCTTATCATCCCCCAGCAACAACAAGTTCCCACCCATCAGTTACAACAGCAAGTTCAAAATGTCAAATATCAGTAAGCAGTCCTACAACAACCACCAGTTCAACAACAGCAAGCAACCCAACAACATCAAGCGGTTCCATATCATTTACCACAATATCCCCCTATGCCACACCAGCAATATCCCTAGCAACCATTGCCCCAAAATCAGTTCCAACCCATTTATCCACAGCAAGCGCCATATCCAGTTCCACAGCTTCCATCACAAGCAGAAGTCCCAGTTCCCTCGCCACTCAATGCTGAGTGGGAAGCAATGAAAAATGTTCTAAAAAAGCTACAAAGTGGAACAGAGAATAAAACATACAAGTTCGAAGAGGTGTGCTCATATCCCTTCGATCGGTCCATAGCAACTATCCCTTTCCCCAAGCATTTTGAGATGCCCAAGTTCGACAAGTATCGAGGGAAAGGAGATACAGTAAACCATATCAAAGAGTTCTACATGGCGTGCCAAGAAGTGGCTTACAGTGATAACTATCTCCTGTGCCTATTTCCCAAAAGCTTGGGAGGAACTGCTGTTGAGTGGTTTTACAAAATACCACATGGGACAATAAAAACCTTTGCTGAACTCTCTGAGAAGTTCATCACACACTATGCCCATAATGTGGAGAATGAGTTGTCCTTGCTAGACCTATGCAACTCAAAGCAGAAAGATGGAGAAAGCCTTGCAGAATACTTGCAAAGATGGTAGAAACTTACAACCAGGTTATCATATCAGCCGCCAGAGAAGCATCTAACAAAGATCTTCATTGATAACCTACATCCAAAGCTATCCCATCACATGCGAATGAACTGTCTCCAGACATACCAAGACATCAAGAGCAAGGGCATAGGCATCGAGAAAGCTCTCCTAGATGAAGGCACTATTCGTCACTTCAAGGATGATTCCAAAAACAAACCCAACAATGATAAATCCCGTTACTGGAATCGTAACAAGAATGTTGTTACAGATGGAGCCACTGACACTAAAAATGTACAATTCGTTGTGGCTAGTCCTACACCAGCTCAAACATACCAACCGCCACAAGCGCCCATCTATCAGCAACCACCAGCTCCCGCATATCAAGCACCTATTTATCAGCAGCCTCCTCAAGCTCATCAACCACCTGTGCAACAGTATCGGTAGCAATACCAACAACAACAGCCAGCACGTCAAGGCAATCCTGTTAACGCAGTTAACGTTGCCCCAAGGTAGAACAAACCCAACAATCAGAACAATCCAAAGAGGACTTTCACACCTTTGGGTGAGCCTTTGGAACAGATCTTTTATCGGCTAGCCAAGGCAAATATGATCACATATCCGCCCATCCCACAGAAGCATGACAACGCACCAAAGTCTGATTGGTATAAAGAACATGAATACTGTGATTACCATCGTGTGAAGGGGCACACAACATTGAAGTGCATGCGGCTTAAGAACTACATCCAGGATCTCATTGATCGCAAGGAGATCCAGGTCGATGCACCAGCTCAAGCTTCACCCAACGCGGGTTTGCAAATATATCAAAATGTGTTCCCTCAACACAATACCGGGAAGAATCAAGCCAACGCCAATCAGCCCCAAAATCATGGCAAAGGCAAGCAAGAAGATCACACAGCGGCCTACATCAACTATGACAAGTATGTCGGATGCATAACTCAAGTTGAGCCTATCCAAGATGAGCCCACCATCAATACCATCCACGTCAGAGGGCCAGATTGACAATGTGCTGCAACTACCCGCAGTGGTAAGATAACTGTTGCCGGTGCTCCTCCGAGGTCAGCTGCTCCTCCAAGGCCAACGTCTACTGCATCCACAGCACAGTCTAACACCAGGCCAGCATCAAATGCACGCGCAACATAGCATAATGCACCAAGTGCACAATACAATATCATAGAGCATCTTAGGAACATGCCAGCCCAAATATCTATCTTGGATTTGCTCCGCACATCACCCATCCATCAGGAGATCCTGGACAAAGCTCTAAAAGAATGCCATGTCCCCACAGACATTAACACAACTCAGTTTGAAACTCTTGTGGGACACCTATCAGTAGCATGTGCCTTATCCTTCAAAGAATCTGATATACCAGATGTCGCTCCTGACCATACTCTCCCTCTCCGCATTGCTGTCATGGTCATAGATTTCACCATCAAACGAGTTCTGGTGGATAATGGCTCAGCCCTCAACTTGTGCACATTAAAATTCATTAAGAAGATCGGGTTCACGGAGGCCAACATACAACATGAGATGATCACTATCAAAGCATATGACAACTTGGAGCGTACCTCCGAAGGTACTATCACCTTGCCTATCCAGCTAGGCCCAGCAACGTAAGATACTGTCTGCCACGTTGTTGATCTTGACCTACCATTTAATATTCTTCTCGGCCACCCATGGATCCATTCCATTAAGGTTGTACCATCTACTTACCATCAGTGCATCAAGTTTCCACATCAAGGCACTGAGGTTACCATCCACGCTGATCCTAACCCCTTCGCATACTACCGTGCGATGGAAGCATCTTTCCCTCATTCTACTCATTGTCTTGGAACCGATATTGGTGCTTCTATTGCTAGCTCATCTCGATCCCATCGCGATCCAGAGACCATCCTCTCTTCCACCTTATCATCCGTCAAGATCAACAACCAGGGTTGTGGCGAATACAGCCTCAGTGATGCATTTGCTGTAGGGGCTCTTCCACGTGATCCACATACTCAAGGGCGCCCAAGTTGTCAAAACAAGCCTGTTGAGAAACATCATAAGCTCAAACAGATAGGAAATATGACTTTTGAGTCTCATGGTACCATCAACAGCAAAGAAATGGATCCAGATATTAACAAATGGTTATACAAAGATCCCCCATCACATGACACACAACTTCTTGAGTACTTCAAAGAGAAATACCCAATCCCTTACAAAAATGTCACAGAACACTATAACTATCAAGGTGGTGGTCTAGGACCACAAGAGGACGGAAATTTTTTTCCTATCATACCATCCCAGAATCCAAAATATCAAGGACTTGGCTTTAATACCTCTCGCCTGCTTGAACAAGAGCCCAATACCACAACTGCGGGCACTAACATGACCAACGTGAACTTTTCGAATAGCCAGGATGACCTTGTGGAAATCGAAGACATCCCCGAAGAGAAAGACATCTGATCCTACGACGATATCTTTGCCGACGACACCCTCCTGGGGACTTCTGTTCTCCAACAACTCTCCATTAACCTCATAGATCTTCCCCTCACAAACCCTGACCTCATAGATTGGGACCAACCAAGCATCGCACACATCGATGAGTTCCAAAGCGCACAAGCACTCCTAGAATTCATGGGGGCATCAGGTCCAGCAAGCAATCAAGATCCAACATCAACCTCTGTCTATCAGCTTCACCCAGAAGGATATTTTGGGGAAGAGGCAAGCTTTAGTCACAAAAATGAAATAGAAAAAGAACATGAGTCTTTATGTGAAAACCCCCTTGGGGCACATTCTGATTCTAAAATAGTAAAAATAAAGGGCGTATCTTCTAGCGAAAACCTGGCAATTCAGGCGCTAGAAGATGAAGCCTTGCCTCTTCCCCCTATCCAAGATTATAGACCAGAGCAGTCGCCGATCATCATAGAGGAAACCAAGCCAATCAACTTGGGAACAGAAGAATATCCAAAGATCACCTACATTGCAGTCAACCTAACAGAAGGAGAAGAAATGGCTCTCAGCGCCTTGCTCAAGGAATCAGTTATCAACTTTGCATGGTCATACGCCCACATGCCTGGGCTTGATCCAAACCTTGTTGTTCATCATCTATCAGTAGATCCAAACGTCAAGCCAGTGAAGCAGAAGCTAAGGAAAATGCATCCAAAGGTAGCATTACTAGTTAAAGTAGAGCTTGAGAAGCTCCTTCAAGCAAAAATCATCAGAGCAATCGACTACTCAGAATGGATCTCTAACATGGTGCTAGTCACAAAGCCTTCTGGCGACATCAAAATCTGTACTGATTTTAGGGACTTGAACAAGGCATGCCCTAAGGATGACTTTCCATTGCCAAACATAGACATGCTTGTAGACCTCACAGCGGGTCACGAAATGCTATCACTCATGGATGGCTTTTCCGGCTACAACCAAATTCATATAGCGGAAGCAGATCAACATAAAATAGCATTCACAACCCCCTGGGGTACCTTCTGCTACAATATGATGCCCTTTGGGCTAAAGAATGCAGGAGCAACATATCAGCAAGCAATGACAGCGATCTTCCATGACATGATCCACAAGATCCTTGAAGACTATGTGGATGATATCCTTGCAAAATCCAAAACAAGGGATGAACACCTCAACATCCTAGAACGTGTATTTGATCGTCTGCAACATTATGGCTTAAAGTTAAATCCTAAGAAATGTGTCTTTGGTGTTACATCTGGCAAGCTTCTAGGCTTCATCGTCTCTAGACGAGGCATAAAGATCGATCCTAAAAAGGTAAAAGCAATAACGGAGATGCCTCCACCAAGAAATCTCAAACAGCTCAGAAGCCTACAGGGCAAGCTTCAATCAGTTCGGCGGTTCATCTCGCAACTAGCAGACAAGTGCCAACCCTTCTCACATCTCTTATGCAAAGACACCAACTTCAAGTAGGATCCCATATGTCAAAGAAGCTTTGATAAGCTCAAGGAGTATCTAGCTAATGCTCCAATCCTAGTACCACCAGTTCCAGGATGCCCACTCATCCTTTACATCTCAACAACAGCTACAGCACTAGGGGCACTCCTAGCATAGCATGATGATGAAAACAAAGAACGAGCTGTCTACTACATCAGTCGCACTCTTGTGGGCTATGAGCTTAACTATTCACCCATGGAGAAAGCATGCCTAGCAGTGGTCTTTGCCACTCAAAAACTTAGACATTACATGCTTAGCCACACAATCAAGCTCATATCAAAGGTGGACCCTCTTAAGTATCTGTTATCAAGGACAACCCTCACAGGCCGTATGGCAAAATGGGTCATGTTACTCAGCGAATTTGACATTCAGTATGTAGATCGCAAAGCAATCAAAGGGCAAGTCATTGCCGATCAACTAGCAGAAGCACCACTGGTGGATGCCTATCCACTAATCATGAAATTCCCCGATGAACATCTGTGTATGATCAAAGAACAATCCATGTGGCACCTATACTTTGATGGTTTCAACACATCCCATAGCTCTGGGGCAGGAATCCTATTCGTCACACCTCAAGGTGACTATATTCCAAAATCATTCAAGTTGGGATTCCCCTGTACCAACAACATTGCAGAATATGAGGCACTCATCTTAGGTCTCAAAACAGCTATCCAATGGAACATCACAGAACTACAAGTCTTTGGAGATTCACAGCTCATTATCAAGCAAGTCCTTGATGAGTATCAGACAAAGGATGACAAATTGCTACTCTACAAGCAACTGGTGGATAAACTGAAAGAGCATTTCCTACATCTACAATTCAATCAGATCCCAAGGCTTCAAAACAAAGCAGCAGATGCAATGGCAACCATCGGATCCTTATTGGAAATCCCACGTGACGCAACACAATATGAATTTCTAGTCAAGTAGCTACACTTGCCAGCTTATGAGAACACCAATGCAAACATGGTGTGTGTCTTGGTTGGTCCCCAATCCCCATGGTACCATGACATCCATGCATATCTAAAAAATGGTATCATATCTCCCCATCTCACCAATAACCAACGCCAAAACCTTATTCGCAGAGCTTCCCGCTACACTCTTGTAGCCAACACCCTATATCGTCGCGGGTATCACAATGTCCTATCTAGATGTTTAGACTCAAACGAGGCCGTCCTGGCCTTACAAGAAGTTCACGCTGGAATTTGCGGTGCCCACATGAGTGGCATGGTTCTAGCAAAGCAGCTGCTTAGAGTTGGATATTATTGGCCAACAATGGAACATGATGCGTGTGAATTTATCAAGAAATGTCTCCCATGTCAACAGCATGCCAATTTGATACATGCACCAGCACAGAATCTACAGCCTATTGCACCACCGTGGCCTTTTTCATGTTGGGGCCTCGACCTCGTTGGCTTGATCACCCCCCTCTCTTCGGATGGACACAAGTATATCATAACAGCCACAGAGTACTTTACCAAATGGGTTGAAGCGATTCCGCTCACACTAACTACTGGCATCCAAATATCCAAGTTCATCCTTTACCACATCATTTGTTGCTTTGGCATACCATCTACCATCTTCACAGACCATGGCACACCTTTTGAAAACTAGCATGTGGATGATCTATGTGCCAGACTCCACATCCATCACCGTTTCTCCAGTCCATATTTCCCTCAAGGAAATGGCCAAGCTGAGGCAACCAACAAAACTCTTTTGAAACTTCTCAAGAAGATTGTCAATGATTCTGGTCGTGACTGGCACCTCCAAATCAATCCTGCCCTTTGGGCCTACCGCACTTCCTATCGCACTCCCATAGGCACCACCCCATACTCCCTTGTATATGGTGCTGAAGCTATTCTGCCGATCGAGGTTGAGCTCCCATCCTTGCACGTCTCCATGAAGAATTACATAACTGATGAAGACTATCGTGTGGCCCGGCTCACATAGCTAGATCTGCTAGATGAAAAGAGGTAGCAAGCTTATGATCATTTGGTGGCATACCAAAATCGACTCAAAAGGAGTTATAACAAAAAGGTCCATCCTAGACAATTCCAGGTCAGTGACATGGTCCTTAAAGAAAATCAGAAGGTCCTAGCAAATAGAGAAAAGAAAGGCAAGTTTGAGCCTACTTGGTTGGGCCCCTATGTTGTCACCGCATCCTTTGGCTCCGGCGCCTATCAGCTATCTACACTAGAAGGCGAGCCCTTGAATGATCCTATCAACATCATCCATCTGAAGAGGTTCTATGCCTGAACCTGATCCTGCATATAAGCAAAAAAAGCAAAAAAAGCAAAAAAAGCAAAAAAAGCAAAAAAGCGAAAGAAAACAAGCAAAAGAAAAAAGAAAAGAGAAAGAGAAAATAATCGTCCAACGGTGAAAACTTGGCAATTCAAGCACCTTGGACAAGTATGTTGGTGAAAACCTGGCAAACAGGCGCCAACATAGTAAACTGAGCTATTTATCTATTCAGTTGTCCTTTCAGCTACCGTCCTCTTCCTCCATCCATAATCTCTTAATAGATCTCCCAGCAGTTCCATCTCCCCTATCCTCCACGCATTCAGCTTCCATCTTCCTCCAACCCATCTGCAATCCATATCCTATTCCAAAGCTTTGTACCATATCTTGTACCATATCCTTATCCCTTTCCTGTACAACGCATCCTCCCTGTATTTATCCTTCTTGTCTCCGTCCTAGTGAGAGTCCCGCCAAGTGTGATCTTCCTATCCCCAATCCTGAGCTTCTGTACATATCCCTTGTGCATATCGTTCCTCTTTGTTGTACATAACCTTTGTCCGTCCTGCAGTAGCATTTGATCAAATATCTTGTCCCATCCCCAGCCTCAGAAAACTTTTAGTCCCACTCGGGCCTTGTGCTTCAGCAACATCAATTGTCGACTTATCCTTGCTCATCCTGATTATTCCTTGAACTTCAGCTTTTGCCAGCGAACAACTACACTTATTCTCTCACCAACCCATGGGTCCTTGAGGATATATCGTTCCTCCCGTCTGACCTAATCTTCCATCTTGGTCCTTGAGGATATATCGTTCCTCCTGTCCGACCAATCTTCCCACCATCAATCAAACCTAATCTCTCTCCTTGGCAAAGGATGTCTTTTTAGAGTTATCATTTTGATCTTGGATTTTTGTCCTTTGGGTCTTGTTAATCTTTTTGGCTTCTCTTTATCCCACCAGGGTCACCATGATTCTTTATATCACGGTGTGCTGTGTGTGCAGATAATCTGGGGCAAGGTCTTTTGATCTTTTGCTTCTGCCTGTGAGTCAGTTGTGTGTTTGTGGTTCCTTCAGCATCGGATCTGCCATGTCGCCTCTGTGCTTCATGTGTGATGTTGGGGCAACCCTGTGTGTTTGTTTAGCGCCAGTCCTCGTCAGTCCTCTGCGACGTTGTTGACAGGCCTCGTGATCCCAGTATCCTTGGCAGGTCTCTAACATAGCTATATTAAATCTAGGTTGTGCACTCCCGTTTGCACTTGGAGCTATCTGGTCCCTTGCATTTATCATATAGATTAATCTTGCATCTTTGCATATAGTTGCATCTTGCATCTTGCATTTTTCATCTCACTCTACGTTCATCCACCTTTTGCTTATAGAAGTGAGGTTATTTATCTCCCCTTTCTTCCTAGGCCCTTCCTTCCTCGTCCCAGCAGGGCACTCTTTGTCTTCTTGCTGTCCCAGGGTGTAATCCCTCTTCCTTCCTCGTCCCGCCGGGCACACTCTGTCCCAGGGTGTAATCCCTCTTTCTCCTTGTCCCACTAGGCGCATCTTCCATGATTTTGTCTCACCGGGGCATGTATCCTCTTTCTTCCAATCCCCCCCGCGCGTCATACCCTCTTCTTCTGATTTTAGCCTTGGCATCTTGTTTTCTTGTCTTTGACGCCATGCCACTTGCGGCATCACATCAAAGAGGGGCAAAATGTAGACACCAAAAAATCCTTCAGAAAATAAATTATTTTTGTTTTTTGAAAATCCTTGATGACATCATCATTTATTAATTAATTATTTATTTAATTAATTAATTTATTTTTATGGCATTAAATCCCTCTCTCTTAATTAAAAATCTTTAATTAAGGAATCTAGCCTAAAAATATCATTTGGACATTATCCCTAATTTATTAATTATTTAATTAATAAATTGATCAAAAAACTTCAAAAATAAATTAATTTATTTTTTATCCCAAAGTTGGCCAAAATTCTAAAGAGCACTAAACTCTTCTAGAAAGTCCTAAACCTTCCTCTAAATGGGTCAAATCCCTAATCTAGTCCCTTCAAACCCTAAACCTAGATATTTAATATTTATTAAATTTACCTTTAATAAATATCTAAATCTCACCAAAAGCCACTTGCCCATCCCTTTCTCCTAATCCTAATCCTAATCCCCTTTCTAATCTTGTCACATTCCATTAGCAAAAGGTTTACCAAAACTTATGCTAACCTCCTCTTAGTCATCCTTTTTGGTCAACAAAGAGGGACACCTCTTTGGACACCTCTTTGGCCACCTCTTCAAATGCATTTAAGACCTTCTTATCCCTTCCTTGCCACCTCTTGGCCTTGGGCACATTTACCAAATTGTGCACATGCCCTCAAACTTTCAACTCAATCCTCCCTTGACACTTGTCAGGACACTTGTCCTTGACTCAACCCTAACCTTAGCCCTAACTCTAACTTATCCTTTTAAACCAAGCCCTTCCCTTTTCCTATAAATACCCTCACTTCCTAAGGCAAATCATCTTTCAACGCTCAAACTCAATAGCAAAGTTATAATGCCATTTTCATTCTAGCATAAGCATAAATTCATCATTTTAGATCATTTTCAAGCTTAAATCACATCTAAATTAGCTTAATTGGATTAACATAGATTCATTTCTTGTTTAATCAAACTTAGTTCATCTTTAAGTTTTGCACATTTGTGTGATCTTGAGGCCTTTGAGGCAAAACAGGTTCCTCATACCTATTTTGTGTCATTTTGGGTCTTCTTGATCCTCAAATCATCCTAATTTGCATGCTCCAAGTGCTTGAGTTTGCACACCCACATCCATCTATATCCAAGCATATCAAACGGTGCATGGGTGCATCCGTTTTAGGCTTAAACTGAGGTGGCTTTGATTTTAGTTTGTTTACCATTAAATTTGATTTGATTATATGCTATGACGTTTGTTTGTCTTTGGCCTTCAAAACAGGTTTAGGTGCACACTCAAATCCTAGTCTACAGTTTCAGAGTCCTTAGTTCATATGAGGACCATCTACATGCTTGGGAGTGGTCAAGAAGTCCACTGATGAAGATTTCTAACTAAAAGCCAGGTTTAGGCTTAGGAAATTGGCGTGTAGGTCTAGTTTGCTATGGTATGATTATAAAAGGAACAAACCAAGAGTTGTTTCAGAGTCCTTAGGTCATATGAGGACCATCTACATGCTTGGGAGTGGTCAGGAAGTCCACTGGTGAAGAGTTCTAACTAAAGGCTAGGATTAGGCCTAGGAAATTGGCGTGCAGGTCTAGTTTGATATGGTATGGTTGTAAAAGTAACAAACTAAGAGTGTTTTCAGAGTTTTTAGGTCATATGAGGACCATCTACATGCTTTGGAGTGGTCAGGAAGTCCATTGGTGAAGAGTTTCAGCAATAAGTCACTTTTAGGCCTAGTTTTCCTAAAGCCAAAAAGACATTGAACTTTGATTAAGTGTCTAACTTTGCAAATGGAGTTTATTGGGATAGAAACTCACTTAATTGATTGTGTTACACCATCCTAAGAGATTGGTAATACCAATAAGTCATTACAGGTGATTGGTGAATTGTGGGAATCAAGTGAAGGGCACACTGCTTTTCGGCTCTCACTTCTGCATTAAATTAGGTCTGTTTCCAAGGTGAGTGTTAGGGTGTGCTGGAGTGGATCTGGAAAAAAAATCTTTTGGATATTAAATAACTTCAAAATGGGTGTCTAAAAATATCTTGATTGTGTCAAGATACCAAGTTGTGAATAAGTTAGAGTGGAAAATCGAGGTTGAGAAGGCTACAAGGAAAAGTGCGTGCAGGTCTAGTTCACTATAGTACAGTCTTAATGGGAATGAACCAGTTGTTATTTCAGAAGCCTTAGGTCAAATGAGGACTATTTACATGCTTGGGATTGATCAAGAAGTCCACTAGTGAAGAGTTTCAGCAATAAGTCACTTTTAGGCCTAGTTTCCCTAAAGCCAAAAAGATATTGAACTTTGATTAAGTGTCTAACTTTGAGAAGAGAGTTTATTGGGATAGAAACTCACTTAATTGATTGTGTTACACTATCCTAAGAGATTGAGAATACCCTTAAGTCATTACAGGTGATTGGTGAATTGTGAGAGTCAAGTGAAGGGCACACTACTTTTCGGCTGTCACCTCTACATTAAATTAGGTCTGTGTCCAAGGTGAGTGTTAGGTAGTGCTGTAGTGGAGTTAGAAAAAAAGGCTTTGGGATGTTAAATAAATTCCAAATGGGTGTCTAAAAATATCTTGATTGTGTCAAAATACCAAGTTGTGAATAAGTTATAGTGGAAAATCGAGGTTGAGAAGGCGACAAGGAAAAGTGCATGCAGGTCTAGTTCACTATGGTACGGTCTTGATGGCAATGAACCAGTTGTTATTTCAGAGGCCTTAGGTCAAATGAGGACCATTTACATACTTGGGATTGGCCAGGAAGTCCACTGGTGAAGAGTTTCAGCAATAAGTCACTTTTAGGCCTAGTTTCCCTAAAGCCAAAAAGACATTGAACTTTGATTAAGTGTCTAACTTTGGGAAGTGAGTTTATTGGGATATAAACTCACTTAATTTATTGTGTTACACCATCCTAAGAGATTGGAAATACCCTTAAGTCATTACAGGTGATTGGTGAATTGTGGGACTCAAGTGAAGGGCACACAACTTTTCGGTTGTCACCTCTGCATTAAATTAGGTCTGTCTCCAAGGTGAGTGTTAGGTAGTGTTGGAGTGGAGTTAGAAAATAAGGCTTTGGGATCTTAAATAACTTCTAAATAGGTGTCTAAAAATATCTTGATTGTGACAAGATACCAAGTTGTGAAGAAGTTAGAGTGGAAAATCAAAGTTGAGAAGGCTACAAGAAAATTGGCGTCTAGGTCTAGTTTGCTATGGTATGGTTGTAAAGGGAACAAACCAAGAATTTTTTCAGAGTCCTTAAGTCATATGAGGACCATCTACATGCTTGAAAGTGGTCAAGAAGTCCAATGGTGAAGAGTTCTATTTAAAAGCAAGGTTTAGGCATAGGAAATTAGCGTGCAGGTTTAGTTTGCTATGGTATGGTCATAAAGGGAACAAAAAAAATAGTTGTTTCAGAGTCCTTAGGTCATATGAGGACCATCTACATGCTTGGGAGTGGTCAGGAAGTCCATTGGTGAAGATTTTCAACTAAAGGCCAGGTTTAGGCCTAGGAAATTGGCGTGCAGGTCTAGTTTGCTATGGTATGGTTGTAAAGGGAATAAACCAAGAGTTATTTCAGAGTCCTTAGGTCATATGAGGACCATCTACATGATTGGGAGTGGTCAGGAAGTCCACTGGTGAAGAGTTCTAACTAAAGGCTAGGTTTAGGCCTAGGAAATTGGCGTGCAGGTCTAGTTTGATATGGTATGGTTGTAAAAGTAACAAACTAAGAGTTGTTTCAGAGTTCTTAGGTCATATGAGGACCATCTACATGCTTTGGAGTGGTCAGGAAGTCCATTGGTGAAGAGTTTCAGCAATAAGTCACTTTTAGACCTAGTTTCTCTAAAGCTAAAAAGGCATTGAACTTTGACTAAGTGTCTAACTTTGCAAAGGGAGTTTATTGGGATAGAAACTCACTTAATTGACTGTGTTACACCATCTTATGAGATTGGGAATACCCATAAGTCATTACAGGTGATTGGTGAATTGTGGGAGTCAAGTGAAGGGCACACTACTTTTCGGCTGTCACCTCTGCATTAAATTAGGTCTGTGTCCAAGGTGAATGTTAGGTTGTGCTGGAGTGGAGTTGGAAAAAAAAAGCTTTGGGATGGTAAATAACTTTGAAATGGGTGTCTAAAAATATCCTGATTGTGTCAAGATACCAAGTTGTGAATAAGTTAGAGTGGAAAATCGAGGTTGAGAAGGCTACAAGGAAAAGTGCATGCAGGTCTAGTTCACTATAGTATGATCTTAATGGGAATGAACCAGTTATTATTTCAGAGGCCTTAGGTCAAATGAGGACTATTTACATGCTTGGGATTGGTCAAGAAGTCCACTGGTGAAGAGTTTCAGCAATAAGTCACTTTTAGGCCTAGTTTCCCTAAAGCCAAAAAGACATTGAACTTTGATTAAGTGTCTAACTTTGCGAAGGGAGTTTATTGGGATAGAAACTCACTTAATTGATTATGTTACACCATCTTAAAAGATTGGGAATACCCTTAAGTCATTACAGGTGATTGGTGAATTGTGGGAGTCAAGTGAAGGGCACACTACTTTTCGGCTGTCACCTCTACATTAAATTAGGTCTGTGTCCAAGGTGAGTGTTAGATTGTGCTGTAGTGGAGTTAGAAAAAAAGGCTTTGGGATATTAAATAACTTCCAAATGGGTGTCTAAAAATATCCTGATTGTGTCAAGATACCAAGTTGTGAATAAGTTATAGTGGAAAATCGAGGTTGAGAAGGTGACAAGGAAAAGTGCATGCAGGTCTAGTTCACTATGGGACGGTCTTGATGACAATGAACCAGTTGTTATTTTAGAGGCCTTAGGTCAAATGAGGACCATTTACATACTTGAGATTGGCAAGGAAGTCCACTGGTGAAGAGTTTCAGCAATAAGTCACTTTTAGGCCTAGTTTCCCTAAAGCCAAAAAGACATTGAACTTTGATTAAGTGTCTAACTTTGCGAAGGGAGTTTATTGGGATAGAAACTCACTTAATTGATTGTGTTACACCATCTTAAGAGATTGGGAATACCCTTAAGTCATTATAGGTGATTGGTGAATTGTGGGAGTCAAGTGAAGGGCACACTACTTTTCGGCTGTCACCTCTGCATTAAATTAGGTCTGTCTCCAAGGTGAGTTTTAGGTGGTGTTGGAGTGGAGTTGGAAAACAAAGGTTTGGGATCTTAAATAACTTCTAAATGGGTGTCTAAAAATATCTTGATTGTGTCAAGATACTAAGTTGTGAAGAAGTTAGAGTGGAAAATCAAAGTTGAGAAGGCTACAAGAAAATTGGCGTGCAGGTCTAGTTTGCTATGGTATGGTTGTAAAAGGAACAAACTAAGAGTTGTTTCAGAGTCCGTAAGTCATATGAGGACCATCTACATGCTTGAGAGTGGTCAAGAAGTCCACTGGTGAAGAGTTCTATTTAAAAGCTAGGTTTAGGCATCGAAAATTAGCATGTAGGTCTAGTTTGCTATGGTATGGTCGTAAAAGGAATAAACCAACAGTTGTTTCAAAGTTCTTAGGTCATATGAGGACCATCTACATGCTTAGGAGTGGTCAGAAAGTCCACTGGTGAATATTTCTAACTAAAGGCTAGGTTTAGGCCTAGGAAATTGGCGTGCAGGTCTAGTTTTCTATGGTATGGTTGTAAAGTGAAAAAAATAAGAGTTTTTTCAAAGTTCTTAAGTCATATGAGGACCATCTACATGCTTGGGAGTGGTTAGAAATTTCACTGGTGAAGAGTTCTAACTAAAGGCTAGGTTGAGGCTTAGGAAATTGGTGTGCAGGTCTAGTTTGCTATGGGATGATTGTAAAGGGAACAAATCAAGAGTTTTTTCAGAGTCCTTAGGTCATATGAGGACCATCTGGATGCTTGGGAGTGGTCAGGAAGTCCACTGGTGAAGAGTTCTAACTAAAGGCCAGGTTTAGGTCTAGGAAATTGGTGTGCAGGTCTAGTTTGTGATGGGATGATTCTAAAGGAAACAAACCAAGAGTTGTTTCAGAATCCTTAGGTCATATGAGGACCATCTACATGTTTAGAAGTGGTCAGAAAATCCACTGGTGAAGAGTTCTAACTAAACGCTAGGTTTAGGCCTAGAAAATTGGCGTGCAGGCCTAGTTTGCTATGGGATGATTGTAAAAGGAGTGAACCAAGAGTTGTGTCAAAGTCCTTAGGTCATATGAGGACCATCTGGATGCTTGTGAGTGGTCAGGAAGTCTGCTGGTGAAGAGTTCTAACTAAAGGTCAGGTTTAGGCGTAGGAAATTGGCGTGCAGTTCTAGTTTGCTATGGTATGGTTGTAAAAGGAACAAACCAAGACTTGTTTTAGACTGTTTAGGTCATATGAGGACCATCTACATGCTTGGGAGTGTTTAGGAAGTTCACTAGTGAAGATTTATAACTAAAGGCTAGGTTTAGGCCTAGGAAATTGGCATGCAGGTCTAGTTTGCTATGTTATGGTTGTAAAAGGAACAAACTAAGAGTTGTTTCAGAGTCTTTAGGTCATATGAGGACCATCTACATGCTTCAGAGTGGTCAGGAAGTCCACTGGTAAAGAGTTCTAACTAAAGGCTAGGTTTAGGCCTAGTGTCCCTAAAGCCAAAACGGTATTGAAGTTTGATTGTTTTGGGTTTGGAACAGAATTGTGGGTGATATAATAACATCATAACATCATTTTTCATCTATATTGAATGATTATATAATCTATTTTGCTTCAAATTTGGAAAGTTGCTATAGGTGGTCATTTTGGTGCATTAAAATAACTCTATTTTAGTCTTTTTGATGATATAATGAGCCATTCAATGAATTTAAATAATGTTTTTCATTGAATGGACCCTATGTAACATATGTATGATGTTACTAACCATTTGGATGCAGGATAAGTTGTTTTAGTGGGTGTACACCATGACGAAGAGTGGGAAAATGATACAAAATTGATGCCACAAGTGTAGCAGCAAAGGATCCGCCTTAACAAGGGTATAATTTTATTTGAAACAGCAGAAGTATATGTCAAATGAAAGGTGAATCCACAAGGAGGAGTTCTGGAAATGAGTTTTGAGTTGTTTTTAATAAGGCCCTAGTTTTGAAGGCCTAGAGGGAGCAATTTGGGGCTTTTGGGTATAGAAAGCCTATAGGATCCAATTGACTTCAAATTTATCTAATTGGGACCATATTAGCACTCTGTGAAAAGTGGCAAGGTTGGGTGTTAAGTTTTTAATAGGGTTCCTTTGTAAAAGTGACCTATTACGTCTAGGAAGGAAAGTGGAGCAGCAGTTTTTGGGGGTTGTGTTCCAAATTAACCCTACCTAATTCTGAGATATGTTTTGTAAAACCATAAAAAGTATCTGAATATGTAATTTATTTTGAAAGTGTTTTGGAAAAACTAAGAGTTATTTGGGAAAAACTCGCTGGTTAAGACTACAAGGATAGAGAGCCTAGAGTGTGGATTGAGGGTAAGATCTTGGAGTAGGACTTCAAGAACCACTTGAACATTTTTAGATTCATATTTTAAGCCATATTGAATCCCTATAATAGTAAGATAGTTGGGAGAAGTCAGATTGATAGGTTAGTGGCATATTGGCACTTGGGGCCACTTGGGTAAGGAACACCTTTGAGGAAACCAAGAAAATTTTATTTATAAAATAACCCCAATCTAACCTACCTATTTGCATCAAATTTTCAACCAAGCTATAAACAAATTGTTGAAGCATTAGTATCTGGATTTGTTAGAATTTCTTTAAAAAATTATCATTGCAAGAACAAGAGCCACTTAGGCTTCTTACATATTATATTTATACATTTATGCATTCATTTCACTACTTTTGTTATTATTACAGTTAAGGAATTGACTTTTATTGAGGACAGTGACTGGCATTTGTAGCACAGTTAAGAAGTTAAACATACAAGCATAACTATAAGGCATGGGAAATTTACAAAGCAAAGACATGAACATAAACATAATTTAGTATACATCAATACACCAAACACATGAATTGCATACCTAAAACATAAAAAATATATATTCGTAGGGCATGAAGTGAAATATATATGTCCAATAATGTCATACATTGAATATATTCAGTAAAACTAGCTTCCTCAAAGCCAAATGGATGTACAACGTATCACTAATACAATATACAAAAAATATGTCCACTAATGCCATATAGGCATACAATCCATATCCCTAATCTAGTCCTTTCTCGCTAGGGGAAGAAAACAAATCCCGAGCTGTCTTCAATCATCGCGTCAATGGAGATGCAGTGGATGCCATAGTCTTTCGAGTGCGCTCACTCGTCCTCCTATCTAGACTCTTCTGTAGCTCGACCTGATAAAAAATAAAATTAGATAGAGATAACTAATATACATCAAAATTGAATTATACAATGACATAAAATTGAATATTGGCTTACCGCTAGCAGATAGTCACTATGTTCATCCACCGAAGGTGCATGCTGGCGATCTGGAGTCATAAGTCCCTACAACAATGATCAAAATAATAATTAAAATACATACATGGATATCATTATAAAATTCAATACAAACTATTAAAATAACAATTAAAGTTAAGTGATCTCTTTCATACCTCAGTCAGTGCTTCAGAACTAGCTACTGCTGCAGCTACTCCATGATCCAAAGTATCACAGACAGAAGGGGGAGTCTCTGATGTCAAAAGCTGAAAATGAAACAAAAAAATTAAATTATGTAGTTATCAAGATTACATATATTTTTTACAACCCTACTAATGAGTAAATGATACCTCTGTGAAGGTTCCACCGCGTTCTCCGGTGTTTGGCGACGAAGTGTAAAAGGGGACATTAGGATCATTACCACTTCCATCACCACCATCACTGTCACTGACACTCTTGCCCTGAATTTTCATCATAAACAATAGATACTACAAATTAAATAGTTATTCTTTTATAAATGAAATATGATCAAAGCAATTTCATGAACTTGGAAATATTTACCTGTGTGTCAATGCCAAATGTCATATTTCGAAAGCTATCAGTCATAAATCCAGGATCATCTTGCTCTCTCTCGCCAGTACCATATGTGCACAAGCATCCACATGACCGAAAAATATGGCCCCTCGAGGATTGACCATGGTCACCCTCAACTAAAGGAGTGGCACACTGAATGAGAGTCTGTGTCAGAGCACTAATTGTGCCTAGTGTGTCTGTCTCTACATGTTCCTTCACAGCAGAAGGAATACTAACATGATCTGCCTATGGCTTGCCAATAACAGGCCTAGGTGCATTAGGGTCACGATGTGCCCCTTCTCGATCAAATGATGACCCCCCTCCTCTACCCTGAGAATCTAGAATGTCAAAATAATTTGGCACCTCTTTGAGTAAAAACTCACAATAGAGTTTCCTCAAGAAATATATAGGAACTTCATGATTGTTACAAGGAGGTGCATCAAAGACCATCCACCATCTATCCCAAAAATTGTTTTTAATGTCTTCATTTGTGCACCAATGAATTGGGAACCTCTTTGTTGTAGTTCTAAGAGTATTTGCGTCCCCTAGTTTTTAAAATAGCAAACAAATGTCATCTTTTGTATTTTTTTCTTCTTTATGTCGGCATAAGATAATTTATTTGCATAATATCTTTTTTGTTCTTCTCTTTTATCCTGCCATATATTAAGTTGCCCACTAACCGCGCTTACGTGGGTCAAGATTGTTTCTAATGATTTTGCAAGACTTTCCCGTCCCGGATTTGTACCTCTAGAATCTTATAACCTACTAATTAAAGATTCTAATTCTTTTTGCCCTTTTTCAATTTTGTTCATCAAATTTTCTTGGGTTCCAGGAGGAGGTTTCTCAATTGTTGGAGGAGGTAATTCAGGTTCATTTTGTTCTTCATGAGGAGATGGAGGGTTTGGAGGAGTGTTTGGTGGAGGGTTTGGTGGAGGGAGATTATTTCTTCCTGAAAATTAAAAAAATTACATTTTAAAATCTTCACTATACAAAGAATTTAAACAAAAATAAATTAAAGCAAAATAAATTGCAAAAAAACTGAAATTTTAAAACAAATAAGAGGCATAAGTTGTAGAAACACTTACCTCTTCTTCTCAATCGACTTCGTTGACACGGTGGAGCCATTTGATCAATGGATGAAGGAAAATAATAGCAGCAGGTGGAAGGCGTGCGCGCTTTGGGAGGTTTTCTTCACTGCACACGCGGGTTTGAGAAAGCAAAATGAGTTTTGGGCTTTCTCAAACCCACGTTTGCCATTTATGCCCACCTTGATATTTTAGATAACAGGATTAAGATTGACAACGGCTCTGAACAGAGCTTAGGGGTGCAGTCTGACTCAGCTATTCTTATTGCTCCGGTGTCATTCCCAGACCTTAATGTGTAGCCTATGTTCGAATTCTTACCCGCGTCTTCTGCCCAAGGTGGTGGTGAGTCAAGTGGTGCTGGCTTGGGGAGTCAACCTCCGTCAAATATGCGAGAACTGAGTCGACAGTGTTTTTCTCATGGGATGATGCCCTAGTTTTTTTACAGAGGTTTTTTTTCGTTGATGTTGACACGAAGATTGCCCGACAAGGATCGATTTGGAGGGGCCTACTCTGGAGGTGTTTTGGAATATTAGAAGTTTCATATAAAAATTGAAATGTATTACATGGGTTACCATAAATGTTTATAGGGGTCTATATTGTAAAGCATAATAGTGAACTTAGTAGGTTTTGGTTCTGATTTGGGATATATTTTTTTAACCTGGGCTGGGAATCAGAATTTTCTTTCTAGTTCTTTTTTTAGGAGTTTCTGAGCTAGATGATATATTAATAAAATATTTAAGTGTTCAGTTACTTTTTATTTTTTTTAAACATATCAGCTATTTAAAATATTTTTATATAATAAGTTTATGATAGAACATATTAGTAGTTATATTGTTAATTCATTTTAAATATTTATTTATAATTGTAAATATTTTTGTATTTAAAAAATTATTGACTAATATTTTCTATTGTGTGATTTAAATTTTCAATTATTTTATTGTATAGTATTATATATTGCTAAAAAATTGAGAAAAGTTAAACTATGCTTATAAATTTCTTATTAAAGATGATTCCATATAAATGGATGGATAATAAGCATATTTAATAAACAAATAAATGATATCTCAACGGTGCATTCCTTGCATTTGATCATCCCACAAGAATAGTGTGACCGACTTTTTTGGTTGTTTTAATTTTCATCTACTGACATCATTTATTTCTAACAGAGATCATGTTTATAAATTTAAACCAATATTTTCTTTTATAATGTACGATATAGTTATTTATGAGTTAATTTTTATACGAGGTGCCATTTAAATATTTTTATTTATTAAGTTTTTAACAGAGAGCATAAGTACTTATATTGTTAATTCATTTTAAATATTTATTTATAATTGTAAATTATTACAATTTCTTTTGTATTTCAAAAATTATGAATAATATTTTTTATTGTGTGATTTAATTTTTTAATTATTTTATTATATAGTAATCACTTGAGATTGTTTCTATCACTTTACTGAGTCATGCTATTTTACAAGCACATGAGATCACCTTGACCAATCTTGACTCCATTGAAGATGTAGAAAATATACTAGCATCAATTCATGCACACAATTATCTTCTAACATATGTTGTTCAGTAGAGGAACAACAAAAAGAACAAATGGGTCACATAACTTCATGAATTGAGGAGGACTATTGAGAAAATAAAATCCAATAAACATAATGTGTTCTAGGATTTTTATTTTTTGATGGTGTGAATAGTTTTATTAAGGTGGTACCCCCTTTTTCATTGATGTCAAAAGGGGGAGTAATAAGTAGAAACAAAAAGTTAAGAAATAATTTTTAAAAAGGACAAAAATAGAGTCATCCCTCTAAGGAAGAGTTTTGGAATTTCTTTAGTTTTAGCTTTCCATAATTTATTTTCCATAATTTATTTTTACATCAATGACAAAGGGGGAAATTATTAAAATTATCATCATTATCTTGTAGCCATTGATGTCATTGTTTTGGTTGGTTCAATATTATTATCTCAGGTTTATCTCTAGGCCCGATAATTGTATTACGAATGGTAGTATCACTAACAGATGTTTAATATATCTACCATGGTGTACATATATTTTTGTCTAGACTGATGATGCTTCACGTGAGATATATTTTTGGCATGTCTGACTTCACCAACATGTTTTAGTTGCACGCTTCCAAGTCTTTGCATTTGGTCCAATCTGACCTGAAAATATACTACTAACATGGAGGGATATCATACCAATGATGGTATATAGTAGAAACATCATTCACACATTTAGAGACATGATGATGTTGATTTGATACATGATATGTGACATATAAATGTGATCAACTAATGTATATAGTAGATTATTATATATGATTTAACGACTGTATAGAATAATATTTCTACTTTAGCGAGAACTATCCCTTTTGCATATATAGATGCATTTGTATCAAGTCAAATTTTGTATCTAAGATATCATCTATATTCGCTACATTTTTTAATTTGGGCAGTGATCCCCATCGACAGTGGAAAAAAACATAAGTGTGTCACCCCTGTATTTAGTAACCAATTACGTACACTACTACATAGAGGGGGGTTTTGAGATAATTTTTGAGTAAATTGTCTCAACTTAAGACAAGAAAAACTTATATGTTGTCTTAAGTATTGTCTTTAAACCTATATCTCAAATTATTGTCTTAAAAAATTATCTCTATAAGATAATATGAAGCATGAAATATTTTTGTCTCTTTAGAGATAATTTCACTTTTGCCTCTTTAGAGACAATAGTTGGGATGTAAAGACATATTGTCTCTGAAGAGACAAGATGCCTTTAATTTCAACTATTGTCTCTAGAGAGACTATTTGTCTTTAAATCCCAAATATTATCTCTATAGACACAACATGGAAAAATGTATTAAAAAGGTAAATAATTGATTTTAAATTTTTTATTGTGGTTTTCAACATTAAATGTTTTCAAATAGCAGTTCACAAATGTTGTGGTTGCACCAATTGGATAACAAATACTCACATAGATCTATAGAATGGAATATAGAAATGACACGTTTATATGAGCTAGATCAAAGAAGCTATGATACGTTTTAATTGATTGAGATATCTGATGACCATCCCTTAACTTTGTTGAAAACTCAAACCAAAATAGAAAAATTGCATGCTGCATCCAGTGTTGACGATAAATTTTGGAACAAAACCAAACTAATAAATGATAAGAATCCTTTTAGAAGAATGTGTCTCATAAATGTCATCAATTACCTTCGTAGAGCATCTATGCTATTTATAAGGGATTGGGGGGTAAGAGAAACCTATGAATCAATGAAAATAAAATGCAATGGCTATGGCACTCAAACGAGCACTGGAGATTCATAGGTAAGTCCCTATGGGTGTTGCCTTCCCAACCAACAAGAAACAATGAACTAATTAATTAATAGATAGATCGAGACCGCCCAATCAACTACCTAAGTTGGGAGTTAGGCCTTCCTTAACTACCTCAGTTTGTTCTACTGATTATAGCTTCGTCCGCTTCACTCCAACTTCTTTATTTGACTCTCCCAAAAAAATGCAATATAAGTGGTGAAATCCCAACAAATGCAATAATCTGGGTCAGTAACAATTTTAATTCCCTTCCACCATCCCTCTCTCTATCAACCATAGGGGCACCACTCTACTTGATTTCTTGAAGGACACAATCCATCTGTTGATGAAGCTTAGTCTTGGTGATCTCCATTACAATAGATTGTTAGTATTAACAAAGAAACAACATAACAAGAATGAAGCAATTGAAGAAATAATTGGAAATTAGAAATAAAGCCACTATTAAGCATCAAAGACTTAATATTAAGCTCCACCCATCCAATGCATCTTTTTGAAGAATGTTCACCAACAATCCAAAAATGCAAGTACAAAAGAGCACATATCCAAAGGAAAACAGTAAAAAGAACTTTGTTTTTCTATAAGAGATAAACAACTATTACATCATATAGTTCATGATATGATCAGTATTCCTCTTTGTGTGGCGCAGGGACATATGCAAAATTAGCTTAGAGTACTATCACCAATGACATATATAAAATTATCGCAGAGTACTGGAGAAAAACAAAGGACAAAATAAAAAGTTACATCACATATATAATAAACATATAAATCCAAGTAGTCCACTTCTGCGGTCCCTTCGACCATTTCAGATTTTTTCCATTCGTGATAAAAAGAGTGAATGAATGTGCCATGTCAGCTGCATTGGGAAGTAGGTCTGCAATAGGTGGGAATGCTGCTACAGGTGCCTCTTGGATAGGCTTCTCAAGGTTCCTATTACTTTGTCTTTATTTATCCATGTTCTCTTTTAGTCGAGTAACAAACTATCTTAACAGTAAACAAAAATCAAATACCTAGATATTTTTTATAATATTAAAATAAAATATATTGTGTTTTTTCAACATTTTTTGTCTTGATCTTTTTTCAGCCTTGCAAAATTCAGCATTGTTCTACATCCAAAAACTTGGAAAGTTATAAATTTGAAACAAGTTAGTACCGCATATTACATTTCGTGAATAGAAATCAATTTTAAATAAAGGCATGAGAATGTGTTCATTATGCAAATAAAAATGGCTATGTATGGTTTAGCTGAATAAGGTCTGCAAATTGATTACTTCACTTGTTTGAAAAAATTTCAACACAAAATCTAAGGCAAGAAAACAATTTCTCTATTAAAGATTTCATACTATGAGCATCGAAATTATGCCAAAAGAAAAATCTATTCAAGTAATTTAGATTGCATGTTTAACTGCTACGAGCCAAAAATTAGAGGACAGAACATACAGAGGACCAATTATTTCATAGGGTTTTATGACTTTGTATAGATAGAGGTGAGATAAGAAGCAAAATAGCCTGTAGCCAATAAAGAGTAGCCGATCTTAACGAGTAAGGAAGTACAAGAAAAATAACTGCAACAGTAATGGTGGAATAGTTATAGCATGGGATGGTACAAACTACCTACTTATTTCCACTCAAAGGCATGATGATTAATATGCATTTTCAGTATTCATGAACTAAATATATAGGCTTCAATCAACATATCTTTGATTTTCCAAAGTTCAACTTTCCACAAAAAAGCTAAAATTTAGAAAGATATATCAGTGTAGATAAACAAAGTTAAAGACACTTATTACTTATAACTTATACTTGTGAATTTCATAGAGTTACTTTTGCAGCAATAGAGGATGCACACTATCTCATATAAATATAATTTAATAAGATGGGTCATATAAGAGGATTAAAATGTGAAATTTCCCCAAAATATCAGTGCGGCAACTCAAATATGGAACAAACCTAAAGGAAAATCAATATAAGTCAATATTGCGTTAAATTTGATTGAAAAGTTTCACCAGGTACAAAATGGACACAGAAAAAAGCTGAATGATGAAGCAGATAGTCATGGAGAAAATAAATTAAACTAACATATATATGAACAAATTTTATATATTAACAAGAGGAAGCATCAAAGATAGACAGATTATTTATATTAGAAATATATAGAATTAATAGTGCTATCTAAAACAAGATGAATATAATAATACATAAAAAAAATACAACAATAATTATTTACAAGTGACAGATATAAAAAAATTATTTCTTTTATAAAAGAAAATTGTGTCATATCAAAGATGATGGATCAAAGAGTTATCTAAAACACAGAGTCAATTAAAAAAATAGTATTTTTTATATTGTGGTGGCGATGAACAATTATTAGAAAAAAGGTAAAATTCTTTGCTTAATAATAAATTATTTTATTTTTGACAAGTCTGGTATGATGATGAAATTTGAAATAAAACTGCAATCCAATTAATGAATGCAATTAGTAATTCATAGTCAAATTAGATGAACATAAATTACCTCTATAATGAGGTTGTTTTCTATGAAATTCATTAAAGAGAAGAGAAATTTTTAGCTTTAAGGGGAGGAGCCAGAGCATATATATACACATAATATATATAATCTATCATAATAGACCACATGTATGTAATAGAAAGTCTTAATATTGTAGGTGAGTATTGGTAGTAGGAGAGGGTGAAATGATAGAGGTAGGTGATGTCCTTTGAAGGAATCAGCTTTCGAGATAATTCATAGTTAAGGTGTAGAGCATCAAACAATAGATAGGAAGTCCTAAATTCAATCACTAGTTCAAGAAACCAATAGATAAGTGGTTGAGTAGCCAGGCACTGGAAAATAAATTGTAAAGCCTTTAAAATTACATAGCTCTAATTCTATTAACTTTTCTATTTCTTCTCTCTTAGCCCACATTTACAAATTTTTATTTTTGGGGGGTAGCTTTTGCTATGTGGAGAAACTGGATGTACGTGATTAGCTTCCTTATTTTGACAAGGATAAGAATCTAAAATTTGCAGTTGAAAAAAATATCTATTTTAATGTTAAGCCTTTCTCCATTGATTGGAATATTGGGTTTCTAAGTGTTTACTCGACTTACCTTTGATAGAATGACCCACTTCTGTTATTCACAATTCATGTAAGAATATTTTTCATGTAATTTAAGCTTGTATCTTTGATCATGAATTCTTATTTCATCAACAATATAAATAATATTTCATGATTCATCATCATATATGATAATAAATCATTAAGTATGATTCAAAAATATTGATGAGAAAAAAGTACACATGAGCAAAATCAGAAACTCAAATCATGTAAATACCTAATATCTGAAAATTCTTCTTTGGTGTAAAACCTAATCATGTTATATTTTGTCACTACAGGTGGTCACAGATTGTAGGGCATTTTCCAGGCAGGACAAACAATGAGATCAAGAATTACTAGAACACCCATTTGAGCAGAAAACTTAGAGACAGGGGGATTAACCCAGTGACTTACAAAATCTGTTGCTAGATTTTTAGCTTGTAGACCAAGAAACATGCTAACTTTGAACAAATCTCAACTAATAGTACATCTAATGAATCAACAGTTAGAAATAAAATCTCAGAAACAAAGAATCTCGTAAGGGAAAAAGAAGTTGCAATGACTAAAGCATTCAAAAGAAAGAAGGATTATCATGAAAAAGGAGCTCCAAAGAAGAAAAGGGATATTATAGAGACGCAGTATTCAGGGATTTCTAGCCAATCGACCCTTGAATCTTATTCAGAGAATACTCCCAATAAATCTGAGCTTGAAATGCAATCCCAAGGCTGTAATTTTTTAGTAGAGGAGGAATGTGGACCTGTACATGATGAACACCCCACTTCTTCATTGACAGTGAATTCATTAAAGTTGTGGGATGGCATATTTTCATCTAGTATGCACTACCTTCTGAAATGGGATTGTTTGAATCATTTGATTCAGATGACTTATTATTGTTTGATAACCAGTTGGTTATTTCAAATGATGCAGATGACAACAACTATAATATGGAGGACACAATAGATGAACTCTAGTCTTCCTTTCTATCAAATATGGAATCTTCTGAAGCCTTCAAAATTATAGAGCTCTAATTCTATTAACTTTTATATTTCTTCTCTCTTATCCCACATTTCCAATTTTTGGGGGGCAGATTTTTCTATGTGGAAGAACTGGATGTACGTGATTAGCTAACTTATTTTGACAAGGATAAGAATTTGAAATTTGTAGTTGAAAAAAATATCTATTTTAAGAGAGCACCTAGACCAAACAAATTGGAGTGGTACCCTCTACAGGACCCAACTAAAGATATTTTTAATATTCTTAAGAAAAAATTAAAATTGCATTCAAGATGCCACATTCTAAGATCAAAATAACTTATTCTTACAATTAGACACAATAGATAGCATACAAAGTTTCAACCATACCATGAGAAGACAACATTAAACAAAGAATCATACGATTTTTATAATCACCAAGTTTTATCAACCTTTGTGTCCTCTATCCATTTGTGTTCTCTTCCTTTGTGTCCTCTTTCTATGAGGCATTATTCTCACTATGGTTATGGATTGTTCATCACATTGAACAACCTCTTCATTCTTCCTGTCTCCCACTTGTTGAAATTCAAGGATGGCTTCTTGTTGAGGTTTATGAATGACAATTAAATCATTGTCTACAACAAACAATTCATCATTTTCCTCTAGCTCCTCTTCATGCTCATTGCCTGATGAGTTTGATTGTTGGGCTTCTTATACACAACATAATTTATCTTATTAAAATACATAATACATCCAATTATTTATTGTATAAGTCATAGAATATTTTAAATAATTTACCTTAGATTCATGACTAGTAACTAATTTCTCCCCTTGATCTATCATATTTTTTCGAAGGCCTTGGGAACCATGTAGTAAAGCATATTTTAGATTGTCCTCCAAAGCGTCCTTCTAAAATTGGTGAACCTACATAAATAAATATATCTAAATTTATAGGATATAATGACTCATAAGATACAATTGAATCACATTTTTTTCATTAATTTTTTTATGAAATAGAAAATATTGTAGATGAAAATATTCACTTACCAAGCCAACATGAATGCTTTTATACCCTCCAAATCCTAATTTATGAGACCAAAATACTTGACACCCTAGATTGGGTTTTTTTTTGTATCTCAAAGGCATTTTTTAAATCCTCCTTCAGAAGATGGCCTATAGTTTGAATTATTGTGGTTCTTCCTCTTAAATTTGGCATCTTTCACAAGTTCTTCCCATGTCAAGTTGGATGTGGATATCTCAATTTTTTTGTCAGCTTTGACCTTAAATTGTCTCATTTAGAGTGAATATATTTCCATGCAATATCTAGAATACTTTCCTTATCAAAACCAGGATTTCCAAATGCTAGTATGACATCTTTAATGAGTTCATCTTTCTTAGCATTGGCTTGCTTCCACCAATCCATTTGAATGGTATTGCCAAACATTTGTTCTGCATGACGAAAAATAAAGTGATAGAATTTTAGCCCCATTTCATCCTTCAAGAATTCTCCTTCTGAGGTGAGTAAGACTATAAATTATTGTGTTCCTCTTATAGCCACTGAGGATATTCTTGTTGTTTTAGGGGTTGAGGTAGATTCCCCTATAAGTACATTAGTCAATTTGTCATTTGTTTCCTATAAGCTGAATGAGATTGCCAAATTATTAGAAATGTCATATGGTTATAAGTGATAAAGAGCTTCACATAATGAATAAACACAAAACTAAAACAGTGGTAAAGAGATTCACATAATGAATAAACACAAGATCAGGACAGTGGTGAAGATTGAAAAACAAAGGGAAAATAGTACTACTAAATGTCAATGACTATCATTATTTTGTGTTTTCTATAAGACAATGATATTAAATATGTTCAATGTAATGATAATGAATACAAAAAATAGTGACATCACTACTATGATAGTTAACATCTCCATAGATAATGCATGATAGTTATGTTTGTTTCAAAGTTGATTGCTAAAAATCACTTCCATCTATGAAAGTGGAAGATGTACAATGATTAACCTTAGGCCAAGAGTGAATTGAATTCACATAAAATGTGAGACGTACATAAAATATTTTAGGTCATAGCAAAAAATGACGTCTCCTCATGGAACACCATAATTAAAGCTTACAAAAAATATGGCTATCCAAAGAAATTGAATGAACAACTACAAGCATGGAAGAGAATATTGTAGAGTCTTGATAAACGAGGGTGATGAAATGGAATTTAAAACATGGTGCTAAATGTGTAAAACTAGATTAGGCTAATATGCAAAACTTTGTAATCAATGATGAAAGATCCCTTTTACAGAGCACGTAAGAAGGATGACATATAGATATGAGATGTTAAGCTAGACAACATGCAGCATTAGAAGTCTACTTAGTTCAAAAGAATCCTCCAGTAAAGATTGATTCCAACTATATAATCTTGAGTATTATGCATGAATAAGGTTTTCATTAAAAACTCATCTTCCATATTTGGCTTGTGGCTTATTGTACATAATTGAGTTTAGTAATAGAAGATTTCACCATAGATTTCAAGTTACAAATGATTTTTTTTTTTATAATTGTTCACATTACTACAGAGGTAGAATAAGGAATTACTATGGTGGTCTATTAAGGGCCACTTCCACAAATACCTAAATTCCATTCCTATAAAAAAAGAAAGTGGGTTGTCAAATATTTGAGAGAAGAAAAGTTATCAAAGATTCTAGAGGTCCATTAAAAATCTTGATAGTTCAAATAGGGAGTTACAAATTCTCACATGACAATTTTCCTATAGATAATTATCTACCAATTCAATGGTCAATCAAAATAATGAAAATATGCCAACCATGTAATGAAACTGTCAATTTAAATTTTACTATCAACAAAAATATGTAAAGTAGTTGGCGAAGTGATCATTTTGTAGTTGTAAGGTTAATATTTAAAGTTAAAACATGTCTACTATATAAAAGTCAAAAGTTAAAAGATTCAAAGTTAAAACATATCTACGATATAAAAGAATAATAAGATAATATTTTCAGATAACTTTACCTATTCATATGAAGTAAGCCTTGCATTCCCCAACAATGTCTTCTCACATAATCCAATTTGTATAATTATTTATTTAATAGTTTTAACATTTTCAAGAGTATCTGGTAGGAGCCTTAGCATTCTTGATTGTGATTG
Source organism: Chamaecyparis obtusa (assembly GCA_027943335.1). NCBI lineage: Eukaryota > Viridiplantae > Streptophyta > Pinopsida > Cupressales > Cupressaceae > Chamaecyparis > Chamaecyparis obtusa. Next base: position 170,969 of record BSBK01004987.1, on the reverse strand, counting down.
TATAAGACTCCTCAAGGCAACTTGTTTAGGTGTTGGTGGGAGAATTCTGATTGAATCCACATTTGATGGATTTGATGTACTCTTAACATGGGCATTCATGTCCATTTCAATAGGGATAGGTGGAACATCCATGTTTGATGCAGAGGGTATGCTATGAGGTATTGTGCTTGATACCTCTCTTGTGATAGGTGTTTCCAATCTGGATGTAGAGGGAATGACACATCTTTGTGAAACATCCTACAAGGCACAAATATAAGAGCTATAATAGGAGAAATAACATAATCAAACCCACATAAACATATGATTGAATCTTACCTTTTTCATAATATTGGGTGTATTGGATGGAATAATTGGATCTTGCATGCCTACTTTATGTGTGCTTTGTGGACTTACTTTAGATATGGCCTACATTCCAAAAACATAAATTAACATAATACAATACACATGATAAGATAATTGAAGATATAAAACATAATTTTCAAACTTACCTCACGCACCATCATAGTAATATTTTGCCCTTGCCCATTCCTTATCATTTCAACTAAAGAATTTAAGAGCAATGGATTCCCCATAGTAGAGTCTTGAGAACCCATAGGTACATTCTTAAAGAAACGTGCATCATAACATAAAATGATTAAATATTGATTAGAGAACATATACAACTGATATTAGTAACATAACTCAAATTCACTTGCACATGAATAATAACATATATATTTTGCATTATATTTCAATACATAACAAAAATATAAACAATTCTCAACTTCCAGATTTTTTTAGCTTTATGGTATTGTATTTCTCTTGTCTATGTGTGTCATGTCCCCATTTAGAATATAATTTTAATAATAATTACTACTAATCAGAGAAGGGATACTACTACATCAAACATGTACACCTATTACCAATATATTAATGGTTATTAATTAGCAAGGTAATATCTCCAACATGCAGAGAAGGAATAGGAAAGAGATATATTATATCCAGGAATTTAGGAAGTAGTTACATGTAGAATAAAAACCATATATTATTAGGGAACTCAGCAAGTATTTACATTTAGACTAACAATCATGTGATGCATTGGAATTGAATAGGAGGAAATTATAACATTGGGTTAGCCTTTCCATAGCCTAGTCAATAATAGTACTATTTGGTCAGAATATCCATAAACAAAATAAGATTCATGCTAGCAGACCCAATATTCCTTCATCTATAGTTAGTTGCTAAAACTTAAGTTGTACCCTTGGAAGCATTGACTGCATAAGTTCAAAAATATACTTTAGACAACAACAACCTTATTTAGATTTTTATTACATATGAACATACACACTCTTTATATCTATGGACTCAATACTTATCATACTAGCAATTCATATTTCACTTACCTTGGAAGAGGGATGATATAACTACCCATGGTTTAATTTGCAAATATTTCTATCAGAACTACTATTGGATAGTAAATACCTTGCAACTTAATCATTATTATGTTAAAGAAGTGAATCTAATATTATAATTATAATGTCATATCATAAATTAGCTCTACAGTATGTTAAAGGAGAAAATATAATATTATTTCTTGTGATTGTATGTGAGGTACATTATTCTAATCTATGATACGAATGTGTACATGATGAAATGGATCTCCACAACCTACTAGACACATCATAATTTCAGTATTGATTATGTAATCATTTCTAAGAAAAATGTGTGCCATGTGTTCCTACAGAGATAAATGGATTAAAATAAAATTACTTCCAAAGGCCCTATATTTATGAGTCAAATAAGTAAAGGATATATGATATTTCCATAGGTTAATAAAGGTTCTAAATTTCTGTCATTAGACTTTTCATATTGAGGAGTTTTAAAGTTAAGTTCATTCTTAGTTTTAGAGGGAAGATAAGTTTTGAAAACCTAAACATGTTCATTATTAGTATTGAAAGCTTCAACTCAAGTAGAAATAGCAGCCAAATAGTAGATATCATTCTAGAACAATATGTCAAATTAATGAAAATATGGGTTTCATGGTCTAACAATGGTTTTTTGTTCAAGAGACAACACTTTTTCAAGAAGTGGTATTTATGATGGAAGATAAGTCTTTTTCAATCAAATAAGCATTAATGTGTTAAGGGGATTCCATCAAATATAAGAGGGGGTTCATTCAAAAAAAAGGAAGGATTACTTTATGAGGGATGTATAGATGGGATTCACCATTTGAGAATAGTGACAAACCACTTGGTAACACCTAATCATGATAATGCTTATTTTCTAGAGTGTGCACTCATTGTCAGGTGCTCTTAACAAAACTATGCTTTGTTACCTTTAAATAGATCACACAGACTTAGATGTAATGCCTTTTCATGCAAATAAACAATCTTCTCAACCGAGTTTATCTTGTTATTGTGATGAAGTTTTTCTTACCTCATCTAATTATGTGAGCTCAGATATTGAGCCCATTCTTCAAATCAATCTTTTTAAAATAAGTTGCTCCATTCAAAGAATCCATTATATCATCCATCCTACATAAATGAAATTTTTGCTTCACTATGATTTGGTTGATTTCTCTAGAATCGGTATACATCCTCCATTCTCCATTTTTCTTAGATTATAATACAGATGCTATTGCACAAGAACTAGAACTCTCTCGGATCGGACCCTTCCTCAACAATTCTTTTATTTTATTATTAAATTCTTTATTCTCTATAGGTGTAATTCAGTGTGCAATTTTGTTTCGCAAAATAGTTCTAGGAATCAAATACATACACCGAGTAATACTCCTCATAGTGGCAATCCATCATGAACATTGTATGAGATTATGTCTTCATAATCTATTGGTAGCTCCTTTGTCTCCTTAGTTTTTTTTCCCTATCCTAATCCTAAATTAGAATTCTTAGGGATCAAATCATAAGATATTCTATCATATTTAAAACCATCCAAGAACTTTCTACTAAAGAAAACAATACTTGTTTTATCCCATTTGCAAAGATCATATACCTATTTTTCCTATCGTCTTGTAAATCTTGTTTATCATAGTGCCATGGTCTACCCAACAAGGTATGACACACATCCATAGGCATAATATCACAAAGATCTTCATCATGATAAGGTATTATTTTTAATTTCACCAAACATCGTTCACTTACCAATATCTTACAATCATCCTTTATCCATGCTATCTAATAGGATTTGGGATGCTTCAACTGAGATACAACTTCAACTTGTCCACCATCTCCTTGGAGGCTAGGTTATCTGAACTACCACTATCAATGATCACTTTGAAGTATTTTCTTGCAACTTTGCATATTGTCTTGAACAAACTTTTCATCTACAATGACTCTTGATCCAACACTTCGTGACATAGGGCTCTAATTTCTATTAGGGATATTATCCATTCAAAGGTTAGTTCAAAGATTTGGTAGGTTCTTCTTCTACATAATAATATCCACCCTTGTTATCAATACTCTTACTTTAATTTCATTGGGTCTAGGCAAAAGCTTTGTGTCCTTCCCCTCCACATTTGAAACAAGATCCTTTGAACACTCTTCTTTCCTCTCTTCTAAAAATTCTTGATTGACCACCTCTATAGAAAATCTTGTCTTCTTTTTGGTATGAATTGTCCTCTTTGAATTCTTCCTTGCCCTTATTTTGATCTATAAAAGATCTTCCTCCTCCAAAGGATCTTCCTCTCTAAAACATTCCACCTCTTTCTCTTTTCCTTTTCTCTTATTTGTTACTCAACTTCTCCCCATCTTTTAGCTGGAATATTGATAAGCTTCCTCTACACTTTGTAATTTGACCAAATTGATCTCACCTTGGATAGATGTCCTCAATCCATTCAATTATCTTGTAACTCTTTCAACATCATCATCTACATGACTAGACTTGATATCCAATTTGTAAAATTCTTTAGTATATTCATTCACACTATGATCCTTCTATTTTAGGTTTTGCAACTTCCTAAATAGACTTACTTAGTAATCCGTAGATAAGAATTTAGCTTTCAATTTGTTCATCATCTGATCCTATCACTTAATTTTCTCCTTGCCTCTTCTTTGTCTATTAGTCTATGAATCATCCAACTATAAGGATGCATGACCTCTCAACTTTGTGGAAGAATACTTCACCTTCTTGTGTTCAATTGTGCCTTCAAAATAAAAGTACTTCTCCATCTTAGTGAACCAATCAAACAACTCATCTGAATCTAACTTTCTATCATAATTAGGTGGATTAAAATATGGTCGGGTATTAACCCGATTTAGGGATTTTAATAAACAATCATATAATTGTGAGTCGTATCCTTACTCACACAACTCCTCTATAATTGACAGTCATATCGTTACTCTTCCACTCTCATAGCAATTGAATCTAGGGTTTCATAACCTTTAGAGATGCAATTCAACTACCACAAGAACAAAATCTTTCTACGATACCACTTAATGCATTCACGAACATAGGGACCTCAAAGAGATTTATCCAATCTATGTAGCAAGAGTTACACAATAGAAAAAATGATGAAGAATTGAGAGACAAGAAATATTAGTCTTCACATTATCAAAAAATATATTACAATGGACCTGCAACATGCAGAATTACATTCTACACATACAAGCTTGATTACAATATGTCCTTACAATTTCCTTAGCCACTGGCTTCTAGAAGATTCTCTTCTTAAAAGAGAAACCTAAAATAGGAACAATTGCCTTTCTTTATATAGATTCACAAGCCTCAAGTCGGCCTCAAAAGATTACAATACCCAATGAGAAGAAAATGTATTATAAAATATAGGTCAGGACCGAAATCATAAGGATCACCTTCAAATAGATAAAACATGACTTATGATTCTCTAAGTAGGTTGTCCACAGGTGTATTGATATACCAAAATGAGATATGTAGCTTTTCCAATTACAAAATCCTTCACAATGTCGGAAAACACAAATCATATGCAGAACATGAAGAATAGTTAAGTCTTGCCAAGAATCTATATGTCATGCCCAAAAATTAGGCAAAACACAACTACAATTTTTTTTCCTAAAACCTACTAACCAACTACAAACAACCACATGAACGCAACTAAGAAGAGAACACTAACTGGCACAAGACCCTATGTGCACGTAAAACGGTGTAGAGAGAAAATAGATGACAAGTATTGAGGTATCTATAAACACAAAAAGGGTCAAGTCATACTAGGTTGACCATGTTTGACCAAAATTCAAACCTCATCCAACAACTCTAATCCAAGCTATAGGGTTCCCTAGACTACTAGCTTTGATCGACACACAAATTGAGATAGTTGAATAAAAGTCAACTAGAGTTGACCAAAAGTCAACCATATATCGAAGTACATGGATACAAGCTAGAAGGATACAAAATGCATCTTGAAATACTTGGGCATGTAAACTGAGGCATTTGACCAAAGTTTGACCAATGCTTGACCAAAAAGTCAAGTATGCCCAAATATGTCCTATAAGGTCTGAGCATGTTTAAAACCATGCAAGGGTAAGTTTACATACTCACAAACCGAGGTGAAGTCCAAGGTTTGACTAAGTTGACCAAAAAGTCAACCATGCATGAGATGGGCCTTCTAAACTCAACTAAGTGATACAACACAATAGGGAGTGCTTGTGCACGCAAACTAAGGTGATACCTAAGGTTTGACTATGGTTGACCACAAGTCAACTATGTATGAAATTTGGTCAAAAAGGCCTAAAAGGGTCCAACTAACTATGAACAGTGAGGGAAAGTTGATATAATGCCCTATCAGTAGTATCACTAAACCAGTCGAATTAATAGGGTTAATAAAATAAATTAGTGATCTTAATAAGAAAGGACCTATAAAAGATACTCAATTCTACATTTAAAAATGACTCCATAAAATAAGCAAATACATCTTTATTATACATACTTAATCAAATAACAAATCTAATTTAAATTATAAATCTATCTATAAATATAAAGTTGATAAACTTAAATAAACAATAATTCAAACTTTTATTCCAACTTAAATTTAATATTACAATCCTATTAAAAAATAGTAGATTAACAAACTCATAATATACTATAGTTTTAACCCCTGCGAAAAGGAATAACCCCAAACGTGAATGGCAGACGAGGCTTGCACAGAGGTGGAGGGGAGGAGAAGCGGAGAGGGGTGGGGAGAGCGTGTTCGGAGGGCACGCTCCCGCTACCACAACTTACGCAATGGTAGTGCGAGGCGCTGTGCCGACCTCCGCCACCCAACACTACCTGGGTTAGAGGGTTAGGGCTTTGACCCACCCCTGCTCAGATTTTTTTTAAATTTTTTTTTTTTTAAAGAATAGCACCCTGCACTTAAAACGTGAAGAGTATCAGTTTTTATTATTATAATACATATATATTTTTTGTTTATTTAAGCTTTATATATATATATATATATATATATATATATATATATACTTAAATGTAAAGAAAAATAGAATAAATATTAAAATAATTACTGGTAAAAGCATTAAAGCCTAAATTTTCAAACAGTGGGCATTTAGCCCCCTTTTTTTTTCGATTTGGCATGTGCATTCTATAATAAATGCTAAACGTATTGCATGATCCAAAATTTAATTTTGGGCATTTTAAATTTTGGCAAAAATTTCAAAAGAATAAACTAAGTGTAGAAAAATTTAAACTCTAAACAATTATTTTTCACATTTAATCATTTCATTTATCCATTTCTAAAGTACATTAAATGTTGGAATTGAATGTAATATTTATACGGTCATACTATGCAACTGAAATATACCTTAGTCATTTAAATAATAAAATTAAATTTAAACATTACAAAATCAGATAACATAATAAAGTCTAAGAAAATGACAATTTAAATATATACCACGGAACATTAAATTTCTTCGAACTTTTATTTTCCCAATAATATCAAACCAATATTTTGATGGGAATCAGAAGGTTATAATTGCCACATAATATATTCTATTACATAGACAAAACCTAATATCCATTGTTTCCATAATTTCCTTAATATACTAAATTCAACATAGGATTTACAAATCGAAGGAGTGATCACAAGGAAGCTTGATCTCCATTTAAACATACAAACATGGTAAATTACAAACTCAAAAATAAGGAACTTTTAGAATTTAGTCTTCAACTATCAATATGATAGCTCCAAGATTCCAACTATTCACCTGATAGAAAGTGGTTGACCATGGAGGCTCACCTCCCAACCTAGGCCCTTTCAAGGCCACCCCCAAGCTAGGGGATCCAATCATGGAATGGGGTATAAACAGACACTCAAGCATGAAGGAAACAAGCAAGACACAAAGACATTTAAATAATATTTCCAACAGGGTTTTACAAGAGGAAGGCCTCCAAGAGACCTTCCTAAAAATGGGGTAGAGGTGGACTACTAGGAGGAGAAGCCACAAAAAAATACAAATATCCCAAGCTACACATGGACTTGGGAAAATCATCTCCAAGAGATTTGGTCCAACTCTCCTTATGCCTCCTAGGTGCCCGTAGGCCATGCTTGTCATCATAGGTATCATGGAACCCCATGTTTTTATCCCTCCACACATGAGAGACTTTACACATCTTGAGTCTTCATCTTACTACCCGCTTCAAGGTTAGGCCACCCTCCCTAGGGTGAGTAAGCCTTGAATAATCCCATCCCAAAAGGAATACACAAAGGAAAAACAACATTTTACATAACTTAAAGTTCAAACCAAAAACCTTAAAAAGCCATGGACTCCATTAATGGAGCTCCAAGTTTAACACATGCAAGAAATTAACAAAATATATCACAAGGGCCTACCTTTATCCAAGCAAAGGTTGAAAATATAAAAACTTGAAAATCCTTCCAAACTAACATTTTGATGCAAAGGAGTAATGATAGGGGCCAAGGAATGGCGCACCCTAACCAGATCCACCTTGCTCAACACTACACGGAAGTAACAACAACACAGTGGGAGATAGAAAATGCCTGATCATTTATATATTAAACACCATTGAATCATACATGCCAGGCTGTAAGGCCTTCCTGATTATGGCCAAATATTACAATGAATTACAAAGGTCCTCAAACATGCGAGGATCTGTCAAAATCTCCACATCTATCTTCTATCTAAAACTGTCTCTAAACTCTAACCTAACAACTATATTTATACAAGAGTCTACGGAACTGAGTCGGCCTTCAGATCCATAATCAATAGAAGGAATGGTTAGATTTGGGACCACACGCTTCCCAATGATGGATTCCAACATTAAATCTATGACCCACAATAAATGCACAAGTCGGCCACAACAGAAACTAAAAAATAAACTACTCGGCAACAAGGATGACTAAGCAAAATGCAAGCAACACCGAGTGCTAGTGAAATAACTAACCGCCCAGGAGATAACTGATCGAGCTTGGTAACCAAAGGAAACTAACCAACTACCGACCAACTCAGTCAAAGAAGGAATTGAGAAACACAGAAAAACTTAAACACATTTTTGGTGACACAGGATTGCCAAGGACCCGAGATGCTCCTACATCAGACACATGGGGTTATTTGAAATGATTCTCTGAATCATTCAGCAGGTATGATCCAAGCTACATCCAATTCAGATTCTGAAATCCATGAACTATCTTCCATTGGTCTATTCTTCCACTTTACCAAATATTCCATATACTATTTTCCTCTTATGCTTTTGCCAACTCTTTCCTTCAAAATCTACTCCACTTCTTGTTTTTTCTTCTTAGGATACTTTGTTGGTGCTGTCGTTTCTTCATCGGGTTCATGATACTCATATAAATCAGAAATGATGAAAATAGGTGATATATCCATGTCATCAGGTAATTCAATCTCATATGCATTTTCACTATCAAATTTCTTCAAAATCTTGCAAGGTCCAAGCTTCTTCATCTTCAGCTTTCCATATGTGCCAACTAGAAATTGACGTTTCTTCAAATGAACCATCACTTCATCACCAACATCAAAATTCTTATATCTCCTTGATCTATTAGCTCTGTCTTTATATTTTTTATTACACTCTTCCAGCTTGTATTTCACAACTTCATGCAATGTCTTCATGTACTCAGCAAATTTCACTCCTTCAACACTTCTCTTATTCTTATCATCAATGTCTCTCAAATCAGATATACCTCTTGGTTGTAAGCCATTTACAATCTCAAAAGGTGTTTTCCTAGTACTTCTATTCACTAAATTATTGTATGCAAACTCTGCTTGTGCTAACACAAAATCCTAATTACTCTGTGTGTCTCCAAGTAAACATCTCAAAAGATTACCTAAACTTTTGTTCACAACCTCTGTCTGTCCATCAGTTTGTGGGTGAAATGTAGAACTATATTTCAACTCAGTGCCAAACTTTCTCCAAAGAGTCTTCCAAAAGTATCCAACAAATTTACTATCTTGGTCAGAGATAATACTACTCGGTAATCCATGCAATCTCACAATTTCCTTAAAGAAAATATCTGCTACATGTACTTCATCTAATGTCTTTCTACATGGTATAAAATGTGTCATTTTAAAAAATCTATCCACAACAACAAATATAGAATCATTACCTCTTACTTTCTTCGGTAAGCCAAGAACAAAATCCATACTATGCACGCTAAAATGGTTGCCTAGACTTTGAGCCCCATTTCTGCAATTTATCAAATTCTTGAATCAATATTTTCAAATATCAACAAATCAATTATATCAATTTTTTTGATCAAATCATAATCAATTCAATATTTCTTAAGGTTTGAGCCTTATTTAATTTAAAAAATAAAAAATAAAAATCTTATTTAATTAAGAGAACATGCTCCCTTTTAATTAATTAAAAATCTTTTTTAATTAAATAAGAAAATCACTTTATCCTAAGCCTTTATTTAATTAAAAGGAATATTTTCTCCGCTTTTAATAAATAAAAAATCTCCCACTTTTCCTCTTATCCTAAGTTGCACAAATAAAGCATTTATTTTTATTTTATAAAAAGGAAAAAGCACTTTTTCTCTCATATGGACATAAAGTCAACTCCTATTTTTCTATTAGAAGATATTTGTGCACAAGGATCAAGCTTCTTTTTTTCTCCACCGTTGATTAAGTCTTTTGCTTCTTAATCACAATGGTCCATTCCTTTTCACTTCCTATAAAAGAAGAGCTCTTTTCTTCATTTTCATATCTTAAGTTTTCATGCTAATATTATGCTGCAAGTTTTCTAGGTCATTTGGAGCTCTTTGAAGACATTCTACATCCAAGCTTTGAAGACTTGTTATTGCATTTCATTGTAGTTGCATATTTCCTTTCTTAGTTGCATTATCATGGCATATTAGCTTAGATTTTCTTTTATGCAATAAATTAACTTGCATTATCATATAGATTTGCATTGCATTGCATACATTGGTTTCATTGGAGATATTGGCATTTTTGCCTTTGTATTTGATTTGAAATCTCTCATTGTGTGGTTGACTAGCAAGGTCATGAGTTTATAGCTCTAACTAAGAGCAATTTTACAAATCTTGCAACTCCATGCATAAAGAGCTATGGATCAATTTGTGAGGGCTCATTTTTGAGTTTCCTTGCATGTAAGGATTCATAGAAGTGTGGTCACATTTTCACCATATATTTTTTGGTGCCCATTGTGGGGCAACCCACATTTACATGCTGGTTTTGATTATTTTTGGAGCTAACCCTTGTGCAGATTTGTTTGGAGATGGAAAACCCTAGATTTTTAATGATTTGATCATATCTCTCAAACAGCTTGTTGTTTTTGTCTAAAAATTTTTTAGCAGGTTTGCAACATATTAGAGAAGCTCCAAAAAATAATTCAAATTTTTCAGAGGTGATTTGTATTTTTTATGATTTTTTCTTAATCTTTCATAAAAAATTGATTTTTGGCACAAATCAGTGTATTTTTCAAAAAAATTTACATTTCTGGAAAGGTCTTGAAATTATGAAGGGGATCTATTCACTATGTTTTTAATTTAGAGGTCATATCGTAGCTCATTTGGTCAATTTATAAAAACTAATTTGTTTTGGTAAAATGGCTCTCTAGGGCACAAATGAAAAGATCTTTTCAAAATTTTGACATTTTTGAAAAGCTCTCTATTTTTTGATAGAGGTCTTTTTTCTGCGTTTTAGGTTTAGGGTCTAGATTCATGTGGTATAAGTCCAATCTTGTTGACAAGGTCAAAAATCAAAATTAAAAAAAAGGGTATTTGATGATTAGTATGCATTTACTTTTCACATGGTTCAATGCATGATGTGAGTTGTCATTTGAATTATTTGCTGGTTATTATTGCTCCTAATAATTGATTTTCAGATCTAACCACCTTAGGGTTTGCATAAGTTGGATATACATTGCATATCTTGTTTGCTTTTTTCTTGTATTGTTCATTTGAAGGTTCTCTTGCTTTCATGGAAAATGCTTAAAACAAAGTGTTGGACTTGAGGTACTTTGTTCCATCTCTACAACTATTAAATTTTAAGATTAAAATTGAACCTCTCATGTGTTTGGCTTGAGTATTTACATGCTTTCATAGAACACATTTCAATTGATGCTCTTAATGGGAAATGAATGAACATAGATTTTATTTCATACAAGTTTGTGTAAGTGAATGCTTGTGTTTAAACCTTGAGTAATTCTTGGTTCCAATATCAAATATCTCATTGAGTGATTAAGGGCATGGATTCATTCCTTGTTTACATAAGGAGTTAAATGCACCACTTTGTGGACTCACTCTATGTTTACTTGGAAAGTTAAATATTCCATTGTTCAACCCTTTTTCATTTATGAGTAGTATTGATAAGCAACTTTAGATTACTTTTGATTAAGCTTGTTAGCTAAATTGGGTGTTGGACTCGCTTATTTCTAATCACCCCTCGTTATTTTCCCTTTGGGTACAAGGTCAGCATTCATACATGGGGGAGGGGTCTACTTGAAAAGAGCGTTAAGTGTTCCACAAAGTTTTGCCCCTTTTATGCTTTCTTGATCTCATTAGTTTTCTTAAGTGTGGACTCACTTTGAGTTGATGTGAGGAGTTAAATGTTTCACTTTTGGGCTCACTTTGAGTTGATGTGAAAAGTTAAATGTTCCACTTTTAGACTCACTTTGAGTTGGTGTGAAGAGTTAAATGTTCCACTTTTGGACTCACTTTGAGTTGATGTGAAGAGTTAAATGTTCCACTTTTGGACTTACTTTGAGTTTGTGTGAGGGGTTAAGTGTTCCACTTTTTGGACTGACTTCACATTCTCTTGAAGGGTTAAATGTTCCACTTTTAGACTCACTTCACATTTACTTTAAGAGTTAAGTGTTCCACCTTTAGTGCTCTAAATACTTTTTATAGTGAATTACTTAGTTTTTATTTCTAGAAGGCCTTCTTGGGGACACACCACCTCAAAGGATGACCTTAACTCCTATGTTTCGACGGAGTATAAATATCAGGAGGTGAATCTAAAGACACCTCTCTTGGGAATTGAGTTTGATATCACTCTTGGCTAAGCCTCAAAGAACTGTATACCTTTGAGAAGTGAAGGAGGAGATTTGGGTTACCGTCTCCCCCCAGCTATGTGATTTTGAATTCTTCTCATCTATGGATTTAGGCCTCACGTACCTTGTGTATATTGAGGACTACTTAGAAAATCCATGTATATCCTTGTAGACAGCTTGATAGGGTGTTGTTGTGTTCTAAGTGCCTGCTAAAACATTCTCAAGAACATACACAAGTAGAATCCCTAAGGAGTAGAAAATACTAGGTCACTATTCTTGTTCATGCGCAAGGTTGCTTTGTCCCTTGCCCATTGCTTGAAGACTGTTTGCTTGAACTCCTTGATTGCTGTCTTATGTGCCTATCAATGATAAAAATCTATTGATATACTTGCTTGATTCTTTACAACTTGCTTCGTTTTCTACCTTGCTGTCAGAGACTTGTTTTGATTGCAAATTCCTAATTTTTGTCTTCTAAGGGTGATTTCAATTGGTTCACAAGGTTGTCTTAGAAATAATTTTCCAAGTTAGGAAGCCATTCTTAGTAAAAAGTCTATCTTTAAGATTGTTGATTACACCCTTGGAGAATTCTGATCCTACTATTGTCCAAATTCATTTTCATATATCTCAATTTCAATTTGAATTTTGGCTAAGTCCAACCTCCTGATTCAGTGCAAGGGTATTCACCCTTTGATTTGAAGCACCTATTTGACAGTGTTGGTGACGCCTTTTATTTTCTATCTTTTCATTTTTCTCTTTGGACAATAGAGAATATTAGTTATCCTAGGTTGGCATTGGCACTTTGAGAGATTGACTTGTCACCTAGAGTTTCTTTCTTTCATGTTAGTTACAATAAGATACCAAGTTAGTCAAAGGAAACAACCTCCAGTTGTCAGATCCTAGGTGTTGTCATGTTGCTCAACATCTCAATGAACGTTATGATATCAATTGCACAATATGACTCTTAGTCTTATTCTTTCTTCTCCATTTCCCATGTTCTTCTAAAGTCTTCTATTCCCATGGGAAATTCTTCTTCTTCTTTTTCTTGATTCTTTTCCTCTTATTATCTAGTCTACTTTCTTCTATTCATTTATTCATTTCTTCTACGCCTGATTCCTCCTCTTCTAGAACCATGAATTTCAACTATCTTGTTAAGAAATCTCTCTTGAGAATAGATGATCTTGAACTCATTGCTCAATTTGAAGAGTATCTTTATTCCTCCAATAGTCCTTCCAAATATCTCATGGGTGATAAACTTATGACAAAAATAAAAGAAAAGATGATTAAATCAGATGCCTTCGCTAGGATCATAGACATGATCATATCACAACCTCCTTCTAAATGTTCTTTATCATCTAAGTTTTCTCATTCTTCCTCATCTTCCAAATCTTACCATGACTCTTCTAAACATTATTCACATTCTTCATTATCCAAGTCTTCTTCTTCCACTAAGTCTTTAATTTTCTCTTCTTCACGATCTCATTCTTCTTCTACTTTTCCCAAGAGTCTTACTTCTCTTTAGAAGACATACCATAAAGAGCAATGTGATAGTCCTTATGATGTCTCTTCCACAAAGAGTGACACACCCACCTATGATGACTATGATGACTATGATGATGGATAATGTAGTGATGCCCATGAAACTTCTATTCCTAAGCATCATCCTCGTGCTACACTTGTGATTTCTAAGGGGGAGTCATATTGGGTAGACTATGATGGTGATCCATATGACTCTAAATTTGAAGAATTCTTTGATGATTTTTGTGAACAATACAATATTCCTACTGAGGAAGAGAAAATCTAATGCATTGATTTCAAATGTCAAAAGAATCTCTCCTCTAAAAGTTCTCATGCTAAAAATAAAGGTTACACTCTAAAGCAAGATCATATTAATGTTGAACCTTTGTCTTATGATGGTTCCCTTCCATCCGCTACTTCCTCCAATAACCATACACTTCCCAAAGCTTCCGAGTCTTCCAAATCTTTCATAAATCCTTTATCCAATGAAAGTCCTAATACTTTTCATGCAGTTCCCTATAGTTATCCTCAAGGGCTACCTCTTAAAGAAACTCAAGCTAACCTTCACTTGGCTGCAAATACTTTCAATAATGCTACACTTAGCGAGCCTAAGCCTTTATATGCTACTTCAGCTGGTCCTTCACTATCTCCTCCAAAGTCTTCCATACAATTCCAACATGCTTCCTTGTCCTTAGAAGTGGCTCCATGTTAAGAGGACTCTAAAGATGATTAAAAAAAAAATATAAATAAAGATCAAGATCAGGAAACCTCCATGTCATCCAATCCTGTTCCTAGTATCTCTTATCTGCTTCATGGTTCTTTCGATCTTTTACACCCTTCCTCATTCATTCCACCATCTCCTAAGCAAGATCAAGCTACTACTTACACCGTTGAGCTTATTGATAATCAAAATAACCTTACCACACTTGCGCTTTTCAAAGATGATACTTTCATTAAGGTTATTAAAAATGGCGTTGTTACTTATGATGTAAAGCCTATTGAAAATCGAAAGAAAGTTGATACACTTATGCTACCCAACGATCCTTGTCAAGATCAATGTCTTCCATCTTCTTGTTCTACCACTCCATGTTCACTTCCACTTTCTTCTCTTCCTAAGTCTTTGCAAGCTTTGAACAATTCTATCAAAGAAGTTTCTCCTATTCAAGATGTTCATGATCCTACTGCAAATCCTAATGCTCATTCTAAAGATGTTGATGTCCTTGGTTGTCATATAGATGTTGATGAACTTACTGATTCTCCTTTTGTGTCTTCCACATCTATCCTTGGACCTCCTCCACCAATACTAAGGGCTTCATGTCTTCCTTCCATCTTGGGTCCTTATGTCCCTTCACTTTCCCCTCCTAATTCTCCTAATTCATCATCTATTTTGGGTCCTTACATCCCTCCATCTTCTATCTTCCCTCAAGATCAACATAGATGCATACCCTTGAATCCTTTTCATCCACCCACCCATCTAAACCAGTCATATTTTCCTTCTTCTTCCACAAGTCCCAAGTCTTTTGAAAGTAACTTGAATGTTCAATACAAGAAAAAGAAGCAATACAAGAATCCATCAAAAAAAGATGATCACCATGTCTCCTCTAATCGACATGGGGACATAAAGTCAAAAGAGATATCTAAGAAGAAAACTACAAGAAAAGTATGGATTCCAAAATTCATCATTGAAGATATTCTCTCTAAATCATCAAAAGAAAATGAAAAGCGTAAAGCTATATGGATTCCAAAATCTCTCTTCAAAGAGTCTGATGTTGAGCAAAAAGTGAAGTTGACATTCAAGCTTCCAAAGGTTTCCACTTCATCTTTTTCCAAAAACATTTTTCCATTCTATGCACCTGAACCACAACCTCTGTTACACATTTGTCATATTCCTTCTCATATTCCTCCATTCACATTTGAGAATTATAACAAGCACACCAATCCTCTCTTCAAGGAATCAGATAGTAATAATGAACCAGAATATGGTTCGCATTTGGACTAGAATATAGTTTACGTTTCCTCCATTTTTTCCGCCACCCTTCAAGGTGTGTGTTGATGTTGATCTTTCTTTCCTTTCCATCTCCCCTTTCACAATCCTTCCATTCATTATCTTTCTACCTTCTATCCTTTTTCCGCATTTGCCTATTCCTCCTATCTTCCAACCTCATTCGCTTTACATAAAACCTTATCCTCCATTTTTCTCTTCCATCTCCCTTTCCCTCTTAGCATCTTTGAGCATATCATTTTTAATCCTTGGCATATCATGGTTTATCCTTTCAAGGAGCATTATCTAAAAAGCTTTCTTTCTTCCAAAAATTTCAAAAAATAGAAAAATGAAAAAAAAAAAGAAAGAAAAAAAAAATTGAAATAAATTGAAAATGTGCCATGGTGAAAACCTAGAAACGGGCACCTTGGTAGCAAAAGTAAAGAGAAATAAATTCATCCTATGATGATAACCACTCCCTTGTGGTGCCTTGGATAAGTATCGTGATGAAAACTTGGCAATTAGGCATCATGCATAGTTCTTCTACATATTTCATCCATTCCATCTTCTCTTTTTGACCTTGACAATGTTGACCTATACTTGAATATTTGGCTATCTTGTGAGCTATCTTACAATAATCTTGCTTTCATTCCTTTCATTTTTAGCCTTCATTTTCATTTTCCTCCATTCATTCTAGCCTTTCGCTATCTTTTTCCTCTTTGGTCTTGATCTAATAAAAAAGAGTAAAACACAATG
Source organism: Chamaecyparis obtusa (assembly GCA_027943335.1). NCBI lineage: Eukaryota > Viridiplantae > Streptophyta > Pinopsida > Cupressales > Cupressaceae > Chamaecyparis > Chamaecyparis obtusa. The sequence goes on along the minus strand of BSBK01004987.1, from coordinate 154,261 downwards.
CTATGAAGTCTATTGACATGTCTACTCCTTTGGATTGCATCCTTCCTTCTTTTGCAGTGCACTTTTGAGGCTTATCCTATGCTATCCTTTCATCGCTTGTCCAAATGTGCTTTACATGACAATTTTTTCTCTAGCTTGGGTACTCTTGAAGAGTTTTCCTTTGAGGATTTCTTTCCTTCACCCTCCTTCATTCTCTTGTCTTCCATCTCTTCCACCAGCTTGTCAATCCCTCTTGTCCTCCACCTTGCTATAAATTGGAACTACATGATGTGATCTTGCTTGTGAGTTTAATGCCCATTTTGTCTAGGGGCATCCTTTGTACATATTTATTGATCTTGAAAAAATACCAAAAAAAATCATATATGATGCTAAAAAAATCCTAAAAAGCATATACAGTCTTGAAAAAAAATACAAAAAAATCAAAAAATGCAAAAAATTCAAAAAAAAAATAGAAAAAGTGCCTTGGTGAAAACTTGGAAACAAGCACTTTGGTAGCAAAAATATAAAAAAATAAAAAAAGAAAAAATTACAATAAAATGCAAGTGGTGAAAACCTGGAAACAGGCGCTACTTGAGGCCTTTGCACCCCTATTTGTTAGCATGCGTCCTCGACACTTAGCCACTTTCCATCATGCCTTGGCCTTATTTGGCATGGTCTAGAATTGGTCTTTATTTTTGTCTAGGGGGCATACCTGTTAGCATAGGTCCTTTAGGGGCATTTGTCTCTTGGGGCATTTCACAACAGGTGTTTTTCAACACCACTCCAGACAGTGTTTTTCAACACTACCCTTGCGTCGAGTGTTTCTTAACACTTATCAGATGTCTTACCCAATAGTCTAAGTTTGATGTGACATATCTCATTTGCAGATGCGATGATCAAAGTTTGACTCTATGACCAACGCACATGCACTTAAACAATCAACTCGCTTGAGATATGTTGACTTTATTTTTCTTTGTGTTGTCTATGAAGATTTCTTTGATGAGTGGTCTCTCCCTGAGAAGTTTTCGATGATGCATAGCTAGAAGACTGAGGGTATGAGAACATGTTTAATTTTTTTATCTACTTATGGGTATATTTTGTTGATCCTAACTGTCATGAGTATTTATGCTGGTCTTACTTGACACTATGGATTAACAAGGTATTATCTTTGACTATTTTGTGAGTGCATGCTTCTAGTTATCCTGACTTTCATGTGTCTTGATACAAGCATAATCTCGCCATATCAAACTTAGGTAATCTCACTGCATTAGTCATCTTGACCTCCATGTCTTTGATGCCTAGGTGGGATTTTCACATTTCTATCCGATAAAGATCATATTCATATCCACATATTTATGCTAGTGTGCATTGTATGATCTTACGACACTACCAATAATGCTCGATGATGATAATTAGATGTCTATAGGCATTGTGACCTTGCAAGTTTTTTTTAAGGCTTGATTTGCACCTAGCAGCGACGGTTTTGGTCTTGTTTTTTGCTTATCTTTGTCTTGATGTGTTCCCAAAATGAACACACATCTGGGTTGTTTTGTGATCCCAAATTGATCTCACATTTCAATTCTTCTTTGACTGCATGTGTTCCCAGATTGATCACACATTAGTCAAAGAGGGGCAAATGTATGCACCCTAAAATGGTCGCCTAGACTTTGGGCCCCATTTTTGCAATTTATCAAATTCCTAAATCAATATTTTCAAATATCAACAATATCAATTATATCAATTTCTTTGATCAAATCATAATCAATTCAATATTTCCTAAGATTTGAGCCTTATTTAATTTAAAAGAAAAAAATAAAAATCTTATTTAATTAAGAGAACATGCTCCCTTTTAATTAATTAAAAATCTCTTTTAATTAAATAATAAATCACTTTATCCTAAACCTTTATTTAATTAAAAGGAATATTTTCTCCCTTTTTAATAAATAAAAAATCTCCCACTTTTCCTCTTATCCTAAGTTGCACAAATAAAGTATTTATTCTTATTTTATAAAAAGGAAAAAGCACTTTTTGTCTCATATAGACATAAAGTCAACTCCTATTTTTCTATTGGAGGATATTTGTGCACAAGGATCAAGCTTCTTTTTTTCTCCACCATTGATTAAGTCTTTTTCCTCTTAATCACAATGGTCCATTCCTTTTCACTTCCTATAAAAGAAGAGCTCTTTTCTTCATTTTCATATCTTAAGTTTTCATGCTAATATTATGCTGCAGATTTTCTAAGTCAGCTGGAGCTATTTGAAGACATTCTACATCCAAGCTTTGAAGACTTTTTATTGCATTTCATTGTAGTTGCATATTTCTTTTCTTAGTTGTATTATCATGGCATATTAGCTTAGATTTCCTTTTATGCAATAGATTAACTTGCATTGTCATATAGATTTGCATTGCATTGCATACATTTGATTTCATTGAAGATATTAGTATTGTTGCCCTTGTTTTTGATTTGAAATCTCTCATTGTGTGGTTGACAAGGTCATGAGTTTATAGCTCTAGCTGAGAGCAATTTTACAAATCTTGCAACTCCATGCATAGAGAGCTATGGATCGATTTGTGAGGGCTCATTTTTTAGTTTCCTTGCATGTAAGGATTCATAGAAGTGTGGTCACATTTTCACCATACAATGTCAATCCAAGGTTTCTCAGGAACAGTAATCGGTACATACAAACCAGTATTCTGACTTACTCTTTTTGCAACTTGACAAACTACACAACTTTTCAAAAATTTCTAAACATCTTTGTACAAATGAGGCCAAAATTATTTCTCCTTACACAAATTCAATATGTTATCAATTCAAAAATGTCCAGCCAAACCACTACTATGTTTGTCCTTTATCAAATTATTTCTCATTGGTCCTCTCTGTATACACAACTGAATACCCTTAAAAAAATACCTTCCTGAATGAAATATTCTTCCCATTTAGTACTCGATTGATCTAGAATAGGCACTCTGCACTTTCTCTATGGCTCAGAAAAATTAGGATCATCTTCATAAGAATCGTTCGTCTCATCAAAACCAAGAACTTGAATTTTCATCTCGGTCATCAAAGATCTTCTACTCAATGCATCAACAACTCGGTTAGTGGCTCCACTCTTATGCTTTATCACAAATGTATAACTCTGTAAATATTCAACCCATTTCATATGTCTCTGATTCAACTTATTTTGACTACCCAAATACTGTAAAGCCTTGTCATTAGTATACAACACAAATTTAGTCGACATCAAATAATGTCTCTATTTCTTCAAAGCTTGAACAATAGCATAGAATTCTTGATCATACATAGAATATTTTCTCCTTGCATCATTCAACTTTTCACTAAAGAAAGTAACAGGTTTACCTTCTTGACTCAACTGAATTGCAAAATAAGATTCAATTGCACTACCAATTGCATCACATTCTACTTGAAATACCTTATTGAAATCAAGCAATGCCAAAATAGGCAATTCAACAACCTTCTACTTTAGAGTCTCAAAACTTTTATCAGCTCGATGTGTCCATTTCAATAATCTTTTGTCTCCTCTCATAGTCTTAGTTATAGCATTATAAATTGCACTACAATTTCTAATGAACTTTCTATAAAAACTTCCCAATCCATGAAATGATCTCACCTCACTAGCATTTTTAGGTGTAGGCCAATTCAAAATAGATTCAACTTTTTTAGGATCCATCTTCAAACCATCAGTTGAAATAACAAATCCTAGATACACAATCTCCTCTTTCATAAATGAACACTTTTTTAGATTTATCAGCAAATTTTCCTCTTTCAATCTCTACAAAACTTGTCTAACATGCAACAAATGTTCTTCTCTAGTTTTACTAAATATATGAATATCATCAAGATATACAATCACAAACTTACCCAAGAATTTCTTTAGAACTTCATTTATCAACCTCGTAAATGTACTCAGTGCATTAGTTAAACCAAAAGGAATAACCAACCACTCATACAAACCTTCTTTTATCTTGAAAGCAGTCTTTCATTCATCACCTTCTCTGATTCTGATCTGATGATACCCACTTTTCAAATCAATTTTGGTAAAATACTTTTCTCTAGTCAAACTGTCCATTATGTCATCTATTCTTGGTATAGGAAACCTATACTTCACTATTATCTTGTTGATTTCTCTAGAATCAGTACACATTCTCCATTCTCCATTTTTCTTAGGTGCCAATACAATAGGTATTGCACAAGGACTCAAAATTTCTCTAATCAAACCTTTCTCCAACAAATCTTGAATCTGTCGGTTCAATTCTTGATTCTCGGTAGGTGTTAACCGATGAGGTGCCTTATTCGGTAAACTAGCTCCAGGAATAAGATCCATACAATGATCAATGCTTCTCTTCGGTGGCAAACCATTAGGTAAATTATCAAAAATGATATCTTTGTACTCGGTGAGTAACTTATCAATCTCCTTAGGAACACTATCCTCGGTTTTCCTACTCAGCTTTTTAGGAATTACAGCAAAACATACATCATCCCTTTTCAGATTCTTAACAAACTTTCTTCCTTCCATTAAGAAAACTTTCATAGATGTGAAAACATTACTAATAGGTTCTTCCATCAAAGGTAACAAGATTTGTTTTCTTTTATCAGCCACAATAGTATACTTATGCAATCTCCCATCATATATAGCTCATGTCTATCATATTGCCAAGGTCTACCCAACAAAATATGACAACAATCCATAGGCATGATATCATACAACACCTTATCATAGTACTTTCCAATTTTTAAATTCACATAACATTGTTCACTTACCAAGAGTGTGTGCTCATCTTTGACCCATGAAATTTGATAGGGCTTCGAGTGTTCCATTCTTTTCAACTACAATTTTGTGATCATCTCCTCAGATGCTAGATTCTTTGAGCTATCACTATCAATGATTACCTTCCAAAATTTGTCAGAAACTCTACATCTAGTATTGAAAAAACTTTTTCTTATTGGATCTTCCTTTTTACTTTCATTCCACATTGCTCTCCTTACCACCAAATTACTTTCCTTCTCAGGTTCATTTGGTGACTCCTCTTGCACCAAAGCATTCTGACTATTACCAACCTTCTTACTTACTTGTGTACATTCAAATGATCTATGTCCTTCTTCTATACAATTATAACAAGTTCCTCAGAAACTTCCTCTTCTATAACCACCTCAGTAGTTATTACCTCTTCCTCTAGATGAACTTTCACCTTTCTACTCGGTCTTGCCTTTATCTAAATTTGTCTTCTCTAGTTCAAATCTACTATTTTCACCATAAGATCTACCTCTTCCCCTAGAGAATCTACCACCTCTATCTCTTTGTCTTTGTTCATGTCTATTATTCAAATTCTCCTTTACTTTCAAAGAAAATTGATAAGCCTCTTCAATGCTCTCCAACTTAACCAAGCTAATCTCCTATTGGATAGAAACTCTCAAACCATTCAAGTATCTATCAATTCTTTCCACATCATCTTCATCATGTCTAGATCTAATATATAGTCTATAGAATTCCTCAGTATAATCTTTTACTAAGCTATCTTTCTTCTTCAAACTTTGCATTTGCCTAACTAGGTTAATTTGATAATCATAAGGTAAGAACTTTCCTTTCAATTTGTTCACCATTTTACTCCATACCTTAATTTTGTCTTTTCCCTTCCTTTTCCTATCTATTTGCAAATGTTCCCACCATAAGGATGCATGACTTTTTAACTTTGTCCTAACAATCTTCACTTTCTTGTCTTCAAGTACATTTTCATACTCAAAGTAGTTTTCCATCTTAGTGATCCAATCTACCAATTCATCAGAATCTAGTTTTCAACCATGCTTAGGAGGATTGAAATGTGGTGTATACTTCAGACTTGTCAAAGCCTTCAAAAATCTTTCTTCACCTTGATCCGTCACAGGTGCAGGTTTTGCATTTCCTTGTCCTTCCTCAACTTCATCATTAGTAACATCTTCAAGATGTCAACATCTTCTCTGGGCTGTTTCAACAGCTTCCAATCTACCAACAATTTGTCTCAACATGTCTGCCAATCCTTGATCTGCATCTTGCCTCCCACAAACCAGCTTGAAAACCCTCTATAATTGCAGGTCAGATCACAATCTGCTACCCCACAACAAATCAACTAGGGCTTCACAAGAAGGAACTTACAAATCTAGATTCACAAACCTAGATCCAGATCTCAACCATGCTCTGATACCACTTGATGCAAAGGAGGAATGGTAGGGGCTAAGAAATGGCACACCCTAACTAGATCCACCTTGCACAACACTACGCAGAACCAACAACAACACAGTGGGAGAGAGAAAATGCCAGATCATTCATATATTAAACACCATTGAATCATACATGTTGGGTTGTAAAGCCTTCCTAGTTATGGCCAGATATTATAATGAATTACATAAGTCCTCAAACATGCGAGGATCTATCAAAATCTCCAAATCTATCTTCTATCTAAAACTACCTCTAAACTTTAACCCAACAACTACATTTATACAAGAGTCTACTGAACTGAGTCTATTTTCAGATCCACAATCAATGGAAGGAATGGTCAGATCTAGGACCACATGCTTCCCAATGACAGATTCGAACATTAAATCTATGACCCATAATAAATTCACAAGTCGGCTACAACAAAAACTCAAAAATAAACTACTTGGAAACAAGGATGATCAAGCAACAGACAAGCAACGCCGAGCGCAAGTGAAATAACTAACCGCCTAGGAGATAACCAACTGACCACCTAGGAGATAACCAACTAAACTCAGTAACTAAAAGAAACTGACCAACTACCGACCAACTTCGTCAAAAAAGGAACTGAGCAACATAGAAAAACTCAAACACATTTTTGGTGACACAGGATTGCCAAGGACCCGAGATGCTCCTGCATCACGTTTTCCTAAGCTCCTTCCAAAGTGAATGGTCTCCAAATCTAGAGACTGGGTGAACACTCAAACCTCTTCTCAAGCTTTCCCTAAGTAGGTAAACCTCCTAATAACTAGAATCCAATCAGATTAGAGGAAGAAACATCCATTCCCTTCTTCCCACTTGCCTTCCTTCACCATAAATAGAGCTGAATGCAAGTTGGGAAGAAGAGAGAGGTTAACCAAAACCTCACAACTCTTCAAATTCGACCAACTTGGAAATCTTGACTTTAGGGGAGTCATAAATGAGTTTTAAGGCTCTTAATGGGTTGAAAATGACCCCTAACTCCTAAGGTACCAAACTAGGTAGCTAAAATTGACCCCGGTTAACCTATGGGAGCCCAAATAACCCTCCTAAACTCCACCTAAAGTTTACACATGGATTTCTAAGTCTTGGTTGACTATCTAGAAACTTCCCAACCCAAGGTAAGTTGATTCTACCCTAAGGTTAACCCGTAGTCAAACCCTTGACCCAATCAAATACAATTTACTAACCATGCCAACACTTAAGCCATAATTTGCCAAATTTGGCACATTAATTAAAACAAATGACATGGTTATGTCACAATAACATTTACTAAATTAAATACATGCATGCAAACCACATTCACGAAATAAAGACTATACAATGAGGTCCGCGTTTCTTTATAGCAAGAGGACCTTGGAATGCACTGTATAAACATAGGTTCCAATACTAGATCCCCTCATTTAGATCCATGGTCAACTTATCCTTCACACTTATTGCACACATCAGTAGGTTCAATCAACATAATATAAACACTAAACATCATCAATACTACATGGTATAAAACTGTCTGTAAATGAATCAACTAAGAATAACTTTAGTTTCCTAAACCAACTTTTCATTGCAATAGTTTTAAACATCATATGTAACATCAACATAAACTAAAACTGAATCAAAGCATATAGTATCTCGAGTGTACCCTGATTACATAATTAGGGACCGAACATATAACATGGGATTCAATAGATCCTCAAATACATAAGTGTTTCAAATAGTTAAGTACGTATGTGAAATAAGTACTGAAAGCATGGAAAATAAAGCATTATAAATATGATTGTCTAGTAGGTCTCACACTATAATATCTCATGTATGTGAAGTAATGAAATGAGGTGCAAACCTAGGTGAAGGTTCAACATGATACCAAGAACACGTCATAAGGTTTTCAATAGTTAAAAATCCAAACTCAAGGAATGTAACAAGAACCTCAGAGATGGTACAAATTGGAAAACATGAAAACAAATATTTTTGGTTGACACAAGATTGCCAAGAAACCCAAGATACTCTTGCATAATGTTTATTACGTATAGGACATGTGCACATCATGGAGATGCTTGCATGACACACACTTAGCTATGAATTTCAAGACATGCAGATTTCTATTGAGGCATTACAAAATACCACCATGCAATTATAAATCCTATTTCTACCACCCACCAAGGTAGGATTTGACCCTGCATGGTTATATCTCTATTTTCAAGCTTTATAAATGGTCTTTTTCTACGCTGAGCGCGAGTGAAATAACTGACCGCCTAGGAGATAACCAACTAAACTCAGTAACTAAAAGAAACTGACCAACTACCGACCAACTTGGTCAAAAAAGGAACTGAGCAACATGGAAAAACTCAAACACATTTTTGGTGACACGGGATTGCCAAGGACCCGAGATGCTCCTGCATCACATTTTCCTAAGCTCCTTCCAAAGTGAATGGTCTCCAAATCTAGAGACTGGGTGAACACTCAAACCCCTTCCCAAGCTTTCCCTAAGTAGGTAAACCTCCTAATAACTAGGTTCCAATCAGATTAGAGGAAGAAACATCCATTCCCTTCTTCCCACTTGCCTTCCTTCACCATAAATAGAGTTGAATGCAAGTTGGGAAGAAGAGAGAGGTTAACCAAAACCTCACAACTCTTCAAATTCGACCAACTTGGAAATCTTGACTTTAGGGGAGTCATAAATGAGTTTTAAGGCTCTTAATGGGCTGAAAATGACCCCTAACTCCTAAGGTACCAAACTGGGTAGCTAAAATTGACCCTGGTTAACCTATGGGAGCCCAAATAACCCTCCTAAACTCCACCTAAAGTTTACACATGGATTTCTAAGTCTTGGTTGACTATCTAGAAACTTCCCAACCCAAGGTAAGTTGATTCTACCCTAAGGTTAACCCGTAGTCAAACCCTTGACCCAATCAAATACAATTTACTAACCATGCCAACACTTAAGCCATAATTTGCCAAATTTGGCACATTAATTAAAACAAATGACATGGTTATGTCATGATAACATTTACTAAATTAAATACATGCATGCAAACCACATTCATGAAATAAAGACTATACAATGAGGTCCACGTTTCTTTATAGCAAGAGGACCTTGGAATGCACTGTATAAACATAGGTTCCAATACTAGATCCCCTCATTTAGATCCATGGTCAACTTATCCTTCACACTTATTGCACACATCAGTAGGTTCAATCAACATAATATAAACACTCACTAGTAGATTTGAGGTCAAATTTCGACCAAATTTATCGACCAAAGTGGAAATGGTCTTAAAATTTTCTTTTTTTTTCCTTTTATCCCCGTGTTGGTCAAAATTTCGACCAATACGGGGATAAAATGTAAAAAAAAAGAAGAAGATGCATTTCATTTTTACTTTACCCCTTTCTTTTTTGGCGCGGGCGACAGCGGGCGGGAGCGGGCGAGAAGGCGGGGACAACTGTGTATGAATTTTTTGTCTCTAATTCTATTTTTTTTCTAAATTGTTATATGGTTTTACTGTTCCCGCAAAGTGTTAAGAAAGATGCAATAAATCTTCACATCTTTGTGTTGCTCTGGCGACAGTAACCAGTGTGGAACATTGTGTTGCTATCGAGTTTCTTTGTAATGAAATTTGTTAGACTGTGACAGAACTTTAATAAGCATTATCGAAGTTTCAATAAAATATGTTAGGGCATAGTTTATTGGTTTTATGAAACTGTGGAATCTGCGTTGAATAAAACTGTGATGTTATCCAGTTTGTATTATAAGAGGTTTTGAACTGTTATAACTGCATAGAATCATTTTAGACTTCATAGCTTGCAAGAATCGGTATATCGGGTTCGATTATATGTTAAATCCTTGACTTGTGGTTCCCCAAATGGTTATCAATACCTTTGGATGGAGAGCAAGCCAAGGATAGATGTAAACAATGAAACATTAAGCACAGAAAATGGGAAGCAATTGGCTGCTTCTAGAACTGATGCCCGAACTAGTGCATAAAAGGTGTAATCAAATCGGTGCCTAATCGGCACACATTATGTGAACAGTTCACAAATTGTGCCCTAAATAAACAATAAACAAGAAAAAAAATGGTGAGTCAATTAGATGAACATATTTTTGGATACCCTAGACCATAAAAGGGGTGAATACAACCCAGTGGTAAACGGGTGTTTAATACCAGTCGAATTTGATTGCACAGTCTCAAAGGAATGTTAGATATTAATAGTAAAGACAATCTATCGAATCCAGATTGAGGATACTCTGAAATTGTGAAGAATCATCTGCTGTGAAAGAATGTTTAAAGTGGGGAAGTTCGATAGCCAAAAGTCAAGCTAGGCTTACAAAATCTTTTACCGATTGCAACCACTCATCAAACCACTGCTAAAACTTCCAGATGGAACCGAGTTTAAATTGATCAAATAGACTCGAAGATTCCCTATAGAATTTTGTAGTGATAGTTAGTGGTTAAAGAGGTAAAGTCACAAGCCTTATCAATACCTGTAGAAGAACACATTGTGCCTGCTCTGTTCACATTGCAGAAACAGAGAAAATAAGAAGAATCAAATACAAATCTTCAAGTTAAAGTTGTGATCAGCTGTAACACAGAGAGTTATGTTCAAAAGAGTGAATATACATATATTGTAAACACAGAAGTTATATTTGCCTGTGGTAAGAAACAGAACCGAAAAACATCACAAGCTAAGTTTGGTAGATTGTGTAAAGAAATTGCAGTCATCGATTGGCAGTCTAAAATTTATATTTTCTGTTACCAAATTGAGGGATTTGGAATTATCAGTTGAATTTGTGACTGTTCTTGGAGTCATTAATCGTGTGAACCTATAATAGAATGTGGGAATCTATTCAAACTTTAGTTGTCTAAAGCTTGGCATCAAACTGTTATGATTTCAAGAATAGGTTACACATTTGGTGTTATTTTCTTTTATTAGAATCAACAAATTAAAAGTGACACTCACTATAAGGACAGTCACAAATGAGGACATCTCACAGTGACTATCCCTTGTGTAATTGCCACTTGAATGCATTGCTATTGAACCACATTAATGCTTTTTTCCTTCAACAAATGAGGATAGTCACTGTAAAGACAACATGATAATGTACACTCACTGTAAGGATAGTCACAAATGAGGACATCTCACAGTGACTGTCCCTTGTGTAATTGCCACTTGAATGTATTGCTATTAAGCCACATTAATGCTTTTCTTCTTCAACAAATGAGGATAGTCACTCTAAAGACAACATGATAATGTACACTCACTGTAAGTGTACATTATCATGTTGTCATGATAATGTACACTCACTATAAGTGTACATTATCATGTTGTCTTTATAGTGACAGTCCTCATTGAAGTGGCAATTACACAAGGGATAGTCACTGTGAGAACTTCTCATTTTGTGAAATTACACAAGGGACAGTCACTGTGAGATGTCCTCATTTGTGACAAGGACAATCACACATGAGGACATCTCACAGTGATTCTCCCTTGTGTAATTGCCACTTGATCAAATGTATTGCTATTGAGCCACATTAATGCTTTTCTTCTTCAACAAATGATGACAGTCACTCTAAAGACAACATGATAATGTACACTCACTATAAGGACAGTCACAAATGAGGACATCTCACAGTGACTATCCCTTGTGTAATTGCCACTTGAATGCATTGCTATTGAACCACATTAATGCTTTTTTCCTTCAACAAATGAGGATAGTCACTGTAAAGACAACATGATAATGTACACTCACTGTAAGGACAGTCACAAATGAGGACATCTCACAGTGACTGTCCCTTGTGTAATTTGCACTTGAATGCATTTCTATTGAACCACATTAATGATTTTTTCCTTCAACAAATGAGGACAGTCACTGTAAAGACAACATGATAATGTACACTCACTGTAATGACAGTCACAAATGAGGACATCTCACAGTGACTGTCCCTTGTGTAATTGCCACTTGAATGTATTGCTATTCAGCCACATTAATGCTTTTCTTCTTCAACAAATGAGGATAGTCACTCTAAAGACAACATGATAATGTACACTCACTGTAAGTGTACATTATCATGTTGTCTTTACAGTGACTATCCTCATTCAAGTGGCAATTACACAAGGGATAGTCACTGTGAGAACTTCTCATTTTGTGAAATTACACAAGGTCACAAAAATTACAAAACAAAAATAATATTACAGTTCACAAAAATAATTTTGTGAACTTCTAATATTATGACACATGAGGACAGTCACTGTGAAGACAACATGATAATGTACACTCACTATAAGATCGATGTTGATGCAGAGTGGCAACAAAAGGTGATGGAATTCAATCAAATGCTTGTTTAAACCCACAAACTCCTATTAGGCTTCAAAGCCACTCAAAGACAAAATAGTCACAAAACCTTAGATCTAGATTCCAAACTTTCAAAGATGGTGTTAGATGTGTTAAGAAAGAGGATTCAACAGGTTTCAAGAAGTTTCAACACTTCAAACAATTCTTAGCAAGCAATTTTCTCAAAACTGTCAAATAGGCCTAATTGCCCCTTTTCTAGTCCTCTAGCAGCGTTATAACCCAAATAACTCAAAATTTATCCAAATGAACCTGCAAAAAAATTAGCATTCTAGATACCCTTTTGGGAGAACTATAACATACTAAAAAACCAATATCAACTTCTTTGGAAAATGTGCCCCAAAACCTTGACTGTCACTATTTTTCAAGAGGAATTAGTGATGTTTTACAAAGCAAGTGTGCTAAAAACATATCCAAAAGCCACCAAATTCATAGGACATTCCTATTTTGTGTCCAATTAGATGATTCAACAACCCATTTCACTTTATGATTTCATTTGCTACCAAAACCCCAAATTTGCCCTTAAAACCCTCTATAACCTAGGGTATCACCAATCTAACACTTCCACTCACTTCCAGGTCATAAAATTCATGGTTCAGCATGAGTTCAACATATTATTGAATAATATCAAATAATATTTATACCTTGTTAAGCCAGATGTCTGGCTGCTACACATATGGCATGTATTTGGGTACCCAAACTTGTCCAAACAACCATCAACTTTGCATTTCTTTCACATTCTCCTGCAAAACTTCACTTTTCTGGTTTATTCATGGTTAGATAGACTTGTTAGTGCTTCTAGGGCCCATCCTAAGGATCAAATGTACAAAGATAGGATGGTACCCCCATTTACCATTGAAGAATCAAAGCAAACTTTCAGTTTCAGCGTTACAACAGCAAATAAACTTGCAATAAACACTCAAAATAATATGAAAGTGACTCAATAACCCTTAAATGTATCTTACCAACATAAATGAATGATTATCACATCCAATACACTTAAATCTTGCAAGAAAATCTCAGATTTTCATTAAATTATGCCCTGTCCGTACAAATCCTGTACTTTGCCGTACATAACAATGCCTTCTCCCCTTTCATCAGGTTAACACAACTTATATAGGTGTACATACACCTGTCTAACTGATCAAGTTGGTTAGAAATGTTTTATTTAACAAACAAATACTAAATCCTAAGTTTCCCTCCAAAATGCCTACATGACCGTTTATATTCAAATTCAAATTTATAAACTATGCATTCTATAACTTTTATGACATTCTAACCTATGTTATTGACTCAAAATGATCTCAAGACCTTATTGAATATGACAAAATATAAAAGCACCCTCTAGGACACCCTTATGGCTCATTAGGCCATTTTACATCAAGTTGCCCATAGGCTTTATCAAGAATTTTATGACTCTTGACTGGCAAAGTACATTGTTCATTACAATATGCCATTATTGGCCTTAAAATATCCTAGTTGACATGTAGGAATGCCTTTGATCTTCTGGTTCCATCTTGTTCCAAGGTGTTCCTAGTTGACTTGATAGGTGCCCCTGCACCAGATGTCCTCATTTGTGACTGTCCTTAAAGTGAGTGTACATTATCATGTTGTCTTTAGAGTGACTATCCTCATTTGTGACTGTCCTTATAGTGAGTGTACATTATCATGTTGTCTTTAGAGTGACTGTCCTCATTTGTGATTGTCCTTACAGTGAGTGTACATTATCATGTTGTCTTTACAGTGACTGTCCTCATTTGTGACTATCCTTACAGTGAGTGTACATTATCATGTTGTCTTTAGAGAGACTGTCCTCATTTCACTGGGCATGATGAGAAAGGCAGATATACCTATCAAATAATAGAGGCAAGAATCTTTGATTACAGACATATTTATAAGAACCTTGCTTAGTATTTGTTAGCATATGTGCAATGACTATATTTATGATCTTTGCAGGCATATCAATGTCCTCATTTGAAGAGCTAGCACAAAGTATATGTGTGAAAATTTATTTCTAATTATTAATATATTGATGGAGGTGACTAGAGCTCTATTACAAATGAAAGATAAAATATTAAATTATTTAATTAGTTTCAAGTTGAAAATATTGTAACAATTAATGTATCTATGAATTGATGGAAGGATTCATGTGTTTGCATCCATTTATCCTGCTTAGTCTAGTGGAGTAGTCACTTACTCCCTACTTAGAAATTTCCAAATTGTGGGGTGAGAATGCTAAAGTCCTCATTTTCATTTAAATGAGAAAATAAAAATGGAGATGATGTAGGTTTTTCTTCTCTTTTTTTTTACCTTCTTGGTCTTTGGATTTAAAAAGAAGAGAGGCATGAGGAACCAAAAAATCAGCAAGATACTTATCCAAAAAAGCTAAGAGTAAATTGTCCCATATTTGAAAAAAAATTATAATTTGTATTTGGTTATTATTTGGGATATGTGATGTTTTATAGATTTGAGATTAAAAGATCTATTTTTTTTTTAACATTTGACAAATAGATTGCATACTCGACATGCTTCAATATTTTGCATCCATCTTTGCATAGGTATACGACAAAGATAAAATCTTTGAAGACATTCATTTTCAATATTTCTAATTATTATGACTATATGTCAACATCCACTAAAATAGGTATGTTTATTTATATCACATTTTTATCGTGCACACATTTACATGTGTAGTTAGCTTTAAACAACTCCTCCAAAAGTATTTAATATATATCTAGGTTCAAAGTGCTTCTAATTTTTATTCTTGAGTTTTTTGTGTGAATTTTTTGTAGGAGATATTTTGTAGTCATTGCAGAAGATGGAAACATACAAGATGTTAGAAGCTTGTTAGTGATTGTTTATTATGTTTCACAGAAGAGAAGATGGGGTTAACAAAGGAGGAATTAAGTAACAAAATGTTGCTTATTGTAGACTTAGTGATATATTGATGATCTATCATGTTGATTTATCTAAATTTGAATATATTTTTTAATTTAATTTAAATACATCTTGGGTTTAAATTGATTCAATGTGCAATATATTTTTAAAAATTTGTTATGTAGGAGCTGCCAAGAATTTATTTACTTGTGAATTAGACCTTCTAAATTATAGTATGAAATTTTTTACTTGTGAATTAGAGTTTACTCAATTATAGAATCATCGTACATAGAAGGGAGATGGTCACTTTATTGCAAGTGGCATCTTGTTTTTTAGAATATTGAACTTAGATGATTATCTTGTTTTTCATAAGGGGGGTGATTATCGTTTATTGCATACTATTTCATTCTCTAAAATTGATTATATATAAAAGAGATAAGAATCAACATAGATAAGAAGGAGATGATTATCATTTATTGGTTATTTTTTATTGTGTAGTATGTTATTTTCTAAGAATCAATGTAGATAAGATGGAGATGATTATCTTTTCTTATAGGGTATCTTGTTTTATTTTATTTTGTTTAGACAAAAGTGGAAGAACCACTATATATATTTATATTTATAAAAATTGATTCAAAAAGAGCTCAATCAGGAAAGAACCAAGAAGAAAACTCGACATCGTCGCTTTATATACAAAGGTTTAAAAGAAAACCTTAATGCTATTTGATTAGTTTGTTACATTCGGAAGGTCGTGGCCACCTTTGAAGAATGCAAGTGGTCAAAGACCCATACATTTCAAATTTTAAACTGCTAGTGGCTAAATTCAAAAATCAAATAGGATGCATCTCTAAACCAATCCCATAGGATGCATCTCTAAATCAAACTCTTGCAAAATAGCCATCTATTTCTCGTGACGCTCTCCCAAATCTGACTACATAACCAATCTCTTGACCACTTGGTCAGGCATAATGGCATATATATTGCTTCTCAAGATATATTGTCTAAACTTCTTGAATTATCTAACCAAGCTGAAAGCTTATTTCTCGAGGGCCCAATACCTCACTTCAACATTATTGAAAGGTGAACTCATAAAATTGATGCAGAGGCTTAGGGTGTCCAATCTAACACCTTTTTAAGCTTACAAAAATTAACATAGATCTCCTCTTGCTTCTTCTATACATGCACCAAATTTTCCACCCAAGTGGAGTGGCGGATAGGAAAAATTATCGTTGCAGCAAGTAACTTTTGAACTTCCTTGAAGATTAAGGGTTCTATCAACAAATTAACAGGTTGCTACTTTTGTATGAATGACTTTATGTTAGGCTTGAGAGTTATGTCATGGGTGATGATGGAAGTATCAAATATCTTCAGATCTTCATATCAAGTTGTGTTAACTTACCGATGACTTGATGCTTGACTCTCAGTAAAATGGTGATATAGGGTCCTTATATTACACATAATTTTGATTAAAAGTTAAAATATAGCATTAAAATCTAAATGATAAAGATATTTCATATGATGTTTTTGATATTAAAATGGTTGAGAAAATGGTTGTTCACTAACGATTTTTATCAGCAGGTTGCAAACAAATCATCCTTCTTCCACCAACGAGTCATTCCATTCAAGAAAGACCATGTCTGACGATATCAACGCACAAACAAATAGGGAGACAATTGCTAGACTATGGTCTAACTTAAAAAGAAAGGGTGATGGAAAATGTTATTGTCCTTGCAAACTTTGTAAGGGCTTAAAGACTCGAAGATATCTAATCAAAACAGCTGAGGAACATTGTAGGCAACATGGTCACATTGAAGGGGGAAACGAATTTCGTCCATTGGTATGTATTTTAATATTTTATAAAATACATAAGACATGATTTTATGATGACAACATGATCATGGTTAATATAAGGTCATCATTTTCATTTAGGTCAACGTCCCTCGATTTCATGTTATGGACCATGACAATCTGGAGAATGTGGATTTCCAAATGAGGGAACATGGAGGTGTGAACATAGAAGTAGAAGGTAATGATATCATGGAAGAAGACCACGATGATGAAGAAGATCAATATGATCACGATGATCAAGATGATGATGATGTTGATGCAGAGCTTGATGTACCTTTACTTGAGAAGGCACACGAGCCCCTATATGAAGGCTCCGAAACAACTCTTCTTGCCGTTGTATTGTTGTTGGTGAACCTGAAGGTTATGAATGGTTTATCCAATGTAGCAATGACACGTATGTTAAGGTATGTCATCTTTTTTCATTATTTTAGTCGTAATTCCCTTGCAATTAATATTGGATGAATCGTGTAGCAATTAATATTCTTTAAATTAACAAATTATATTTTTGGTCGTAGGTTGGTAGGTGAGTGTTTGTTACCACCATCAAACATCCTACCTCGCTCGTACCGAGAATTATCTACCGTTATGAAAGATATTGGAATGGAATATCAAACAATACATGCATGTTCGAACGATCATATTATATATTATAAACAGCATGAATTTGCAACAGAATGCCCTATTTGTCATATTAGTAGATATCAATCAGATCGAATAACAAAAAAGGTGCCTCACAAGGTTCTTCGACATATTCCCATTATTCCACGTCTGCAACGATTATTCAAGTGCAATAGCTTGGCACAATTTATGGATTACCATGCACGCAATAGAAGTCAAGATGGCATTATGCGAATGTCTGCAGATGGCTCGGCATTTAAGGAAATAGAAGAAAAATGGCCACACTTTAAAGAAGAACCTCGTAATCTCAAGCTTTCATTGGCAGCGGACGGTGTCAATCCGTTTGGAGAGATGAGATCTACTTACTCGGTGTGGCCTGTTTTTGTTATCAACAATAACATTCCTCCTTGGTTGTCCATAAAGAGGGAGCACATAATGTTGTCACTGATTGTTCCAGGTATATTTTGATTTAATGGTCATCTAAATTAATTTATTATTAATAATCCATCAAAATGGTCATAATAATTATGTAATGTTTTTGTTCATTCAACTAGGTAAGTACCAAGTTAAAGATATCAATGTATATATTGAGCCCCTTATCGACGAGTTGATGGTGTTATGGAATGGGGTCACTATGTATGACATCTCTAGACCAATAGGACAAAGACAATTTCAATTCCATGCAATGCTTGTATGGACAATACATGATGCCCCTGGGCTAACACATTTTTGTGGTATGTTCTCTTCATAACGCCTCTTTTTTGGTATGTTATAGTGCTAACACAAAGTTAACACATTTAATCCAATTAGACATGATCTTGTAGGTCTTCAGACAAAGGGAAAATTTGCATGTCCAGTTTGTGGTCCAAAGACAAAATCTCGTCATTCAAAAAGTTTGAGAAAGCAGGTGTTCATTGGCTAGTAATTTATTACCTCTAGTTGATTTGAATTATTCCCGTACAGGAAGGAATAGCAGTTGGCAGAACTTTTGCACTGTTCAAGAACTACAATATTGTTGGCAATAAAGAGATGATTGCCATTGACATGATGAACATTGAAGGTTCATGCACATCTTGCTACATCACAACTGGTAATCACTCCAGCACTCCTAAATTGCTAAGCTACAAAATATTATTTAATTCTAAGTTTTTATTGAATTCAAAGCATTGTAGCTTGAATCTATTTTTCCAATTCAAGCTACTTAAGAGAAAGGTGATTTGTCTATGTTTATTTTAAAAGCTTATTTTTCAATAGACATAATGAATGTCCTATGTGTAGGGTCAGCTTCCTGAATTCAGTCATGCAGCTTCCTGAATGTAGTCATGCTTGATTCAATTATTTATAACCCATCTTTCAAATAACCCATCTTTCGAATAACTCATCTTTTGAATAGTAGTCATTTTTAGATTAAGTTTTGGTAGAATTTCAAAAATGTCATTTTTAGAATATATTATGTTAAGCATAATATTTTAATGAATTGCATGATGGTATTTGATATTGAAGAAGATAGTCCATACGACTACTGTTCTCCCCCCCCTTAACAGTTTATAACTTTATATATTATTTGTTATTTGATGTTTTGAGTAATCCAAGCAATAGCAATGTCATGAGCACCCATTCACCATAACCCTTCTCTTCTGAGCTCTTCTGCTTTGACACATCTCTAATCCACAGTCTTCATTACATGGATTGTTTATTGGGGACCTTAATAAAGTTTACAATGTACGCAGGATAATGAGATGGATAATGGATGAAGAGGAGCATCTTGCCAAGCTGAAGGAAGACACTTTTTAGTATGTTATTATAGATATGGGCCATAAGTTCTGAAAGCTTACATATTTGATGCATCATTTATTTTTTGTAAAAGGATTTCCCTTCACTTGTAATCGGTTTTCTAGTAACAAAACTATGGAGCAGAATAAAATGGAATAAATGCACCCTAATTTTATCATATACAACCATTCCTGTTTCCTTTATTCTGGGATTTAGATATACAGCTGTATATGGTCAAACTCCAGCAGGTTTGGTTTGTATTGTACTTTGGTGCTGCTTTTCATTCTCTTTTTTCGCTTATGCAGCTGTAACCACTATTGACACCAGTGGAATCAAAATGCTCAAAGAGCTCAAGAGAATAATTGAACTGAAAGACCTTCAGGTAACTATTATCATAATTTTGGTTTGAACAAAATATTATTTTGGTTTAAACAATTTATTTTAAGTTTTGATTTGTTTATGTCATTCATCTAAAATCATTTAATAAGTGGGTATTATTGAATTAAGTAATAGCATTCCTAATAAATTTAATAAGTGGGTCTTATTGAATTAAGTAAAAGCATTCCTAATAAATCAACCAAAGAAATGAAAGCTTAGAATGTGTTGTTTAAACATGTTCAGCAGTATGTACTCTGTATAAAACATGTCAACTATATCAACACTTCATAGAATTTTGGTTTAAACAGTAAACTCTAAACTTTGACCTTTTTAAATTGCGTACTGTTTCATTACTGGCCTAGAACCTACATATAAATCAATAAAAATCCAAGTGCTCACCAAGCTTACAAGTTTTAAATAAGTGTGACTATCTTTATGTTATAACAAAATTTAACAAAAATCTATTTTGTATTGTAAACAATGTGAATTATACTAACAAGGAGTATACATGATCTTTAGCTTGCATTGAGCAACCCTGGGTCAGATCTCATGGAGAATCTTCAAAAGGAAAAGTTCACTGAAATTCTGTGACCAAATTGGCTGTTTCTTACAGTTGGTGAGGGTGTTGTAGTTTGCGGTTCTCTTCTCCAAGCTCATAAGCTCAATAGATAATTGAATGTCAATGGTAATAACCAGGCCGGTCTCTACAATTACAGTTTGCATGGTTAAAGACTAAACCTGAGAGTTACCCTTGTCTATCATTTCATTCTTATAATGAAGAATGTCCTCACTTACCTCGCTATATTTCTCTACTGAATATTACTTATAGTTTACAATACTCAAAGGTTGTAAGAAGCCATGGAGGCTTTGTTTTTAATTTGATGAATCACCTTGCAAGCTACAGTGGTGATTATGAAGATGTTAAATAATATGAATATAATGGAAGGGCTAAAATTTTGCTAAAATCTAATTAGAAACTTTTTTTTTGCCTATGTTCCCATCAAGCTTAAAACATTATGTGGGAAGACTCGATACACTCTTTGGGAAATTTTACTATGGACCATCCAAACCTAGAAATCTTCTTTAAACAGCCACTTGTAATGTTAAAGAGATGAGAAGAGCTCTGCCTTTGAGGTTCAAATTACTCAAGAGAAAAGAACCCTGTAACAGCTGCTCTCTATCCTCTACTGTAACAATCAAACTGAGGAAATAGAATTCTAACTTCCTTGAAGCAAACCATCTTCCAGGTACTCACCTTCTTGGATGCATTTTTTGAGTAAAGCCTCTCTCACTGTTTTGTCTCCAAACATTTCTCCTATATTCCTTTGAGACTGTAATCTTCCATTTGACTGCAACCTTTTGAAGATGTCAGTCTCAAGGTAATGTATCCTCAATCAATGCTCCTTTTTTGAAGACTGATCCTCTGTCTCTGTCATTGAGACTATTCTTTGTCAAGGACCCATTTAATGCCTATAAACCTAAAACCACTTAGACCTTAACCCTATATGACCATTACATGACATTTTGACTCATTACATGGGATTTTCACTTATTACATTGCTTTTATAGCATTATTCCTTATTACATTACAATGACCTTTAGACTTGATTATGAATTTTGCTTTGAATATTGAGTCTAACATTGCAATTGAACATCTC
This sequence comes from Chamaecyparis obtusa, assembly GCA_027943335.1. Lineage (NCBI taxonomy): Eukaryota > Viridiplantae > Streptophyta > Pinopsida > Cupressales > Cupressaceae > Chamaecyparis > Chamaecyparis obtusa. Next base: position 132,560 of record BSBK01004987.1, on the reverse strand, counting down.
TGAATGCCATTCCACTCCTGGGCTCAGGTGCCCTGCTGGATGCCCCTGCATCATCAACCATGTGGTACAAATGATCAAATCCCACAGATGGTCTGTAGCTATGACAGAGTCTGAAAAGGTAGAGAGACCTACACTGGTGACTCAGAAGAAACTTCAGCTTTCAAAAACAAAGCCAATTAGGTTGGCAGACTTGTGGATCGGGCCGGCATTTGGTGGAAGAGGAAGAAAGATGACTAGAACTCTGGAGGCCCACTATAATGGATTTCTGTATTCAACCATGAGAGCAGAAGAGAGAGCTGATATCATGTATCAAAATATTAAACACGCATTCTTCCAGCCAGTAGAGAAGGAGATGATTACTTTGCTTCATTTTAATTTGCATAACCATATTATGGTGGGAACTAAGAAGACTAAGGATGTCCAGTTTTATGTGGAAGTAATGGATGTGGTCCAAACTTTAGGAGGGGCAAGAAGGTCCATGTATGATCCCGATGAAATTGAGGAAGAGCAGCAAGAGAGGCACATGAAAAATAAAATCAATGGAGAGTTTGAAGGGTTTGTTAAACGAGTAACAAAGCTATGGGAGCAGCCTCATCTAAAAGATTTTGAACTGGAGTTTGATATACCATTTAGAGAGCTAGGTTTTCATGGAGTTCCTTTCAAAGCCTCTGCTTTTATTGTTCCTACCATAAACTATTTGGTAGAGTTGGTGGAATTGCCTTTCTTAGTAATAACCATTAGTGAGATTGAGATAGTTAACCTTGAGAGAGTAGGACTTGGGCAAAAGGCATTTGATATGGCTATTATTTTCAAAGACTTCAAGCAGGTTGTACTCCGCATTGATGTTATTCCTCAATCTTCTCTTGATGGCATCAAAGAATGGCTAAACTCAATGGATATAAAGTATTATGAAAGCAGAATGAACTTGAATTGGTGGCCAATTTTGAAGACCATTACAGATGATCCAGATAAATTTATTGAAGATGGTGGCTGGGAATTTCTGAATTGGGAAATCCATCTTCCATTTGGGTGACAGAATCCAATAGATGCTTCAAAATGTTTGAAGTTCTTTCACCAAGCTTTATCAAATGGATCTCTCACGAGAATGAATGGAGCAGTTAGCACTCATTGGCTCTAGGTGATTCTTATGGAGGTGAAGCACCGGGACTTCCTGGGAGGTCATCCATCCCTGTACTACTCCAACTCGAGTGCACTTAACTACGGAGTTTCCTCCCTGGTTAAACCCACTCTGCTTGCATCCTCATTTGCAAAACCTTCACCAAGTGTTGTGCCTTACGAACCAGTTGATGAGCTTAAGGGGCTTTCTAATCAATGGTTCATAAGGCACAACACTTGGTGAAGGTTTTGCAAATGAGAATGCAAGCAGAGTGGGTTTAACCAGGGAGGAAACTCCGTAGTTAAGTGCGCTCGAGTTGGTGTAGTACGGGAATGGGTGACCTCTCAGGAAGTCCCGGTGCTTCACCTCTGTGAGCATCAGCTAGAGCCAATGAGTGCTAACTGTTCCATTCATTCCCATGAGAGATGGGTTTGTGTGAACCACTACTCATGAATCACGGGTCAATGAGTTTGACTCAAAAAACTACACAGTTGAATCTTGATAGCAATATCACAATTTGACTTGCTGTGGAAAATATCTCCTACTTATTAATTGACCAGCTTAAGGGGCTTTCTAATGAATGGTTCATAAGGCATAACACTTGGTGAAGGTTTTGCAAATGAGGGTGCAAGCAGAGTGGGTTTAACCATGGAGGAAACTCCGTAGTTAAGCGTGCTCGAGCTGGAGTGGTACTGGGATGGATGACCTCTCAGGAAGTCCCAGTGCTTCACCTCTATAAGCATCACCTAGAGCCAATGAGTGCTAACTGTTCCATTCATTCTCATGAGAGATCCATTTGATAAAGCTTGGTGAAAGAACTTCAAACATTTTGAAGCATCTATTGGATTCTGTCACCCAAATGGAAGATGGATTTCCCAATTCAAAAATTCAGAGTTCTTTTCATTAACCTGTGATTCATGAGTAGTGGTTTACATGAACCCATCTCTCATGAGAATGAATGGAACAGTTACCACTCATTGGCTCTAGGTGATGCTTACGGAGGTGAAGCACCGGGACTTCCCGGAAGGTCATCCATCCCAGTACCACTCCAGCTCGAGCACGCTTAACTACGGAGTTTCCTCCATGGTTAAACCCACTCTGCTTGCATCCTCATTTGCAAAACCTTCACCAAGTGTTATGCCTTATGAACCATTCATTACAAAGCCCCTTAAGCTCATCAATTAATAAGTAGGAGATATTTTCCAGAGCAAGTCAAATTGTGATATTGCTATCAAGATTCAACTGTGTAGTTTTTTGAGTCAAACTCATTGACCCGTGATTCATGAGTAGTGGTTCACACCAAAGAATCAAAACTCGGACTCGGCAAGGCCGACTCGACCCGTGACTCGCTGATGACTTGGTAACGACTCGGCTATGACTCGGCAAAAAAAAAAAATAGAGATTTCTTAAAATTTAAAACTTGTTTCAGGCACCCATTATTGAATAAAGCTTAAAAACACATCACATCACATCTAAAGGTCAAATAACATCTAAAGGATATAGTTAAGAGAACAAAGTATAATCGATAATGAAGGGAACGAATGGTAATTATTATGAACAGTCACGTCACTTCATTATGAACTAACATGTCATTTCTAATGTGAACAGTCACTTCTTTTCTTATTTGCTAGTTCAATATATATAGATATTCAAATGTGTAGATTCAATCAATAACCAAGGCAATTTGATCACTATTTTTTCCATTACATTCACTGTCTTCATTCCATCTCTCCAATTTGAATCTTGTGGATCATTGATTCTTAGCATTTCAATCTTCATTGTCCCAAGGCGTTTGTCCTATTGTTCCCTTTAACAACTCATGAATGCTCATTGATGAATCATGGCTGTTCTAACTGATATTCTTGTGATACATTGTCAGCTGTTCTCATTTCTTTATGATTCTTCTTATTTATTCATTGGCTAACTTTTTTGACATTCCTTGGACTGCTCTTCATGACCTATCATTTACTTACTGTTCTGATCCTTATTGTGACTGCTCTAACAGTGAATGTCACTGTTTCTAATAGAAAATGTCATTGTTTCATCATGTAATCACTGCTATACATCACTGCTCTGATCGATTTTCTTTTCACTGCTATCACATTGCAAAACATTGCTTTTAATCATCTTTTATCAGTGACTTTTCATGACTAATGACTGCTTTAGGATTCATTCTTCTGTTTGCTGTCTTCTTTCTTTGAACACTGTCCTTGAACACTCACTGAAGACTACTGTCATTAGAAATTCATGAAGCCTACTATCATTAGAGATTCATGAAGATGATCAATGTCCTTAGACATTGATGTGACTGTTTGTTAATTATCATGTCCTCTCATAACAGTCATGATTTTCACCGATATTCTTCTGCATTTCTCCATTTCTGATCACTGTCATAAAAATGAAAGCCACTGTCCTCCAGCATACTGTCTTCTACATCCTTTTGTTTGCTGCTCTCATTCATGGATTATTGCTCATATCATTGTTATTATGACTGCATCATTGGCACAGTCTTCCTTCTTGAAACAACAGATTATTGTCTTGTTCTAAGTGATTGTCACAATTTTTCTCATCCTTCAACAACATGTATATCATTGTTGTTGACAAGTCTATGGCTCGGGCCTGCCGTGGCGCGGGTCATGAGGCACGGACCCACGAGTTATGGCCATGACCCGTTGACTCGGTGAGTCACGCGGGTCATGCCCCATAACTCAGCCCATGACTCAGCCAGGTCACCAAAACCTGGGAGCCATGGCTCGACCCGCGAGTCAGGATAACTCACCTGACTCGCTACGGGTTTTGATACTCTGGTTCACACGAACCCATCTCTCATGAGAATGAATGGAACACTTAGCACTCATTGGCTCTAGGTGATGCTCACAGAGGTGAAGCACCAGGACTTCCCGAGAGGTCACCCATTCCAGTACTACTCCAACTCGAGCACACTGACCTACGGAGTTTCCTCCCTAGTTAAACCCACTCTGCTTGCATTCTCATTTGCAAAACCTTCACCAAGTGTTGCGCCTTACGAACCAATTGATGAGCTTAAGGGGCTTTCTAATCAATGGTTCATAAGGCACAACACTTGGTGAAGGTTTTGCAAATGAGAATGCAAGCAGAGTGGGTTTAACCACGGAGGAAACTCCGTAGTTAAGTGCGCTCGAGTTGGAGTAGTACTGGGATGGGTGACCTCTCGGGAAGTCCCGGTGCTTCACCTTTGTGAGCATCAGCTAGAACCAATGAGTGCTAAGTGTTCCATTCATTCTCATGAGAGATGGGTTCGTGTGAACCACTACTCATGAATCACGGGTCAATGAGTTTGACTCAAAAAACTACATAGTTGAATGTTGATAGCAATATCACAATTTGACTTACTGTGGAAAATATCTCCTACTTATTAATTGACGAGCTTAAGGGGCTTTCTAATGAATGGTTCATAAGGCATAACACTTGGTGAAGGTTTTGCAAATGAGGATGCAAGCAGAGTGGGTTTAACCATGGAGGAAACTCTGTAGTTAAGCGTGCTCGAGCTGGAGTGGTACTGGGATGGATGACCTCCCGGGAAGTCTCGGTGCTTCACCTCCGTAAGCATCACCTAGAGCCAATGAGTGCTAACTGTTCCATTCATTCTCATGAGAGATGGGTTCATGTAAACCACTACTCATGAATCACAGGTTAATGAAAAGACCAAATTTGAGGTCAATAAACATGGCAAACTGAATCAATGACTTGAAAGAATTTTTTTAGCTTGCTACTATAGGCTGACTGAACTCCACATTTTTTAAGTGCTTGGAACCCATGAATAGTTCATTGCTTCTATCTTCTAGCCATATTAATCTTTGATGTTCATGCATCTCACATCTTTTTCCATTCTACTCACATCTTTTTCGCTACATTCTTGATATCGATTTCTTTTGGGGATTTGTTAAACAACTCACTGGTTTTTTTTGTACGTCCATATCTTGCTTACATACTGAATTATTCCTTATTACATTACAATGACCTTTAGACTTGATTATGAATTTTGCTTTGAATATTGAGTCTAACATTGCAATTGAACATCTCTGAATGCCATTCCACTCCTGGGCTCAGGTGCCCTGCTGGATGCCCCAGCATCATCAACCAAGTGGTACAAATGATCAAATCCCACAGATGGTCTGTAGCTATGACAGAGTCTGAAAAGGCAGAGAGACCTACACTGGTGTCTCAGAAGAAACTTCAGCTTTCAAAAACAAAGCCAATTAGGTTGGCAGACTTGTGGATCGGCCCAGCATTTGGTGGAAGAGGAAGAAAGATGACTAGAACTCTGGAGGCCCACTATAATGGATTTTTGTATTCAACCATGAGAGCAGAAGAGAGAGCTGATATCATGTATCAAAATATTAAACACGCATTCTTCCAGCTAGCAGAGAAGGAGATGATTACTTTGCTTCATTTTCATTTGCATAACCATATTATGGTGGGAACTAAGAAGACTAAGGATGTCCAATTTTATGTGGAAGTAATGGACGTGGTCCAAACTTTAGGAGGGGCAAGAAGGTCCATGTATGATCCCGATGAAATTGAGGAAGAGCAGCAAGAGAGGGACAGGAAAAATCAAATCAATGGAGAGTTTGAAGGGTTTGTTAAACGAGTAACAGAGCTATGGGAGTAGCCTCATCTAAAAGATTTTGAACTGGAGTTTGATATACCATTTAGAGAGCTAGGTTTTCATGGAGTTCCTTTCAAAGCCTCTGCTTTTATTGTTCCTACCGTAAACTATTGGTAGAGTTGGTGAAATTGCCTTTCTTAGTAATAACCATTAGTGAGATTGAGATAGTTAACCTTGAGAGAGTAGGACTTGGGCAAAAGGCATTTGATATGGCTATTGTTTTCAAAGACTTCAAGCGGGATGTACTCCACATTGATGTTATTCCTCAATCTTCTCTTGATGGCATCAAAGAATGGCTAAACTCAATGGATATAAAGTATTATGAAAGCAGAATGAACTTGAACTGGTGGCCAATTTTGAAGACCATTTCAGATGATCCAGATAAATTTATTAAAGATGGTGGCTGGGAATTTCTGAATTGGGAAATCCATCTTCCTTTTGGGTGACAGAATCCAATAGATGCTTCAAAATGTTTGAAGTTATTTCACCAAGCTTTATCAAATGGATCTCTCAGGAGAATGAATGGAACAGTTAGCACTCATTGGCTCTAGGTGATGCTTACAAAGGTGAAGCACCGAGACTTCCCGGGAGGTCATCCATCCCAGTACCACTCCAGCTCGAGCACGCTTAACTACGGAGTTTCCTCCATGGTTAAACCCACTCTGCTTGCATCCTCATTTGCAAAACCTTCACCAAGTGTTATGCCTTATGAACCATTCATTAGAAAGCCCCTTAAGCTCATCAATTAATAAGTAGGAGATATTTTCCATAGCAAGTCAAATTGTGATATTGCTATCAACATTCAATTGTGTAGTTTTTTGAGTCAAACTCATTGACCCGTGATTCATGAGTAGTGGTTCACACGAACCCATCTCTCATGAGAATGAATGGAACAGTTAGCACTCGTTGGCTCTAGCTGATGCTCACAGAGGTGAAGCACCGGGACTTCCCAAGAGGTCACCCATTCTGGTACTACACCAACTCGAGCGCACTTAACTACGGAGTTTCCTCCCTGGTTAAACCCACTTTGCTTGCATTCTCATTTGCAAAACCTTCACCAAGTGTTGCACCTTACGAACCAGTTGATGAGCTTAAGGGGATTTCTAATCAATGGTTCATAAGGCACAACACTTGATGAAGGTTTTGCAAATGAGAATGCAAGCAGAGTGGGGTTAACCATGGAGGAAACTCCATAGTTAAGTGCGCTCGAGTTGGAGTAGTACTGGGATGGGTGACCTCTCGGGAAGTCGCGGTGCTTCACCTCTGTGAGCATCAACTAGAACCAATGAGTGCTAAGTGTTCCATTCATTCTCATGAGAGATGGGTTCGTGTGAACCACTACTCATGAATCACAGGTCAATGAGTTTGACTCAAAAAACTACACAGTTGAATGTTGATAGCAATATCACAATTTGACTTGCTGTGGAAAATATCTCCTACTTATTAATTGACAAGCTTAAGGGGCTTTCTAATGAATGGTTCATAAGGCATAACACTTGGTGAAGGTTTTGCAAATGAGGATGCAAGCAGAGTGGGTTTAACCATGGAGGAAACTCCGTAGTTAAGCGTGCTCGAGCTGGAGTGGTACTGGGATGGATGACCTCCCGGGAAGTCCCGGTGCTTCACCTTCGTAAGCATCACCTAGAGCCAATGAGTGGTAACTGTTCTATTCATTCTCATGAGAGATGGGTTTATGTAAACCGCTACTCATGAATCACAGGTTAATGAAAAGAACTCTAAATTCACCTTACGTAGGTAACATTGTTTTTTTTTGTTTTAAAATAACATTGGTCAAAATTTCGACCAATGCCATCAAAAAACTCCACCAAAGGATGGTCGAAATTTTGACCACAACAAGAAAATTTTGACCAAAACAACAAAATTTTGACCATCTTATCCGTCGAACGTATAGCATCTCGGTCGAACATTTGATATTTTCGTCAAAAATTTCGACCAACATTTGGTGGAAATTTTTGCTGCCACCGGTCGAAATTTCGATTAATATCAGGTGGATATTTGTTCGACAATTGGTCAAAATTTTGACCATTATAAAAAAAATGACAACAGTTTTGAATCATGGACTCAGTCAAATTTTTGACCTCTGTTTTAGTCGAAATTCGACTGATTATAAATACGTCAAAAATTTGACAAAAAAAGACCGACGACAATGTTAGTCGTAAATTCGACTAATTTCGGTCAAAATTTTGACCAATTCTTGGTCGAAATTTGAAGCCAAATTTACTAGTGACTATACATCATCAATACTACTTGGTATAAAACTGTCTATAAATGAATCAACTAAGAATAACTTCAATTTCCTAAACCAACTTTTCATTGCAATAGTTTTAAACATCATATAACATCATATGTGACATCAACATAAACTGAAACTGAATCAAAACATATAATATCTCGAGTGTACCCTGATTACATAATCAGGTACCGAACATATAACATGGGATTCAATAGATCCTCAAATATATAAGTGTTTCAAATAGTTAAGTACATATGTGAAATAAGTAATGAAAGCATGGAAAATAAAGCAGTATAAATATGATTGTCTAGTAGGTCTCACACTATAATATCTCATGTATGTGAAGTAACGAAATGAGGTGCAAACCTAGGTGAAGGTTCAACATGATACCAAGAACACGTCATAAGGTTTTCAATAGTTAAAAATCCAAACTCAAGGAATGTAACAAGAACCTCAGAGATGGTACAAATTGGAAAACATGAAAGTAAATATATTTGGTAGACACAAGATTGCCAAGAAACCCAAGATACTCTTGCATAATGTTTATTACGTATAGGACATGTGCACATCATGGAGATGCTTGCATGACACACACTTAGCTATGAATTTCAAGACATGTAGATTTCTATTGAGGCATTACAAAATACCACCATGCAATTATAAATCCTATTTCTACCACCCATCAAGGCAGGATTTGACCCTGCATGGTTATATCTCTATCTTCAAGCTTTATAAATGGTCTTTTTCTACATATTATATAGATTTCTCCATGCATGATAAGAAATCGAGCTTGGGTTTTCTTCTTTCATAGATATCTTCTCATCTTGTTAGACAACTTGTAGCTCCTTTATATCAATTTCCATCATTGATCCTTCATCACTCCATTGAGCTTGTGCTTCGTGGTCTTGAGGAGAGTACACTGTTTTCATTTATTTTGTGTCTTATTGAGCATATCATATTATCTTCATCATATTCTTGTTATTTTCAATTGCATACCATTTATCTTCAATTATCTAATAATAATTTTGTGTCTACTTAGTTACTGCTAAGGTGGAAACACCAAAGAAGGGACTCGACTAAGGTAGGTCTCCAAATAGACACACCATTTTCCTTATTTTCGTATGTGTAGGATTGTAGAGAGGTGATTTGTATTCATTAGCTTCATCAAACATTTAATTGGGTTCTATATTCTTCCTTTATCTGTATTTCAAAAATTTAATTAAACTTTTTCTATTCTCAACATTTCTTTTGATCTTATTAGTATTAGTATTTACTTAGTTATGTTCGTCATGTCCACTTTTCAAATAATTAAAAATAATAACTTTTGCTAAGGCTGGCAGGCTCAAAAAGTGAAGTTTCGGGAAAAGGGGCTAATCTTTGGAAACCAATGGATTAATAAATGAAAATTATTATTAAAATATGTATTATTTACCCATCTTGGTCATGAGCTAGGGTTATGCCCTCTTTTAAAGGGGTTTGGGGGCATTTCGGGCTCATTCTAGAACTTGATTTTTGCTCATTGCTTTCTTGTTCTTTAGAGGCTGCCAAACTTGTGGAGAAGGAGACCCAAGGATGGGAGTTTTTAGGTTTCTAGGAAGGCTAAGGATGGTAGTTTGAGGCCATTCCATGTGCATGCTCATGCAGAGTTTTCCCTTGTGCTGAACAGTGCAAATTTAAGAGTTTTTGGGTGTGTTTCTTGTAAGAGTTTGGAGTTTTCGGTTGAGTATTTCATATCATTTTTGTTTTCTATTGTATTGCAGACATTTTGATGTTAAAATAGAGTTTAATATATATATTGGGTCATGGTTATACTTCTGTGATGGATTATTAGTGTTTTGTGGTGTTTCCGGGCTATTTTGTGTTATTTTCGAGAGCCCGATGAGCATTGTTTTTGTCCTCCTTTTTGGAGATTTTGTGTAAACTATTTGCAGATCTGGAAATTTTATTTTGTAGGCTTTTATGCTAGTGAAATTTCTTTAAAAATTTCTACTTTCAGATTTATCAATAATTTGTGAAGCTGTGAAGTTTTTGGCACTATTCTGGGCATACCCGATTTGGGCTTTCTTGAGAAATTGGATGATCTTTTGAAGTATTGGTTGTTTGATTTTAAAATCTGATTAGAGGCTTTAAATATCATATAAAATCAGAAAGGGGACATTTCAGTGGTATCAGAGCTATGATCTTGCCAGCCTAAGGGTTTGTAGAAGTTTGTATGCAACTAGGTGAAAGAGAAAAGAGATATTTGCAGCGAGAAAAAAATAAAGAAATTTTGATGAAACCTCTAGTTGAAAATAAAAGTAAAAAATTCAAGAAAGGAACAAGTATGGCTGACCCAGATGAGATGACAAAGAAATTCTTCCAGGACATCCATAATACTCAAAAGCAAATAGTGGATAGTTTGGCAGAAACTAGAGAGGCTTTGCAGATATTGACAGAAAAATTGCAAGGAGTTGTATCTACTAATGAGAAAGGGAGCACTTCAGAGGAGCCAAGAAATATGAAACCCACACCCTCTCAATCAACAAAAACTATTTTCTTTCTTGCAGATGAGCCATCAGTACCAAATCCAGCCCTTAGTCCTATGGAAGAGGTTACAGGTAACTTGATTACATTAAGAGCTACTTACAATGGCTTAGATGATGACTTTCACAGTTTGGTTCCTTTTAGAGAATATGTGGATATGATGAACACTTTGATGCCCAAGAAAGAGTATAGGAGGGAGCATGACATAAGTGGAAGAGAGCTCAAAAATAAAATAAGTAAGTTTACAACACCTACTTTTGATGGAACAAATAAAATTTCAGCTAGAGCATGGCTACAAAAATTACAGACCTTCTTCACACTTAATCCCATGAAGGAGAGTGATGTCATTCAATTCGCAAGTCTACACTTGGAAGATGCAGCCTATGATTGGTGGTATCATGGAATGACTACTCAAGGTCATGATTGGGTAACTACATTTGATGATTTTAGTCAAAGAGTGATAGATATATTTGATCTCAAGGATGATGAAGAGTATTTTAAAGAATCATCAAAATTGAGGCAAACCAAATTAGTTAATGAGTATGTAGAAGAGTTTCAAAAAGTGGCTGTTATGGTACCTGATATGAGTGAAAAGAGGATTGTTTATCTTTTTCTTGATGGTTTGGAAAATTTTATTAAGGGTTTGGTTAAGGCTTTCTCACCCTCAACCTTATAGGAAGCTATCAAAAGAAGCTTGCAACTTGAAACTTGTGTGCCTATGAAACTAGTCACTAATCAAAAACCCCCAAATCTTTGGCAACATAAGGGGAATTTTTAGAAAAAGACTTTTCCAGCAACACCACCAAAGAATGTGATAAATGTAGCAAAAAAGAAGGTAGATGAAGAGACTAGGAGTGAATTACAAAGGAAAAAGCTTTGTTACACTTGTACAAAACCATGGGTTCCAGGACACAAATGATTGGGGAAAGGTCAAGTGCACTATATTGAAGTTGCTTAAGAATCTAATTCAGATGAGCATGAGGAATTTCATGACACTAAGGAGGAGGAAGAAGAAGAGAAAGAAAAAGAAATCAGCAAGGATGGCACTTTACCAACATTATCAAGAGTCCCAAGATACCATCCCTTTCAAATTCGAGGGGTACTAGTAGGGAAAAGGTTGATAGTTCTTCTTGATAGTGGGGCAACTCACAATTTTATTGATGAGGGATTTGTCAAGAAAAGAGGGCTTAAAGCAGAAGATTTTGAGGCATTCAATGTTACTGTAGCTGATGGATTCACTATGCCTTGCACACGGGTGGTGAAACAACTCAGGATGACCTTAGGAGATTATGAGTTATGTGATGACTTCTATGTTGTTAGCATTGGGGATACAGATCTTGTATTGGGTGTTCAATGGTTGCACTCTATTGAAGGCTATTACATGAACCATCAAACTATGGAGTTTAAATTTCATTCCAATGGGAAAGAAGTCTTATTGAGAGGCTTATCAAATGGAGTACCTAAGGTGGTCACTACAAAGAGGATGGAGAGGAATTTTTGAAGAGGACATGTAGCATGGGCAGCAAGAGTCCTAATCCATCTAACAAGCTCTCCAAAGAATCAAGGTAATTTCCATTTTGAAATTCAAAATATTCTCGATAAGCATAGTATAGTTTTCAATGATTTGCCTTCGAGATTACCACCATATAGAGGTTTTGCGCATGTTATAGAGTTAGAATAGGGTGCCAAACTAGTTATAACAACTCCATACCACCATCCAAGAGGTTATAAGGAAGAAATAGAAAAAACTATTAAGGAACTCCTGGACATGGGATTCATAAGGCCTAGCTCTAGTCCATTTGCCTCATCTGTGGTAGTTGTCAAGAAAAAGGATGGTACAATGAGAATGTGTATAGACTACAGGGCTCTAAACAAGAAGACCATAAAAAATAGGTATCCCATACCATGCATAGATGAACTCATTAATGAGTTACATGGTGTTGTATACTTCTCAAAAATTGACTTAAGATCAGGATACCATCAAATCTCCATGAGGAGGGAAGATGTGGAAAAGACTACTTTCAAATGTCACTATGGGCAATTTGAATTTCTTGTTATGCCATTTGGCCTCACTAATGCACCAGCAACATTCCAATCTTGTATGAATAAGGTATTCAACAAGCATCTTCAAAAATTTGTTTTGGTCTTTTTTTATGATATCTTGATTTACAGTAAAACATGGGAAGAGCATCTAAAGCACATAGACACTATTTTGGGAATCTTGGAGCAGAAATCCTTCTATGCTAAGCTATCTAAATGTGAGTTTGGTTTGACAAAGATCCTATATTTGGGGCATATTATAAGTTCTAAAGGAGTACAGGTTGATCAACAAAAAATCTAGGCAATTTTGGATTGGCCTCCAACCACTAATCTTACACAATTGAGAGGTTTCTTCAGGTTGTGTAGCTAATATAGGAGATTTGTCAAGGGATTTTCTCATCTTGCTTCCCCCTTGATTGATTTGACAAAGAAAGGAGCTTTTATTTGGACAGAAGAGGCACAAAAAACATTTGATAAGCTTAAGGAGGTAATGGGTTCAAGCCCTGTGCTTGCAATTCCAGATTTCTCTTTACCTTTTGTTGTTGAATGTGATGCTTCTGGAGAAGGTATAGGGGCTGTCCTAACTCAAAGGGGACATCCAATAGAATTTGAGAGTAGAAAATTAAATCAATCAGAGAAAGGTTACTCCATCTATGATAAGGAAATGTTGGTAATCATGCATGCACTTCATAAGTTTAGACAATATTTGGTATGTGGGAGATTCATTAGAAAGACAGACCATAATAGCCTCAAGTTCTTTTTGAACCAAAGGGATTTGAATGATCATCAACAAAAATGGGTAAGAAAATTGCAAGCTTATGATTTTGATATTGAATACGTGAAAGGAAAGAATAATGTGGTTGCTGATGCTCTCTCAAGAAAGCCCACTTTGTGTTCCTTAACATCTATCTCTGCTGATTGGAAAGTCTCCATAATTTCAGAGTATGCTAAAGATTCATTTGCCACAAAGATTTTGGATAAGTTAGTGGATGATAACAGGTACAAGGTTGTTGATGAATTGATTTATTACAAGAACAGGATCTACTTAGTTCCAGAATCAAAAACTAAGGAGAGGATATTGATGGCCTTTCATGACACACCTTTGGCTAGTCATCAAGGATACTTCAAGACATATAGCCAGCTTTGAGAGCAGTTTGCATGGAAGGGTATGAAGGAGGATGTCCTTAAACACATTAAGGAATGTATGGTATGCCAACAAAACAAGAGTGAGAAAATTTTTCTTGCAGGGTTGTTGCAGCCACTTCCTATTCCTGAACAAAAATGGGAAAGTATTTCCATGGACTTCATCATTGGGCTGCCGAAGGTTCAAGGTAAGGATTGCATATATGTGGTGGTAGATAGAATAACTAAGTATGCACATTTCTTTCCCATCACATCTGATTTCAAGGCATCACAAGTGGGAAAATTGTTCTTCAAGGAAATTTTCAGGTTACATGGCTTGCCTAGAAATATTGTCAGTGACTGGGACAGTAGATTCCTCAGCTCTTTTTGGAAGGAGCTGTTTCATTTGGCAAGAATTGAACTCACTTCCAGTACTAGCTATCACCCTCAAATTGATGGGCAAACAAAGATAGTTAATAAATGGATAGAGGGATATTTGAGGAACCATGTTTCAAATCAACATGCTTGGGTGACATGGTTGCACCTAGGGGAGTATTGTTACAATACATCTCATCACATGTCTATTGGTATGTCTCCTTTTCATGCTCTTTATGGTTATGATGCCCTTTCCTTTATTGATCTAGTACTTTCAGATACCAGAGTACTTGCAACAAGTGATTTTGTTAAGCAAAGCCAAGACATAATAAGGTCCCTCGAGGATAATCTACAACATGCACATAACCAACAAAAGTTGTATGCTGATAGGAAAAGGACTAAAATATCTTTTGAGGTGGGAGATTTGGTATTTGTCAGGTTGTAGCCATATAAGCAAAGCATGTTGAAGAGGAGTGGGGCAGAGAAGCTCAAGCCAAGGTTCTATGGGCCTTATAAGATCATCAGGAAGGTAGGAGAGGTAGCTTACGAATTGGAGCTCCCACCAAATAGCAAAATACATAATGTTTTCCATGTCTCTTGCCTGAAGAAGGTTCTAGGCTAGAAAATCATAGTATCTACAAAATTACCACCTCTTGATGATGAAGGGAAATTAGTTTTGATACCAAAAGAGGTTTTGGATACAAGAGAGAAAAGATTGAGAAATAGGAGCATCACAGAGCATTTGGTCAAATGGAAAGGATTACCATTGGAGGATGTGACTTGGGAAGGAGAATAGATTCTTGAGCATCCCAACCTTCATTTCTTGAGGACAAGCAATATTTGGGAGGGAGGACTTGTCATGTCCCCTTTTCAAATAATTAAAAATAATAACTTTTGCTAAGGCTGGCAGGCTCAAAAAGTGAAGTTTCAAGAAAAGGGGCTAATATTTGGAAACCAATGGATTAATAAATAAAAATTATTATTAAAATATGTATTATTGACCCCTCTTGGTCATGAGTTAGGGTTATGCCCTCTTTTAAAGGGGTTTGGAGGCATTTCGAGCTCATTCTAGAACTTGATTTTTGCTCATTGCTTTGTTGTTCTTCAGAGGCTGCCAAACCTGTGGAGAAGGAGACCCAAGGATATGAGTTTTTAGGTTTCTAGGAAGGCTAAGGATAGGATTTTTAGGCCATTCTATGTGCAAGCTCATGCAGAGTTTTCCCTTGTGCTGAATAGTGCAAATTTGTGAGTTTTCGGGTGTGTTTCTTGTAAGAGTTTGGTGTTTCCGATTGAGTATTTCATATCAGTTTAGTTTTCTTCTATATTGTAGACATTTTGATGTTAAAATAGAGCTGAATATATTTATTGGTTCATGGTTATACTTCCGTGATAGATTATTAGTGTTTTGTGGTGTTTTCGGGCTATTTTGTGTTGTTTTTGAGAGTCCGATGAGCATTATTTTTGTCCTCCTTTTTGGAGCTGTTGTGTAAAATATTTGTAGATCTGGAAATTTCATTTTGTAGGCTGTTAGGATGGTGAAATTTTTTTAAGAATTGCTACTTTCAGATTTATCAATAATTTGTGAAGCTATGAAGTTTTTGGCACTATTCTGGGCATACCGATTTGGGTTTTCTTGAGAAATTGGATGGTCTTTTGAAGTATTGGTTGTTTGATTTTAAAATCTGATTAGAGGCTTTAAATATCATATAAAATCAGAAAGGGGACATTTCAATGTTGCTATTCATACCTTTATTATTCTCCATGTTGTCCTCCATACCTTGATAAAGAAAATATATATGTAGAATTTGTAACTCTCACACATGAACAAATATTGATGGTATTTTCATTATGAAAAAAAGACACCAATGTTTTCTACATCATTTTCTAATTATAAAAAGAGTAGTACCCCTCCATACACTAGTAATAAAATAAAAATATCCATAAAATGTAAGACTACTCTTGACTATGAGTTGGTTATGTTGTTTTTTTGCTTGATTATAATTATAGTGGTCATTCTCACACTTGTATACTTGATCATCATGTTTTTCATTTCATTCTAGTTGAGTCTCACTCATGTAGCTGAATATTTGGCCACAATCTTGGTTCCTAGAATCTCAAGATTCAAACATAGGTTTGAAGCAATTGTTGTTTATTCCTTTCTTTCTAAAGACAAACATGTGTACATACATGTGTAATCAATTAATATTTCATTGTATTTAATCCTAGTTTATTATGTATTCAATTTATATTTTCTAATAATCTAAGAATTTATTTGAATGCCACTATGTTGTACAAGAACATTATAATTTGGTATAATAAAAGGAGCCTTGATGTGCAAATTCATACCAGAAACATTTGACATTTGTGAATTTTTTTTTTTCTATCTTTGATCATTTTACATAATTTTTCATATCGATCTAAAGAACTCATCTTCAACTAGCATATTAATAGTTGTCTAAATAAACTTTAGAAACATCGTTAACCTTTATAGTGAAATACAAAGAAAGAGAGAAAATGGTGAATTATGTCAACAAGAAAGTAGATGCAAAATAAAGGATTAATATTTGGACATAGTAGTCATCCAAAGACATAGATTCAACTTATATAACTAAAATTGAATATTTCAAGCATTAAAAATTGCTGATATATATAATTGTGATTTCCAATCCCAAAATGTCACAATTTTACTTCCTTGAAGAGCCTCTATTAGTGGCCTCTCTTTAACAATTTATATCGAAACAATATCCTAGTACCTAGGAAGTTTAATATCTTTCAACATTTCCAGTAATGTAGTCAATATTATCTTGCACTAGATGTATAAGTTTGTCCAATTTTGATTAGTACATGGACACTTGATATATGTCCAATTTTGTTTTACATATGGGATTCTTTGTTTAATGCACAGGGACATTGTTTTTGCCTAAGATTGCCCAAACTATTATCATCTTTGGGCAATTTTTTTGGGTTAATTTCATAGCTCATATGCTTTATGAAGTTCATGTGTATGTGGGCATTTTTAGTTCATTGACCTATTTAGTTCTTGATCTTTTATGGAGTCTATGGTGGTTTACAATTTTCTTGCTAGGTTGGAATTGCTGCCTATAATGTTCTTGGTGAGAAATCTTATATTTTTTTTGTCTTTCATGAGTTTTCCTTTTGCCTCTTATAAAATACATATAATTTTTTTTCTAAAATATTAATTAAAATTTCAATAATACTACCACTTTCATTTAAATATATAATTTATATATGATATTTAATATATTTTATAACATTGACTTCCATATAATTAACATTCAATATTTATATGTCCTAGTATCTATATATCCACATCTTATCCATGAATCTAGATTAATTGTTGCTTATCCATATGCATTTCATTTGATTAGCTGTGGTTAAGCCTAGGGAAAATTTACGCATTCATAAGACTTTTCACATTGAGGAGTTTTAAATTTAATTTCATTCTTAGTTTTAGAGGGAAGATAAGTTTGGGAAACCTAAACATGTTCATGCTTAGCCTTGAAAGCTTTAAACAACTCAAGTAGAAATAGCAGCCAAATAATATATATCATTCTAGAACAATAAGTCATTAATGAAAATATGAGTTTCATGGTTAACGATGGTTTTTTGTTCAAGAGTCAACACTTTGTCAAGAAATGGTATTTATGATGGAAGATAAGTATTTTTCAATCAAATCTATAAGCATTAATGTGTTAAGGGGATTCAATCAAATATAAGAGGGGATTCATTCAAAAAAAAGGAAGGATTACTTTATGAGGGATGTATAGATGGGAATGACCATCCGAGAACAGTGACAAACCGCTTGGTAACACCTAATCATGATAATGCTTATTTTTTAGAGTGTACACTCATTGTCAAGTGCTCTTAACAACACTATGCTTTGTTACCTTTAAATAGATCATACAAACTTAGATGTAATGTTTTTCATGCAAATAAACAATCTCCTCAACCAACTTTATCGTGTTATTGTGATGAAGTTGTTCTTACCTCATCTAGTTATGTGAGCTTAGATATTGAGCCAAGTCTTCAAATCAATCTTTTTAAAATAATTTGCTTCATTCACAGAATCCATTATATCATGCATCCTTCAGAAATGAAATTTTTACTTCACTATGATTTGGTTTATTTCTCTAGAATCGGTATACATCCTCCATTCTCCATTTTTCTTAGGTTATAATATAGATGGTACTGCGCAAGGACTCAAACTCTCTTGGATCAGACCCTTCCTCAATAATTCTTTCATTTTCTTATTAAATTCTTTATTCTCTATAGGTGTCATTTAGTGTGAAATTTTGTTTGGAAAACTAGCTCTAGGAATCAAATACATACACTGAGTAATACTCCTCATAGGTGGAAATCCATCATGGACATTATATGAGATTATGTCATCATAATCCATTTGTAGCTCCTTTATCTCCTTAGTTTTTTTCCCCTATCCTAATCCTAAAGTAGAATTTTTAGGGATAAAATCATAAGACATTCTATCACATTTAAAACCATCCAAGAAATTTCTACTAAAGGAAATAATATTTGTTTTATCCCATTCACAAAGATAGTATACATATTTTTCCTATCATCATGTAAATCTTGTCTATCATAGTGTCATGGTCTACCCAACAAGATATGACACACATCCATAGGCATAATATCACAAATATCTTCATCATGATAAGGTTTTTTTTTCAATTTCACCAAACATTTTTTACTTACCAATACCTTACGATCATCCTTTATCCATGCTATCTAATAGGATTTGGGATGCTTCAACCGAGCTACAACTTCAACTTGTCCACCATCTCCTTGGAGACTAGGTTATCTGAACTACCACTATCAATGGTCACTTTGAAGTATTTTCTTGCAACTTTGCATATTGTCTTGTACAAACTTTTCATTTGCAATGACTCTTGATCCAACACTTCATGACATAGGGCTCTACTTTCCATTAGGGATTAAATCCATTCAAAGGTTGGTTCAAAGATTTGGTAGGCTCTTCTTCCACATAAGAATATCCACCCTTGTTATCAGTACTCTTACTTTAATTTCATTGGGTACAGTCAAAAGCTTGGTGTCCTTCCCCTCCACATTTGAAACAAGATCCTCTGAACACTCTTCTCTCCTCTCTTCTAAAAATTCTTGATCGATCACCTCTATCAAAAAATTTCTCTTCTTTTTGGTATGAACTGTCCTCTTTGAATTCTTCCTTGCCCTTATTTTGATCTACAAAAGATCTTCCTCCTCCAAAGGATCTTCCTGTCCAAAACATTCCACCTCTTTCTCTTTTTCTTTTCTCTTATCTCTTACTCAACTTCTCCCCATCTTTTTGTTGTCATATTGATAAGCAGCCTCTACACTTTTTAATTTGATTAAATTGATCTCACCTTGGATAGATGTCCTCAATCTATTGAATTATGTTGTAACCCTTTCAACATCATCATCTACATGGCTAGACTTCATATCCAATTTATAAAATTCTTTAGTATATTCCTTCACACTATGATCCTTCTATTTTAGGTTTTGCAACTTCCTAAATAGACTTACTTAGTATTCCAAAGGTAAGAATTTAACCTTCAATTTGTTCATCATCTGATTCTATCACTTAATTTTCCCCTTGCCTCTCCTTTGTCTATTAGTCTACAAATCATCCCATTATAAGGATGCATGACCTCTCAACTTTGTAGAAGAATACTTCACCTTCTTGTCTTCAATTGTGCCTTCAAAATTAAAGTACTTCTCCATCTCAGTGAACCAATCAAAAAAATCATTAGAATCTAACTTTCTATCATAATCAGGTGGATTAGAATATGGTCTAGTATTAACCTGATTTAGGGATTTCAATAAACAATCATATAATTATGAGTCATATCCTTACTCACACAACTCCTCTATAATTAACAGTCATATTGTTACTCTTCCACTCTCACAACAATCAAACCTAGGGTTTCATAACCTTGGGAGATGGAATTCAACAACCATAAGAACAAAAGCTTTCAGTGATACCACTCAATACATTCATGAACATAGGGACCTCAAAGAGATTTATCCAATATGTGCAGCAAGAGTTATACAATGGAAAAAATAATGAAAAATTGAGAGACAAGAAATATTAGTCTTCACATTATCAAAAAATCTATTACAATGGACTTGCAACATGCAAAATTATATTCTACGCATACAAGCTTGATTACAATATGTCCTTACAATTTCCTTAGCCACATGCTTCTATTAGCTTATCTTCTAAGAGAAACCTAAAATAGGAATAATTGCCTTTATTTATACATATTCGCAAGCCTCAAGTCGGACTAGAAAGATTACAATACCCAATGAGAAGAAAATGTATTATAAAATATAGGTCATGACCGAAATCATAAGGATCACCCTCAAATAGATAAAACATGAATTACAATTCCCCAAGTAGGTTGGCCACAGGTGTATTGATATCCCAAAATAAGATATGTAGCTTTTCCAATTAAAAAATCCTTCACAATATCGGAAAACATAAATCATATGCAAAACATGAAGAATAGTTAAGTCTTGCCAAGAATCTATAATATCTCATGTACATGAAGTAACGAAATGAGGTGCAAACCTAGGTGAAGGTTGAACATGATACCAAGAACACATCATACAGTTTGCAATAGTTAAAAATCCAAACTCAAGGAATGTAACAAGAACCATAGAGATGGTATGAATTGGAAAACATGAAAATAAATATTTTTGGTTGACGTAAGATTGCCAAGAAACCCAAGAAACTCTTGCATACAGTCTGTTAGGTATAGGACATGTGCACATCATGGAGATGCTTGCATGAAACACACTCAGCTATGAATTTCAAGACATGTAGATTTCTATTGAGGAATTACAAAATACTACCATGCAATTATAAAGCCTATTTCTACCACCCACCGAGGAGGGATTTTACCTTGCATGGTTATATCTCTATTTTAAAGCTTTATTTGGTCTTTTTCTACATATTATATAGATTTCTCCATGCATGATAAGCACTCAACCTTGGGTTTTTTTTCTTTCATAGATATCTTTTCATCATGTTAAAACACTTGTAGCTCCTTTATATCAATTTCCATCATTGATCCTTCATCACTCCATTGAGCTTGAGCTTCGTGGTCTTGAGGAGAATAGACTCTTTTCATTTATTTTGTGTCTTATTTAGCATGTCATATTATCTTCATCATATTCTTGTTATTTTCAATTGCATACCATTTATCTTTAATTATCTGTCAATGCTTTTGTGTCTACTTAGTTACTGCTAAGGTGGAAACACCAAAGAAGGGACTCGACTAAGGTAGGTCTCCAAATAGACACACCATTTTCCTTATTTTTGTGTGTGTAGGATTGTAGAGAGGCGATTTGTATTCAATAGCTTCATCAAACATCTAATTGGGTGCTATATTCTTCCTTTATCTATGATTCAATAATATAATTGAACTTTGTCTGTTCTCATCATTTCTATTCATCTTATTAGCATTAGCATTTACTTAGCTATGTTTCTCTTCATACCTTTATTATTCTCCATGCTGTCCTCCATATCTCAATAAAGAAAATATATATGTAGAATCTGTAACATTCACACATGAACAAATATCGATGGTATTTTCTTTATGAAGAAAATACACCATGTTTTCTACATCATTTTATAATTATAAAAAGAATAGTACCCATCCATACACTAATAATAAAATAAAAATATCCATAAAAAGTAAGACTACACTTGACTATGAGTTGGTTATGTTAATTTTTTGCTTGATTATAATTCTAGTGGTCATCCTCACACTTGTATACTTGATCATCATGTTTTTCATTTCATTCTAGTTAAGTATCACTCATGTACCTGAATATTTGGCCACAATCTTGGTGGGACTAGAATCTCAAGATTCAAACATAGGTTTGAAGCAATTGTTGTTTATTCCTTTCCTGCTAAAGACAAACATGTGTACATATGTATACATGTAATTAATTAATATGACCTTGTATTTAATGCTAGTTTAATATGTATTCAATTTATATTTTCTAATAATCTAAGAATTTATTTGAATGCCACTATGTTGTACAAGAACATTATAATTTGGTATAATAAAAGGAGCTTTGATGTGCACATTCATAGTAGAAATATTTGACATTTGTGACTTTTTTATTTCTATCTTTGATCGTTTTACATAATTTTTCATATCGATCTAAAGAACTCATCTCCAACTAGCATATTAATAGTTGTCGAAATAAACTTTAGAAACATCATTAACCTTTATAGTGGAATACAAAGAAAAATAGAAAATGGTGAATTATGTCAACAAGAAAGTAGATGCAAAATAAAGGATTAATATGTGGACATATTAGTCATCTATAGACATAGTTTCAACTTATATAACTAAAATTGAATATTTCAAGCATAAAACAAAATTTTGATATATATAATTGTCATTTCCAACCCCAAAATGTCACAATTTTAATTCCTTGAAGAGCCTCTATAGGTGGCCTCTGTTCAACAATTTATATCGAAAGAATGTCCTAGCACCTAGGAAGTTTAATATCTTTCAATATTTCCAGTAATGTAATTGATATTGTCTTGCACTAGATGTATAAGTTTGTCCAATTTTGATTAGTACATGGGCACTTGATATATGCCCAATTTTGTTCTACATATGGGATTCTTTGTTTAATGCACATGGACATTGTTTTTGCCTAAGATTGCCCAAACTATTGTCATCTTTGGGCAAGTTGTTTGGGTTAATTTCATAGCTCATGTGCTTTATGAAGTTTATGTGCATGTGGGCATTTTGAGTTCGTTGAGCTGTTTAGTTCTTGATCTTTTATGGAGTCTATGATGGTTTACAATTTTCTTGCTAGGTTGGGATTACTGCCTATAATGTTCTTAGTGGGAAATCTTATATTTTTTTTTGTCTTTCATGAATTTTGCTTTTGACTCTTATAAAATACGTATAATTTCTTTTCTTAAACATTAATTAGAATTTCAATAATACTACCACTTTCATTTAAATATATAATTTATATCTGATATTTAATATTTTTATAACATCAACCTCCATATAATTAAAATTTAATATTTATATGTACTAGTATCTATATATCCACATCTTATCCATGAATCTAGACTAATTGTTGCCTATCCATATGCATTTCGTTTGATTAGCTGTGGTTAAGCCTAGGGAAAATTTACTCATTTTCTTTCCTGTACGAATCTGAAGCAGGTGGCCATAATGGATCATTACCTGCCAAAGAAGATTCTTGACTTTAAATAGCTTGCTTTCACATACATACATAATGAAACGCTAGACATTATTGAACGCAAATCTTTGAAATGTTGAGCCTCGCGCTTGTTAAGGAAAGACATCGTCTGGTCCTCGCTCCCTACGGAACGTAATTTCAAAATTTTAGACACTATTTTCTTTGTTTCACGGGATTGATGGTCCATTACGTCCAGCACACGCGTTCTCTGAGTCTTTCAGTCAATAGGCCACTCGTACACCCTAATCTGATCTAAGTCCAGTGAACTTTGTTAGTCTTCAGTCAATTACATTTGTCATTAAGGGAGGATTGCCTACCTCTAATAAACTTATCACAAGGAGGACGCAGATTATAAATGAAGGACGTTGAATAATAGAATTTGCCCGAACCCTCAACACATGCATTCAGTCATCATGTCTTCCATTTCGTTCTGGCTGAATCTCACTCTTGCCTTGGCCATGATTTATCCCTTCATCAATGGATGCCCAGTTGATGAAAGAAAGTACTTGTTGGATTTCAGAAGACGCCTCCTCGATCCCGCAGGTCGCCTGTCGTCGTGGCAGGGCTTCAATTGATGCGAGTGGAAGGGTATTCGTTGCGACTTCCATTCAGGCCATGTCATCAGCCTTGATCTCAGAAACCCCTTTGATGTTTTGGATAAATCCAAAAAGCTTATTGGAAAGATACATCCGTCGCTGTTTAGTCTGCAGAAACTTCAGCACCTGGATCTCTCGTACAATTATTTCATTGGTAGTTACATATCTCCTCAGTTTTCAAAACTGCAGAGCCTTACCTTCCTTAGCTTGGCAAGTGCTGAATTTGAAGGCGAGATCCCAGTGGAGTTGGGGAATATCACAACCTTGCGGCATCTCGATCTCTCAGCAAATTCGCTACCGGAACCTACTATTCTCCAGAGTTGGAAGTTTGCAGAATGGATACAAAACCTCAGAAGCTTGGAGTACCTGGCTATGAATTTTGTGGATCTGTCAGAGGCGAATGATCAGTTCAATAATGCTCTCAACAGCCTCTCTAATCTTAGAGAGATTCACTTCCGTTATTGTGGACTTTCAGGTACAATACCTTCTCTCCTGAACTTCACTCACTTATCCCATCTCCATCTTCCAAGGAATTTCTTTCCTTCCCCATTGCCAGCTTGGTTTCAGAACATCTCGTCTTTGGTTTCCCTTGATCTGTCTGATTGTTTTCTCAACGGTTCCATCCCTTCAAACTTTTTTCATCGTTCAAGCCTCAGAAATCTGGACCTGTCAAATAACGGGTTGGGAGGTAATCTTTCCTTCATGCAGTACCAATCTTCCTCAATAGTAAGCCTTAACCTCCAGTTGAACCGTTTAGACGGAATAATCCCTCTGTTTTTTGCGAACTTCACTGAGGTTAAAAATTTGGATCTATCAGATAATTACTTGACAGGGAACATACCTTCGTTCGGCTCTGCATTAGGGAAAGCCTTACCACTTTCAGTAATCCATCTTTCCAGAAACAAATTGACGGGCAATATACCGCCCTCATTTGGCTGTCTTCCTCTATTGAGAATCATTAATCTGGAATATAATCAGCTCTCTGGAAAAATACCGGATACCCTTTTCAAGTCTGCTAGATTAGAAAAACTGAGACTTTCTACCAATAATTTAAAAGGGAGCTTTCCTTTTTCGTTGATGGACAACTTAACTGAGCTTCGAGAATTGAGCCTTTCTAACAATAGCTTTACAGTTAGTATTTCCTCAACTTGGATCCCACCTTTTCCCCACCTGAGGTACCTGGGATTGAGATCCTGCAATATTGGAGGAGATTTTCCTGCTTTTCTATCTACTCAATATTCACTAGAGGACTTGGACTTGTCAGATAACAAAATAGTGGGATCTATTCCCACATGGCTATGGGATCTTCCTGCCCTTGATGTAATCATTCTTTCAGATAACCAGCTACAAGGTTCTCTGCCCTCGATAATATCCAAGAAACTCAGCAGGGTGGTCTTGAAAAGGAATAAGTTACAAGGCTCTCTTCCATCTTTTAAGAAGAAGATGTTTTTTTTTGATGCGTCAGAGAATAATTTTAATGGTTCCATTCCTGCCGCAATCTATGCTTATTATATACTTTTGTCAAGCAATAATTTATCTGGAGAAATTCCATTACTCTGCTCAGCTTACTATCTGGACTTGTCAAAGAACAATCTGATGGGCACCATTCTGAATTTGTTGAGATGCAATGGCTTGACGGTTTTAAATTTGGCTCAGAACAATTTGCAGGGAGAGATACCAGAGCAACTGGGAAAGCTGCGGTTTCTTAATACTCTAAATCTCTATGGCAACAAATTACAAGGTACTATTCCTTCATCACTTATAAATTGTGAATACCTGCGAGTATTTGATGTAGGAAGCAACCAAATTCAAGGGAACATCCCAGCTTTGTTCTCACAGCTCAGAGGGCTCCGAATCCTGAACTTGGCTTCAAATAAATTTGAAGGCACTATTCCTGCTTTCCTGTTCGAGCTGAAGTACCTACAGATTTTAGATTTTTCCAACAATTCATTATCAGGGCCTATTCCTAAAAATCTAGGAAAACTAGATGCTATGTTCCAGGAATATGATGAATCAGACTTCGCTTCGAGCGTCGTACAGGAGGATGTCTTTCATGACTATTCCTCCCTCATCCCGGATCAAATTACTCTTTGGGTTAAAGGGCGGATGAGTCCATATGAAAAGATATTCAAGGAATTTACATTCATGGACCTATCTAACAATAAGCTATCAGGCAATATTCCTCCAGAAGTAGGTCTTCTTAAGAATCTAAATGCTTTGAACTTTTCAAGAAACAATTTGAGTGGTCCCATTCCAAAATCTGTGGGAGGATTGGTTAAACTGGAATCCCTGGATATCTCAGACAACAAATTGACTGGAAAGATTCCTTCAGAACTTGTGAACCTCACATTTCTTGAAGTTCTGAATGTTTCATACAACATGCTTTCCGGTTTGATACCGCAAGGCAAGCAATTTTCAACCTTTGAAGCTTCATCTTTTGCAGGAAATCCATTGCTGCATGGACCTCAATTAGAAAACAGAACCCTTGGTGGGAAAGGCAGTCAAGAAGAATTGCACAAGACAGAGACAGAGGAAGAAGATGAAGAATTGAAGAGATGGTGGGCAATATCACTGGGATTGAGTTATGGGGTTGGATTTGCCACTGTAATTGCAGTGTTGTGCTTCCAAATCAGATGGAGATATGAATATTTCAGGTTTCTGGACAGTCTTATGCCACATCTCTTTGGCCGGTGGCGTTGAGAAGATAGCAAGGAAAGCCTACTGCCTTCATTTTATAAGCTTTCTTATTTAAAGTATTTTGATAGATTGTTTAAAATGCATTGTTCAGTCTAATATTATATTTTATGTAATGGACTTTTAAATTGTATGTATTTTCATGTGCTTGTAATAAAAAACATGTTTCTTTTTTTATATGTTTTTTTGATGAATAGTTGTATGTTTCGGACTAGGTGCTGTGTGATTCTTTTCGGGGTGACTCTTTCCCTAGCCCCTTTTTTGTGAATATTGTACTTTAATATTTTAATTAATAGAAAATGCCTTTTCATAAATTAAAAAAAACACATAGCAAAGAAATGGCCGTATAGGTCCGCATATTTACATCTTGCCACTATTCTCATGTCAACTTATTCTATAAATATTTTGTCTGGTTAGAATTTAACTTCTATGAAACGTAGGACTATCCCTATCAGTATTCACTATAAAAATGAATAAAATATTTGGTAAGAGGAATATTTAGTACAATATTTTTAAAAGTTCAGAATATTTTAATAATTTAATATATAAAGAGTTATTGGAGAGATAAATTCAATAATAAAAATTGGTTTTAATTTTGTAACCATCATTTTTGGATTTTTAAAATAATGAAACATTCAAGAAATGAGATTTTATTCTCTACTTAGTAGAAAGGTTAATGAAGTGGTGGTTTAGAAGATAAATATTTGGTCAATAAATGAAATTAGATTACATACAAGATGTGGTTTATATATTGTTAGTTAATTAAATAATTTATACTTAGGTTTTTAAGCTTAATTAGTCGGCTATGCACGTTTGACACTTGTTGATGCGAGTGATCATCATTTAGGGGTCTATTAGAGAGGGGTTGATTCCATTTCGGCACCTCATCCTAGTTTATTAGGTTGTTATTTGCCACCACTCGTATTTGCAGAGTCCATCCCTCATTTCGTGGCACCACTTACACCTGTTTATAGTCCTCTTCTATGTCTTATTCACAAATCGACTATTGCTCATCTTGTTATTGTGTTTCATTTTATTTCTTTTGGATCTTGTTGAATTCTTCATGGTATCAAAACCTTGAGGGATATTTTAAAGCTTTAACCTCTGTGCAAGAAACTGAGGTCGTGGTTTGATCTTAGGAGATTTGAGGACGTCGACTCCATTCGTTGTGTTCATTGCAGGTTGCAATTACATTTGAGTATGCCGACCCTATTCCACGTGTTGCTGACCTCACAATTACACCTTGGCGAAGTGGTGAGAGTTGTTTTGTTCATCTACAACTCCATTCTATTCTTTTGTGGTTTTGTGCGGTTCTAGTTGGCGAGAAAAATACAACACGGAGCTATTTGGAAGACCGCATAGGCATCCGACCTCGGCCCTTGCAATCGCATCGGCCCTTGTGGAGTACAAAAAGCCCAACCATCTTCAACCCGCGCATGGTGGTGTACTTTTTTTAATGTTTAGCCCCTGGTCACATGGTTATTTGAGCCCCTATTTTTTCCCCAACCTAGGGGGCTTAACTTTGGCCCATCCTATTTTTTTTAAATATTTTTTTGGTGAAGTAAATTTTTTTACCATTAAAAATTGTCTATGGAGGAAAATTTTGTAAGAGGGAGAAATTTCTTTTCCTTGTAACTTTTGATTATCAACTCGAAATGGAGTGCAATTTTTTTTGCAAAAGTGGATGTATTCTGTCACAAGCTCAACAAGTACACTCATGCGCTAGCATTATAAGGTGTCATTTTTAGTGTTTATTTTTGGGTTTGGTTGCAAAGCACTCCTATAAAGTGCCAAAAATAGGAGGGCGGGGGGGCGGGGGGGGGGGGGGGGGGGGGGGTTGGCGGGGAAGAAGATAATCAAGAGGGTGTGTATTTTCTATTTTTCTCACTTCCTCATGAAGTGCTCTTCATTCTGATATTCTACAAGTAACAATCTAAGTCAAGAAGCATAGATCTAATTGGGACTATACAACCTCTAACACGTTTCAATTATCATTATTGGAAGTTGAAAGTCATTCTTGTACTTAAGAATAAAGGTTTGTACAGGTAATAATAAAAATAGAAAAAGAACCTAATGCAACTAAGGAGAAATTTTTTTTTTTTGATAAGTGTTACCAAGCATTTGGCTTTCTATGTTTAAACCTATCTCTTGAATTAACTTATTTCATATTGAGAACTTGAAAACACCCAACAAAGTTTGGGAATCTTTAAACAAACTATTTGTGATAGTTCATGGACTTAGAAGTCATGAGTTAGAAAATCAACTCTTAGGTCTTAGTCCTTTTTGTTTTTCAACTCTAGAGGACTTCTTCCTTAAATTTAAATCTTTGAAATTGCAATTAAAAGATTGTGGAATTGACAAGAAAGAGGATCAATTAATACTTTCTTTAATTTCCAAACTAGGTACTAAATTTTCTATGCTTATCTCTACTTTCTATTCTACTAAAAGAGCCCTTGGTAGTTCATGGTCTATTCTCTCACTTGATAACGTCATTACTAATTTAACAAGGGAATAAGAAAAGTTAATTCAAATGGGTACTTTGAAATCTACTAAGGCACAAGCTCTAATTACAGGAAATGAAAAGCATCAAAATGTTGAATGAGAAAAAAAAAACACTTAAAAGGATCATGAAGGGAAAAATGAAGAAAAAATTGATAACTTCAAAAAGGATCACTCATCTATTGTGAGAGTTAAATGTTCCTTTTGTAACAAAACTAGTCATGAAGAACTTCAGTGCATGAAAAAAAAAATTTAGCACCTCACTTTTCTACACAAAATGAATAATATTGAGGTAACTAATTATGTCAAAGCATATTTTTTAAAATAGAAGATTACTAAGGACAAAGAGAAATTGAAAGAAAGGTTCTTATTTTCTCAAGTGATTATGGATTATGGTGCTACACATCATGTGGTATCTTATTCAGATCCTAATTCCAACACTCGTATTTCAGATGATTCAGCAGATGACATCCATATTAATGCAGATTTTTAGGAAGGACCACATGCTCTTCTTGGTGTGTTCTCTACATCAACAACAACATCCTTTGTTTTTTTTCTTTTTTTTAACCGGGGGGGATATAAGCTTCTTCACTTATTATCTCATTTTTGGAGGAAAGTTTTTCCCACTAAATTTTCTATCTTTATCCATTTATCAGATATTTCATTGTACATGGGTACCTCACCAGACTAGTAGTTGGGACCTATTTTTTTATCTTGCCCTTCTAAGTTATGCTTCGGGGGGGGGGGGGGTGTTAATGTAATTAAATAATATACACTTAGGATTTTACTCTTACTTAGTCATCTTTGCATGTTTGACACTTGTTGACTCAAGTGATCATCATTCAGGAGTCTATTAGAGTGGTGTCGATTCTATTTCGATAACTCATCCTAGTTTATTGGGTTGTTATTTGCCACCACTCATGTTTGAGGAGACCATCCATCATTTCATGGCAACACTCACACCTATTTGTATTATTCTTCTATTCATTATTCATAGGTTGACTATTTCTCATCTTGTTGTTGTGCTTCATTTTATTTCTTCTAGATCTTGTTGAATTCTTCATATATATTATAATAAATTTTTTTTCAATTTTTTTTTATTAATAAAATGAAAATTCTTCATACATTGATTAATATATCATCTACCATCATTTTAAAGATAGGCTTGAATGAATTCTAGGAGATGGTAATACAATTATATTCTAGGACGATCGCCAAATCAAGGACGTACCCCTTAATGCTAGCAATCATTTTAGATGCTTACACGGGATGGCCTCCACTTCTTTTGGGATTATTGTAGCTAACTATGTGTCATGTCAAAGGTCATAGAAGGACATTACCCAATGCTATAAGTCTCACCCATATATTAGTATTATGGGTAGAGAGTTGTAAAAGACTATTGAACAAATAAGATCTCACTTTTGCATATGTGAGGATAGGTTTGTTTGGAAATGGAATAACTTAGGAGAATTCTCATAAGTCTTCTTATATGAACCTTATGGGAAATTTTCATCCTTAGGATTGGTACAAATAGGTTTGGAACCCTCATTTGACCCCTAGGATCAATTTCTCTTAGAGGACAATGATGCATTACATGATCTTAATTCAAAAAAAAAAATTCAAGAGAGACTCTTAATTCCTCAATAGCTGTGTGCTGCATAATAAGGTTGAGGATTCTATGGATGATGTAAGAGAATCCATGAAGACACCTAAGAAAATGAAGGCACCTATTGATCAGAGCATGAAAAAGAGCATGAAGAAATAGATCTCTAAGTTCATTGGGAGATCTTGAAGCCTATAATGACCATATGCAATGAATAATTTAAAGGAATTGGTAAAACTCCTAAAGGGCCTCATAAGGACCTTAGGAGAAAAATGATGTAAAATGAGCCATTAGTGCTCCATGGGATTAAAATGAGTGATTAGGATCTTAAATAGGTTTTTTAATCATCTAATGTTGAAATCCATTTGATTAGATAAGTTTAGAGGTCTAATTTGCAATAAAATGTAAGTTAGAATTTAAATTTTAAAATCCTAATGGCTAGTTAGGAAAGAGAGGGAATTAAAGTTTAATGGAGTTTAGTGAGTTTAAAGACTTCCAACCGAATGGCATTGGTTTGGTAAGTTATTAGATGTTTATTTAGACTGGTTGCAATCCTAAGTTTGTAAGTGTGAAAGGATTGCAGGGACTAGTCCACAAAATGCAAGTTGTAATGAGGGGCATATTTTACCACTTGAAGTTCTTGGATATGTTTATTTAGTGGTGAATCCACAATTTTTTGAGTCTATAAAGGCTTGTAGGGTGTGGATTGAAGAAACCCTTGTTTTTAGGGCTTGGGAGTAGTCATTTTGGGGTTTTGTATTTGCATTAATCGAAGGTCCTATTTGACTTGATAAACCTTTGTTTTGAACCATTTGGAGGGACTATTGAATTTATAGTGTCTTGGGAGTAAGAATGTCTTGTACTTTCTTTGGAAAAGGATCCATTCTTATGCTTGAAATAGGGGCACAACCTTAGATTTGATATACAAGTCCAAAATAACCTATGCTAAGGTTGAGATATGTTAAAGAAGGATGAAAAGGGTATCTAAATACCTTATTATTTTATCTGATGTTTTGAGAAACTTGTGAGAAAAATCCACTTTTTATCCTTGGCGACCTACTAGGGAAACAATTAGGCCTAGTAGATAAATAAGAGGTTTGGGGTGTTGGGTATTGTGTATAAACCAAAAACTTATTAAATCTTGTTGAATCCACCTTATTAAGGTAAAAAAAAACTATCTTGGTGTTTGGGAAGGTGCATGAGTCAGTGGTGTGGTATTGGCTATTTGGAAGTCTTGGGGTTTAGAAGGCCTAGTGAGTGCTTGAATCTTTCAAAATTTGATTATTTGGAGTAGGAAATCTGCCAACATCTCCCACCTCTACATCGATTGGTATCATAGCCTAGGAGCATCCTAGGCTGAGAGAGAGAAGAAAATTTTTGGGTCTTTGGTGTACTTGATCCTTTGTTGAGGCCTTGGATTGTCCATTTCCTCCTTGAGTGATCCAAAGTTGATCTTTTACATTAGAGATGTCAGAAGGGGAAGATGATGCAATCCCTCAGAGGGTCACTAATGTAGAACTCGCCAAGCTTGTGAAGGAGCAAATGGCAAAGAACAAAATAATGAGAGAAACACTTGAGCAAGAGAAAAGGGAGAAGATTGCGAAGGAAAAGGAGATGAGATGCTTGATTGGAAGGTTGAGTATACTTGAGAAGAGAGGAAAGACAAGGCTAGAAGAAGCTGATGAATGTGAAGATTGGGGAGAAGAAGAAATCCCTTTAAGAGAAGAAACACAATTAAAAACTTAAGATGTGAGCATGGCTAAGTTTGCTAAAGCCATAAGGAGTGGAGATGCAAAAGGAAGATCAGACTTACCCATGTATGTAGATAAGATGGATAATGAAGCACTCATTGTTTGGTTTAGTGCCATGGAGAACTACTTTGAGTGTGAAGACATTGAAGATGAACAAAAGGTAAGAATTGTGAATTCAAGATTGAGAGGACATGCCTTGTTGTGGTGGGATTATGTTCAAGTAGAGAGATGGAAGACTAGAAAGCCAAAGATTACTTCTTGGTACTCTATGATGGACAAAATGAAAATAAAATTTTTACCTAGTGACTATAATGTACAGATGTACAAGAAAATGAAAATTCTTAGGCAAAGAAACTTAGATGTGAAAGATTTGAGAATACAAATCTGCACAACCCACAAATATCTGCAAATTGGAATAACCTATTACAAGAGAAGAATGGAGACAAACTGCAATAGCTCTCAAAAGTAAAATTGCATTAGAGAAATTAAAAAAAGCAATTACAAGATTCATCCTTAAATAGGAGAATGAGAAACCCTAAGTGAATCTTTAGAGAGGAATAAAAGATAAAAAGAATCTATTACTCTAACCACCCCCTTAAGATGAGCTTAGGGAAAAGATGCAAAGTAAAAGCTAAAGAAAAACAAGCTCAAAATTTTTTTTGGGTCCTGACAACAAAGCCTGATTAGGTACCCAATCACAACTAAATCTCTGTAAAGTGGAGAAATAGAGGAAACCTCATGGGAGAAACTCTACTCCTAAAAGAGATGAAACAACATGCTAAAAAAAATGTGAAGGAAGGAAGGCCTCACTGAGACCCCCCAAGGACAACTTCCTTCACCCCAAGCATCGAGCACAATTGAAGGTAGCATGGTGAGGCAAAAAATTTATTGAAGATGTCAGCAACCTGCTCACCTGTAGCTAGGAATATACTCCAATATGAGAACATCATCGTGGATAAACTGTCAAATGAAATGCATATGAATCTCAATATGTTTGGTCTACTTATGCTCTACTGGGTTGCATGAAATTTGAATATCACCCTAATTGTCACACAATACAATAGCGGGACTGTCTGAAGGAAACCCAAACTCAGTCATCATTTGTCGAAGCCACAAAATCTCTTGACTAGCTAGCACATATGCTCGACACTCTACTTGTGTAGATGATAATACATGAGTGATTTTCTTCTTGCAAGACCATGTGATATGACCAAAGCCAAGACAAAAAACAAACCCAGAAGTGGACTTCCAATCAATGGTATAACCAGCCCAATCAGAATTAGTGAAGCCAACAATGTGAGGATCTCCTGATGTGTAGGTAATGCCATACAAAGTAGTGCCCCGAATGTACCTCAAGATACATTTGGCAGCTTACCAGTGACTCTCATGAGGATCTTGTGAGAATTTAGAGACAAGCCCAACTGTAAAGGAAAGATCTAGACATGTGTGGGTTAGGTACAAAAAACTACCAACCAACTGTCTGCACAAAGTAGAGTCTATTGAAGGAGTAGGACATGATGGTGACAAATCAACATGTGACTGAAAAGGTGTAGGGGGAAGTTTGCAATCAAGCATGCCAAATCATTGGAGCATATCAAGAGCATACTTCTGTTGGAGTATGGAGATCCCATCCCAAGATTGAATAACTTGTAGGCCCAAAAAATAGTGCACAAGACCGAGATCTATCATCTCAAATCGCTCTCGATCAATTCTCTCTAAACACTCTGTATCATAGAGGATGAGCTACCCGTGATAAGAAGATCACCAACATAGAGCACAAGAATCAAAAGATCACCCTCATGGTACTACATGTATACTGTAGGATTTGAATGATAGCATGTGAAATGTGAAGAAAGAAGAAAATAGTCCATCTTCTCATACCAAGCACTAGGGTCTTGTTTGAGACCATATAATGACCATCTAAGTCTACAAACCAAAGAGGAATCATGCACAAAACCTAGTGGCTGCTCCATATAGATCTCCTCCTGTAGATCTCCATGCAAGAAAACACTCTTTACATCCATTTGAAATATTGCCCATCCTTGTGAAGCTACAAGAGATAGTACAAGGTGAATAGAGTTCATCTTGGTAACATGAGGAAAGGTCTCGGAGTAGTCAATACCCTCCACCTGTGAAAACCCCTTTGCAACAAGATGTTCCTTGTACTTATCAATCAAACCATCTGCAACATATTTGATACGGTACACCCACTTGCATCGAACCAACTTTCTCCCTTTTGGAGGAGAAGATAAATCCCAAGTATGATTCTTCATCAAATAGGAATAATCTTCATCCATGGCCCTATCCCACTCTAAGTATCTTATCGCATATGAAACACTCTGAGGGTTAGTAGAAATGGCCTAACTTAGAAGAATACAACTTGATGTCTATGCACAAGTGCGATGAGTATCTAAAGGATCACCTGCCAAAGGTCCTGCTACATCAACAATATCACAAGCCCACTCGTGCACTCATGAAACATCTGGTGGTGGTGGGGAAGGTGGATCACCATCTTAATATTCCTCAGAGCATATATAATCCTACATAGGAGAAGAAGAAGTACTAGGTAGTGAGGCAGAAACTAAAGATAGAGGATCCATTTGTGGATAACACTCATCAAACTAAACATCTGATCAAAATAAGACCTCTCTAGAATCAGGATCAAATAACCTGTATGCCTTCACATCCTCATAGTAGCCAACAAATATGAGTGGTCAACTCTTCCGCTGCATGTCTTTCCTCTGAGCATCTAGAATAAATGGCCAAGCCTCACTACCAAAAACTTTGAATGAAGAAACATCAGGCTTGACATGAGTCCAAGCCTCCTCAGGAGTCATATGTTGTAATGCCTTGTGAGGCATCTGATTCTGAATATAGGTGGCACAATTGATAGCCTTAGCCCAAAAAAAAGCACTCATAGCTCGAGACTGTAGCATATAATTGGCCATCTCCTGTAATGTCACGTTCTTTTTCTTAGCAATCCCATTCTACTATGGAGTATGTGGAACTATGAATTGATGTTGTAAACCATGCTCAGTGCAAAAAACTCTGAAAGTCCAATTCACATATTCCCCCCATAGTTAGTGCGTATACACTTGATAGAAAGACCAGATTGTTTCTCCACAAATGTCTTAAAGATTCGAAAGGAATCAAAGACATCAAAATTTTACTTCAAGATGTACACCCATGTGCATCTGGAGAAATCATCTATGAAGGTGAGTACATATCGAGTACTAGAAAAAGATAGTGGGAAATGACATAAGATCATTGTGTATCAACTCCAAAGGTGCAATAGCACGTGAGGCTCTACCTGATGGAAAATGATCTCTATGATGTTTTCCAAGGGCACATCTATGACAAACACCATCTGTACAAGAAGTCTGAGGCAGCCCAATCACTAGCTCACATGTACTCATTTGATGTAGATATTTGTAGTTGACATGGCCAAAATGCTAATGCCAAAGTTTTCTCACTATGTCTGCATGAGCAACAAGAGAAACACCTATAGAATCGGAGCTCTCGAAGAAATCAAACCTATATAAGTGAGACTCTGAATCAACACTCCCAGTAGCATCAACTAGATCAGGATCATGGAGGTCTTGAATAACCACATCATGTGGTGAGAACTAAACTATTTTACCAAATCTAGAATGACAGATCTGATAAACAAACAGGAGGTTAGTAGAGATGGTCGAAACCAAGAGAACATCCTCTAGATAACCACCATCCAATGAAATAGTTCCAGAACTTATAACTAAAAGCTATGTTGAATCACCAACTATAATCTGTGTAATGGCACTCTGAGTAAGTGAGGTAATCCATCCTTGTGAGTGTGACATATGGTGCAAAGCACCTGAATCAATGATCCAAGGAGAATTTTTAGGTATAGCTCATGCAGAAAGATCATGACCCTTGCCAGTGGAAGATGAAGGAGGATGAGGAGAGGTGATATTATACTTCTGCATGGATGCCTCTAAAGCCTCTAGTTGTGTCCAACACTTGGAAACTAGATGTTCTTCCTTTCTACAAAAGCTACAAGATTCTTCTAATTTCTTCTTCATCCTAGAGGAAGACTCACCAAACTTTGAAGAATTTCCTTGTTTGAAACTCAGATGTGTTTTGGAATCAAATATGGAATCTGAATTATAAGATGGCTTGGAGGGACTCTCACTACTAGATGAATCTTTCTTGGGCTTCGATTTGGGCTTCTTGCTATCCGTAGGTAGCTGAGCAACCAATGCTTGGTTCTTTGATCCTAAGAGAGAATCAAATTATTTAAGCTTAGATTTCTCTCTAGTCAAACGATCATAGAATATCTCAAAAGAGGGCATAAAAAATCTGGATCCTAAAGCATCCAATGGTGGAATGGAAAGTAGAAGAGAAAATCTAAAATTTTCCTCAAAGCTTAGAAAGAATCAAGTAAATGAATTCTATATCAATCTTGATCTTGGCATAACCCTGTACGATAGATCTGATGGATTTAAATTTCATTAGTTAATCCTCAATAGAGGAGTAGGAATCAGGTACCATGGATGTCAATTTTGCTTCAATTTGAAGTGCCCTGAACTCATTAACTATGCCAAAGAGAGTCTGAAACCATGTCTACATAGCCCTATGAGTAGGACAATCATCAAGATGGAAAAGAAGGTTGTCTGAAACATGCAGAGATAACACACCCATAGCCTCATCCATTTTGTTCTTGTGCCACATAATCTCATAGGGGTGAGTGAGATGAGTCTATTCCTCATCTAGATGGGACCATAAACCACAAGATCTGAGAATCCTTATCATGTGAGTTTTCCAGATGTGATAATTGTGTAGAGTGAGAAGCTCAATTGAAGCTAAATCTGCCATGCTGATAACTGATCTAAGCACCTTTATTATTATTATTATTATTAAGGGTTTTCTTTCAGAACTAGATAGAATATGTAGAAGGGTTTTTATTTTTGGTGTTTTGGTTTTCTAAAACAAATGATAGAAAGAAAGATAAAAAACACCCCCCCACAAATAGAGAACCCAAATCCCAGTACCATCTGAATGTAAGAAAGAATGTAATATTGCAAACAAGTTTCTGTGTACCTAAGAAATTTTTTGAAAATAAATTCCATATCTCAAAAGAGCTCTAAATGAGCTTTCCAGAAATATTTTATTTTCAAAAAACGGAGCCCAGATGCAAAAGTTATGGCTCTCGGAGTGCACAGAGGCACCATAGCCTTTGACAGAATAAATGAGCAAAAAAATGATGAAATAATAATTTAAAACCTTCAAATCTGAATAAATCTCTAAATGATATTTCCAATGATATTTTATTTGAAGAAAATGAAGCTCGGATGCAAAAGTTATCGATCCTGAAGCGTGGGCAGTCTGAAACCCAAGAGAACAAAGAAACCTCTATCTTTGACAAAAAAAATGTTGCAAAATGGTGAAATCAGGAAACCACAGCTTCAAATTTGGATTGGCCTTGGAACCATCTCTTCGTTGGTATATCCTATGCCCAATTTTGATCCCATATGCTCAAGATATTGGCAAAAAATCAACTGGCTATCGAAATTGAAAAAAAAAGGCATGTATGAGAGAGATAACCAAGAGTGCAACGATCACTGACGTTAATGCGATATCATCACCTCTGGTGGTCTTGGAATGCGACAGAGGGTGACCACATGGTGACTGCATGTCATGTGCGGTGGCAATAATGGTGAAACCACTACGGTGACACCAATAGTCTCACCAGTGGTTTTAACCATGCAGTGAGGCTATCGGTGGCACTAACGGTGCTCACCAGCAGTGACCGCACGGTGAAGCCGGTGGTGATTGCACCACTAGTGGGACTGCCCTTAGTAGTGGCCACTAAATGGTGGGTCGGGGGCCTCTGCTCGGCTGTGGGCCAAAAAAAAACTTTAATTTTTTTTTTGAAATGCGTGTCAGGCCATACAGCCTGGAGGCAAAAAATTTTTGCCTCAGAGGTTGACTTTGGCCAAATTCTACATGCTTTATGTGAAAATAGAGGTTTTTGGGCCTTGAGACTGCAATGGCGAGGTCCGTTTGGGCCGAAAGTGCACGAAACAACAAGTGACTACCTCGGGATCTATGCCAAGGTTGGTTGTAATTTTTTTTCTCATAGATTCCAAGTTTATCCAAATTAGATAAATTTTATATGGAACTAGGGGTTCTTAGATGCTCTGAACACAACCATGAGGTCTGTTTGAAGCCAATATGACTAGAAAGAGAGGCCCCCCAAATTCAATAGAAAAACTCTAAAGCTCCATAAAACTTCAAAAACATCAAGAACATGCAGCAACAGATCTGAGCTCTGATATGAAGAAAGATTTGAGGATACAAATCTGCATAACCCATGAATATCTACAAATTGGAATAACCTATTACAAGAGAAGAATGGAGACAAACTGCAATAGCTCTCAAAAGTAAAATTACATTAGAGAAATTAAAAAAGAGCAATTACAAGATTCATCTTTAAATAAGAGAATGAGAAACCCTAAGTGAATCTTTAGAGAGGAATAAAAGATAAAAAAGAATCTATTACTCTAACAAGATGCACAAGGGTACACTAAAGAATTTCATGAGCTAGACATTAGAGTTGGCCAAGAAGAGGATGTGGAAGAAAATATGACAAGATATTTAGGGGGGCTTAGATTCAACATCCAAGATGAATTAAGTCTTGCAACCCCTAGACTAGTTAAGGAATCTTCTAAGTTGGTTGTGAGAGCCGAGGAGAAGTTGAGGAGAAAACAAAACAAGAATGGTAGTGGTAGAGGCAATCCAAACAAAGGAACGGGATGTGTATCTAATGATGACAAAGGCAAGGGCATAGATGTTGATGTAAGACAGAGAGGAGGTAGCAGATTTGGTTATGGTAGAGGAAGTGGTATATTCACTGTTAAATATTTTAATTGTGGAGCAATTGGGCATCAATCTTATAGGTGTCCTGAGAAGAATACAGAATTCAAGAAGGAAGAGAAGAGAGTCCACTTGACAAAAGGTGGAGAGGAATAAGACAAACAATTAGAGCAAGGATCGAAGATGGAAAACCCAGATGAATGAGAGTACTTAATGGTGAGGAAGACACCTATGCAGCAACAAGAGAGGAAAAAGGTATCTCTTTTTAGAACAAATTGTAAAAGCTATGGAAAGGTATGCAATAGGATCATAGATTCTGGATCATTTAAAAATTTAGTATCTTATGAGATGGTGACAAAACTTCATTTGAAAACATTTCCACTTAAGCAATCTTATAGGGTGTTATCGGTGAAAAATCATTAGAATTTGGTGATTAGAGAATAAGAATATGTTGATTTCAGTATTGGAGACTATCATGATAGGGTAATTTATGATGTTGTACCTATGCAATGTGTATGGTGAAAATGTGACCACACTTCTATGAATCATTACATGCAAGAAAACTCAAGAATGAGCTCTCACAAATCAATCCATAGCTCTCTATGCATGGAGTTGCAAGATTTTAGATTTTGCTCTCAGCTAGAGCTATAAACTCATGACCTTGCTAGCCAACCACACAATGAGAGATTCCAAATCAAAAACAAGGGAAACAATGCCAATATCTCCAAGAATCAAATGTAAATGCAATGCAATGCAAACTAATGTATGAGAATGAAAGATGTAAGCTATGTTATGAAAGGAAAATACAAGTGTTACAAATCCTCCTATTAAGCTATGTGAGATTAATCTATTGCATAAAGAAAATCTATACTAAAAATTCCATTATTATGCAACTATGATGTAAGAAAACAAGCTAAATGAAATGCAACAACAATGTCTTCAAAGCTTGAATGCAAGAATGTCTTCAAAAAGCTCCAAATGACCTAGAAAACCTCCAGCATAACATTAGCATAAAAACCTAAGATATGAAAATGAAGAAGAGAGCTCTCCTTTTATAAGAAATGAGATGAAATGGACCATTGAGATTAAGAGGCAAACAACTTAATCAACAGTGGAGCTTGAAAGAGGAGCAATCCATGTGCACAAGTATCCTCCAATAGGAAAATAAGAGTTGACTTTTGTGTCCCACATAAGACAAAAAGGCCTTTTTCTCTTTTTATAAAATAAGAATAATGCTTTATTTGTGCAACTTACGATAAGAGGAAAAGTGGGAGCTTTTATTTAATAAAAGGGGAGGAAATATTCCTTTTAATTAAATAAAGACTTAGAATAAAATGGTTAGCCCAAGGAAAGTAATCGAATGAATGATAACATAGGATTTGAGGGTGGCTGCAAGAAGTTGGGTGCCAATTTTTTGCAAAAAGTGGAAGTGTTTTTTCTATTTTTCAAAATTTATCTAAATTGATCTCAAAATTTGAGGCACTTAGAGATTGAATCTCGAAAAAATTCACTAATAGAAATTGTAGTACTTGGAGTCTACTTTTCAAATATATAATTTATTTTAATACCCACATGGTATAAATTATATTTTGATAGGCATATTTGAAAACCACTTTTTCAAAATGCCTGTTTCAGAACCATACCACATTCGTGTACGGCCACCATATTTTGACACAAATAAATGAATTTTTTTAAATCCTTTTTAGGGAAGATACCTAAGACATAGAATATTGATGAGAATATTTTTTCTTATTTTTTTGTTTTGTAAATTATTTTTTATTAATTTTTAATTAACAATAAAGCTTATTTTTCAAACCTCTCGTGTACGGCCACCATAATTTAATATAATTTATTTTTTTTCAAAAATTCTTTTTTTTAAATTCAAAAGAATTGAATCTAGATTGATGACATATAATTTATTTTTAAAAATACTTAAAAATTAAAAAGTTATTAAAGTTTTAGTGAGTCTCACTATTTTACGTTTATGTACCACTATCAACTAATAAATAATGTAAAAATAGTAAAAATAACCATATTATTATGAAATTTATATTTTTAGAATCATGATAGTGAGATCTTTAATGAGTTTTTGTTTTGTTAAAAAAATCGATCCAGAAGGGCTTCAAAAAATTACGGTAAGCCTTAAAATTTTTATTCCAATGCCTTAGCCAAAATTTTGGAGGCTAAGACATAGGCTTGGTCTCACCAAACCTATCCCAAACCAAAAACTGAGGTAGAGTGAAAACTCCCACGTGCATATTTTAAGAAACGGGCACCCGTTATTTAAATTCAAAAAATGGGCAACCGTTTCATAAATTTAAAAATATGTGTTTAAAAAAACATTTTAAATTTTAAAAAAAATTAAATTTTTTTTTAGAAACGGGTACCCGTTTTTAAATAAAACGGGTGCCCGTTTCTGGAAAAACGGGTACCCACTTTTGAATTTCAGATCGGATGTCCGAGGCTAAAACGGGCACCCATTTTTTAAAAACGGGTGCCTATTTCAAGCGGCGCAAATTTTCAAGCCGCAGACTTCCGCGGAATTGGCACCCAGCTTTTTGCTTCTACCCTTGATCAAGGAAATTGATATAATTGAAAATATGTTAATTTTTGAAAATATTAATTCAGGGATTTCATAAATTGAGAAATGGGACCTAAAGTCTAGGTGACCATTTTAGGGTGTATACATTTTCCCCTCTTTGACTAATGTGAGATCGATTTGGGATCACATGTGGTCAAAGAATGAAGTTGAAATGTGAGATCGATCTGGGATCACAAAATAATTTAGATATGCGGTCAATTCGGGATCACATTCGGACAAACATAGATAAATAATTCTGGACATGAGGTCGATTTGGGATCATATCCAAAATAAGAGATAAGAATCTCAAGCTTGAGTGAAAGCTCATAGAAAAATAGTTGAATCAAGAAAATCAAGGAATCAAGGATTAAAATCCAATAGGTACTGCCCCCTCACAATCAAAATCGAAATCAGGTAGAGAGGAATAGCAAACTGATAAAGATGATCAAATCATAATGAAATCACAATTGAAGGATGGAGCATGATAAGATAACCATCAAGTCATGAAGATATGCCCCAGGTTGACTAGGTTTGACCGAGAAAGATATAGGATAAAAATGAAGTCAAACCTCAGAGAGATGAATCAAAGGGGGTGAATGAAAGACTAGAAGTTTGAAAGACATGAAAATGAAGATGCCCCAAGAGAGATCAAAGAGGTATGCCTCAAAAGGTCAGGCAACTGTGTAGAAGAGGGGAAAAATTTTGAAATGCAATTTTGATGATCAAGATGACCTCGGACTTTGATTTCAAGTTTGAAAATGGATCCAGGATGTAGAAATTAGGTAGGGGTGCAATTTTCGCACAATTCTGAGGTATTTTGAAAATTGGTCAAAAAGTCAAAATGATATAAAAGGGGAAAAAAGTGTCATTTTCAAAATCATTTGAATTGTATTGATTTGAGAATTTCAAAGCTCAAAGAGAGAAAAATGGCCCAGCAAGCAGGAGTTCCCGTCCATAGGCACCGATTTGAGCGTGCTCGGTTGCACAACCGACCACCACACTACGTCGCCCCGATATGTTTTTTAAAAAAACTTGCTTTTTGGGTCATTAATGAGCATTTAATGCATTAAAACATGTTTTTAAACTTATGCAAATTTCAAATTTTTTAGTTTAGGCGAAAAGTCACGTGACACTTTGTGGGTTGAAATAGTGTTGCACGAAAATGGAATCCAATGTCGCACGACACAGGATGAAATGTCACACGCCACTATGCGAAGTGTCGCCTAAACAAAAAATGTTGCATTGCTATAAGAGAAAGTGTCGCACAACACTTAGTCAAAAAATAGTGTTGCCTAGTGTAAAATGTTGACATGTTTGAACGTTTTCGAGCAAAATGACATGGGTCCTAACGATGTTTGATTTTAAAATGCTTTGTATTGATATTATACATCCTTCATGATATGTTCTGACATCTAGTATGTTTTCATGATGTGTAGGAGATCTTCCCTGCGCTCCAGATTAGAGCGCCCCATGTGACAAGATTGTGGTTTGTCCAAGATTTGGATGATCTGGGCAAGGCCGATATCAGAGCTATGGGTTTCCATTATTTACTGTAGTTCCCCCACATCCGAGTTGATCATGGGTTGTTGACTGCTCTTGCTGAGAGATGACATAGTGAGCACAACATCTTTCATCTGCCGACGGGAGAGGCATCTATCAGTCTGGAGGATGTCTATCGGATCCTATGGGTTCTGTGCCATGGAGAGCCTGTAAGTATAATCATGTTGATAGATAAGTAGAGTTGTAAAGTTTTCATATGATAGAAATTGACATGATTGTTTGTTGGCACAGGTATACTATGATTAAGATGCGATGGTGGGTCGATAGATTATCTAGGGGATGTTCTAGGATGTCACCATCCTAGACCGACACATCAGCTGGGATAGGCTGATGGATGATTTTGGGAGAGACTTCCTGGTGCCATGTATTGTGGCATCTTTTATTGGATAGGCCCTTATCCTTGATAGGAGTCAGAATGGCTTCCCATTGGGATGGGGAAGATTACTAGCAGACCTAGTGGCATGGCCACGACGGATGGCATGGGGCCCAGCTATCTTAGCCGATATGTATTATGAGCTTCATGAGATCGTATATCAAGATAGTAGGACTTGGGCGTGTGGGGCTATACTCACTCAGATATGGGCGTGGGAGCATATTGTAGTAGTGTGTCTATGAGTACAACCTAGGGAGCACAGGTATCCCTATATATACAGGTATACAGGGTTCATCCCACATACTCATAGCAGGGATGTTTCTTACTATTGCAGGGTACTGGATGAGCTTGCCTCATTCACATGGAGACCGTACAGGTCATGTGAGAAGTGGGGTGATAGTTGGGAGTTGGATTACATGCTGTGCAGTCGGCCACTAGTAGGTCGTCATCCAAACATTATGGAGAGATTTGTGATTACATGAGTCTGGAGGTAGTTCAAACACCAGCAGAGGGTGTCCATAAAGACCACGACACATGCATGATTTTGGGATGAGGATGGACAGGGTTGGCTGCCAATGTTGGACTACCAGTAGGCAGTATAGGATACAACTGCCATATGCTAGGAGCCATGGGAGTACCTACCAGACATGGTGGATGCAAGTGCAAATGTAGCTTACAGGGCAGAGAGGCGCAGGGCTCCATTTCCTAGATTCATAGTCCCAGATGCACAGCCACCAGGGGCACAAGGAGATGAGGAGGATGACGGGGGTGATGGAGGAGACAGAGGAGATGGAGGGAGAGGGCGAGGGAGAGGGATGGAGAGAGGGGAGGGATCTAGATCAGGTGGCTATAAATGGTCACAGGGATAGAGATCGGTTACTCTGCAGGATGAGGCAAGAACAGCTTACCGACAGGTAGAGGTACAACAAGATCAGCTTGCGGGAGGGGAGGATCTGAGAGCCCAGATATAGGCTCTAGAGATAGAGATGCAACAACTCTGGACCATGATAGCAGTGAGGGATCAATAGCTATTGGATTCGAGGATGGAGAGAGATTAGCAGATAGCCGATCTCAGGGTAGAGATAGCACATCGTGAGGCGGCGGCAC
Organism: Chamaecyparis obtusa; assembly: GCA_027943335.1. NCBI lineage: Eukaryota > Viridiplantae > Streptophyta > Pinopsida > Cupressales > Cupressaceae > Chamaecyparis > Chamaecyparis obtusa. The sequence continues at coordinate 87,583 of BSBK01004987.1, read as the reverse complement.
AGGTAGATGCCTTAGAGATCCGACGGGAGGTAGCAAGAGCTGCATATTATCATGGACTCTACCTCCAGGCTATTCCAGAGGGTCAGAGAGCACCATCATACTCTCAGAGGGTAGGAGCATCAGATATGGTACCTGATAGGAGAGCAATGCGCCCTCCACCACCACGAGCTCCTCGTGAGGGTGCTAGCAAGTCCTAGGTTTAGGGCTTAGGTTGTTAGATGTTTTTGGACATATCCTGAGACTTTTGATCTAGATTTTTGGGGATCTCATATTGTATATTGTATCATGACATTGATTTATATATGAGATTACTGGATGTTCAATATATCATGCTGAAAATAAAGATGACACTCTCAAGCAAGATCATGTTAATGTTGAACCTTTGTCTTGTGATGGTTCCCTTCCATCCCCTACTTCCTCCAATACCCACACTTCTATGAATAATTACATGCAAAGAAACTCAAGAATGAGCTCTCACAAATCGATCCATAGCTCTTTATGCATGGAGTTGCACGATTTTAGATTTTGCTCTCAGCTAGAGCTATAAACTCATGACCTTGCTAGTCAACCACACAATGAGAGATTCCAAATCAAAGACAAGGGAAATAATGTCAATATCTCCAAGAATCAAATGTAAATGCAATGTAATGAAAACTAATCTATGAGAATGAAAGATACAAGATATGCTATGAAAGAAAAATACAAGTGTTACAAATCCTCCTATTAAGCTATGTGAGATTAATCTATTGCATAAATGAAATCTATACTAAAAATGTCATTATTATGCAACTATGATGTAAGAAAACAAGCTAAATGAAATTCAACAACAATGTCTTCAAAGCTTGAATGCAAGAATGTCTTCAAAGAGCTCCAAATGACCTAGAAAACCTACAACATAACATTAACATAAAAACCTAAGATATGAAAATGAAGAAGAGAGCTCTCCTTTAATAAGAAATGAGATGAAATGGACCACTGAGATTAAGAGGCAAAAGACTTAATCAATGGTGGAGCTTAAAAGAGGAGCAATCCATGTGCACAAGTATCCTCCAATAGGAAAATAGGAGTTGACTTTTGTGTCCCACATAAGACAAAAAGGCCTTTTTCTCTTTTTATAAAATAAGAATAATGCTTTATTTGTGCAACTTAGGATAAGAGGAAAAGTGAGGGCTTTTTATTTAATAAAAGGGGAGGAAATTTTCCTTTTAATTAAATAAAGACTTAGAATAAAATGGTTAGCCCAAGGAAAGTAATCGAATGAATGATAACATAGGATTTGATCAAGGAAATTGATATAATTGAAAATATGTTGATTTTTGAAAATATTAATTCAGGGATTTGATAAATTGAGAAATGGGGCCCAAAGTCTAGGTGACCATTTTAGGGTGTATACACAATGTTGCCACATTATCCTAGGTAGGCCTTGGAAGTCTTCTAAGAGAATAGTACATTATGGGTTTGAAAATACATATGTTGTGTGTCAAAAGGGGAAGAAATTCACTCTAACACCTTTACCTTGTGATGGTAAAGTTAGAATTGTTTGTTTTGGTAACCGAGAGTACTTGAGACACTAACAATCAATCCTTGCTTAAGGATAAGACTATGAGGCAGTCCTTATTAATGATGAAGCATGGTGATGCTGATAGAAAGAAAGATGTTGTTGACAATTAGAAAAATAGTATACTTGTTGGGGGAGTATGGTTTCTGTTGGAAATTTGGCTAGGTATAATAACATGATTTTGTCATTTATGGAAACATATTATTAGTATTAAGTCAGTAGGACTTAAGGATGAAGTTTTGGGATAAGGACTTAGAAAATTATCTAAGTATCACATGATTTATCTGTTAGCATAGAGACTATTTTGGTTAGCACAGTTCAAAGAGATATATTCAACATGTGTGCACTTAGGTACGGATAGTATAGAGTTCCTAGATCCTATAGCTAAAAGAGCATGACTGTACGACATGTACAGACAAAGTTATTATTATTTTACAAAAATAGTGTTGAGTTGACAAAACCTAGTAACAACCAGTAAATGTATATTTTGGGTTAAGGTATTATTTTTTTTATTAAAATAATAAATTAACTAATTAAGGATGACATCCTATATGTTAACCCTAAGTCAACAAGGAGTAACTTTATGTTTTGGGAAGCCTATAATAAAGAGAAGGCCAACTGAAAGATTATTTTGTAAATAGCTTGTATAAAGGAAAGAAACTTGTAATGCAAAGTTGTAGCAAGTTATTGTATTGATGTATATTATTATATTATGTGAATTCTGATGTAATATTAGAGAAGTGTGAGTTTGTGATAAGTTTTGTAAAGAGCATCAAAGACAAATCAAAATATCAAAGATATTCAGCAATAGTGAAAAGTTTTATTCATTACCTTTTGTTTTGAAGATTATCATTGTACATTGCATTTTTGGGTAGTGAGATCATCTTGCATACATTCTATTGTATTTTCTAATACCAACTCCTAAAAGATTTGAGGATTCTAACAAGGCCTAAGTCCTCTAACAAGGACTGATACACTATACGGATGTAATAGACTCCTCACAGGGTCAATATCTTTTACAAGATAGTTTTGATTAGTGGATCATTTGTGGGTGCCATCCCCAATGGGTTTTTCCCTTGGCCAGGGTTTCCTCAAAAGTAAATATGGCGTTATGAGTTCCATTGTTGTATGGTTGTGTTTAATATTCAGTTTAGTTTCTTATGCAAGTTATGAGTTAATTAATAATATCCATACTTGGGAAAAAGTTATAATCTATGAAATACTGATTCACCCCCCCCTCTCAGTATTTCCTATTTCTAAGAATTGGTATCAGAGCACAGTTACTCAGAGAATGCCTAATAGCTTGAGTGAGATCTCTATGGATATGGATTAGTTGCAGAAGAACCTAGAATAATCTCTTGAGGAGATTGATATTCTTACTGAAGAAAGAGATAATCTGAAGAACAAGTATGAAAGTGCAAAAGACTACATTGAGAAATTGAAAGATAAGATAGAAGATCTTAAATCAAAGAAAGAACCTAAGAATCATATCAAGGATAGTGATGAAGTTTCAAAACTGAAAAAGGAGAATGAGATCCTGAAGCATGAACTAAAGATTATTGATCTAAAGCTAATCTTGAAAGACGATAATAATAAAATTGAATCAGATCTAAAAATGCAGATCTAAGGTCTAAACTTGCCAAAGTAACATTCGAACTTGAGACTACAAAGTTACAGTATGCTGAACTTGAGAAGTATAATACTATTGTGAAAGGAGAGCTAACTCAATCTAAGCAACAACTTGAGAAATTGTATTCCAATAGTGAAATGATTAATGAACAAATTTGTTTTCAGAGACCTTCTTATGATAAAACTGGTCTTGGATATCTTGAATACAAATTCTCAAAGAAGATTGAAGAATGTAAAGAACCAGATCTGATAATCCAACAACCTAAGAACAAGGAAGAAGAGAAAAAAAAAATGAGTCTAATCAATCTGAAGATGTAACTAAGCAACCTAAGATAGATGAATTACCTAAAGAAGTGTGAAAATAATTCAAAGGTAGATTTTATGCATGAAATTCATTAGGACACATGAAAAAGGATTGTACAGGTAAGCAATTTAAACCTATCTTTGGTTATTGTTCTAATTGTCATGGTTTTGGTCATAGATCTATTGATTGTAAGAAACCTAGATCTAGTAATAAATATAATTGTAGAATGTTTAGAGGTGCTAACCCTGTAAATAAAAGACCTATTGAAGAAACCAATGTTACAAGAAATGGATTTGTGTGTTATAGATGTAACAATTTTGGACATAATACTGGAAATTTTAGATCACATATCAATCAGTCAGGACCAAGATATGGAAACCATGTTATAGTTTATCATATTTAACACCATGGGACACATAACAAGATATCGTAGAATGAACAACATGAGGAATCCTAATCCTAAAAGAAGCATGAACTACACAAGAAGGAATGGAGACAACATAAATAGTCAGAAAGGAAATACAAACATCAAGGAATATATTATATTTATGCATGAAATTCATTAGGACACATGAAAAGGGATTGTACAGGTAAGCAATTTAAACCTATCTCTGGTTATTGTTCTACTTGTCATGGTTTTGGTCACAGATCTATTGATTATAAGAAACCTAGATCTAGTAATATATATAATTATAGAATGTTTAGAGGTGCTAACCCTGCAAATAAAAGACCTATTGGGTAAAAGCACAATTGAGTGTCACCTTTTCGGCTAACTCAAATGACTTGACCTAGTTAGACTCGGGCTAGTTAGACTCGACCGAATCTAACTGGGCCGAGTACATGTAGGTGCCACATGGCGCTGAATGGCATCTATGTGGCCTAGTAGACTAGGCTGAGTGGTACTCAGTCGAGTCTAATTGATATTTTTAAAATAAAAAACCATCTCAAGCCCCTCATTTGCAAACTATTTTGGCTATTTGTGTGGGGCCGACCCCATGGGGACTTGGCCCAATTAGACTCGGCCTAGTCAAACTTGACCCACTCATACTTGGCCGAGTCTACCTAGGTAGCATGCCATGTTAGCAGCCAAATCTCCAAAAACACAAAAAAATCAATTTTTTGCACTTCTGCTATAACTTTCTTTGATCAAATTAGAAAATGTTGAAAAATTAAAAGTACCCTTTTGTAGATCTCATAAGTACGATTTTGGACATATAAATTTTATATTGTTTCAACTTCAAAACATTAAACAAATTTGCTAAAAACTACATGTAGGTATATTAAACTTTGAGAAGACATTGATTCGGAAAATATAAAAAAATGCTAAATCAATTCAAAAAAAATTTAAAATCATATACGACACTAGAGGAGAGAGTCCTCTTCAAGAATATGTATTTTATTTGGTTTTTGGCATAGTTTTGAAAGGGAAAAAGTGATGGGAGAAAAAAATTATTGATTTCAGGTAAGTTTGACTTTAAATGCTTACAACGGGTAAACTATAGATCAAAAACACTTCTTTCTTTTTTCCTGCACTAGATATACATGTCATCTAAGACACATTCTAAAATTGGAGGGAAAAACAATGTTTTACTTATAATGATTTGATGTGAACTAAACTCCCTGATTTGTAGTATTTTTCAAGATTTGAAAATTACACCTAAAAAATTAAAAAAACATATTAATTTTTTCTCAAATTAATTTTTAAAAACTATAGACATGCAATTCATCCTATTTTACACATTTCATCAGTTTACATCATCTTCAAATTCTCAACAGAAATATGACTTTTATGCCCTTGAATTTTTTTTCAGTTTTGGTGTTGTTAGCCTCTTCCTTTGTAAAAGGGTGACAACTTATTGTGCTTTTACCCTATTGAAGAAACCAATGTTACAAGAAATAGATTTGTGTGTTATAGATGTAACAATTTTGGACATAATACTAAAAATTGTAGATCACATATCAGTCAGTCAGTGTGATGCCCAAAAATTTTGGGTCAAAACACAACCAACAATTTTTTTTAAAAAAAGGTTAAAAGTTTTCTACGTTCAAGATGCGGGTTAATCGGTGATAATGTCAAACTCAAAAGAGTCAGGAGGTCAAAACCTCTACAACATTGTTTTCCCCAAAAGTAGCTAGTTAAACTTCAAAGGAAGATGAATTCGTTAATCAACTTAACGTTCAATTTCCGTCGATCGACAATCTGTTAATCTTATAGATTATCCAAGTATGAAAGAAGATTTATTTAATTAGCATTATTATATATTTAGGTTCATCATTTTCCATAAGTCCAATCTTGATTATTACGACCAGGTTGTCAATTATGGGATTATTAGATATAAAACCAAATGATCGACTACACCAATATCCGTTGCAAAAAGAATGTGTATTAATTCAATTCTTAATTACAATGTATCAATAGATTAATAAACTTATTAACTAATCAATAAATCAATGATAAACCTAATTAATGAAATATATTCAAGGATTATAATTAAATATTATATATGAAAATTAATTAATAATTATAATATATTAATTAATTAATATAATTATTAATTAGTTAATATACTATAATATATCAATTAATATTATATATGTGCTATAACATTAGCACATAGTACCATAATAACAAAATAAATAACTTAAATATTGCTAAAAAGAAATAATGACTATCTATTATAATAACAACCAATATCTTCAAAATAACATAATAACTTAAATTAAATAACAACCTAATCTATCTTAACAACCTACTAATCCTGCTAAATATCCTACCCATACTACCTAACCTACTAAGCCAACTAGTCTTACTCCCTACTCCTAGCACCCTACACCCATCACATCCTCCATTCCCCACTTTCCAATACAAGGACAAGGGAGGGGGTACGTAGAAAGAGGGAGAGGGAAAGCAAAGTTTAAAACAAGTTTTAAATGCCCTTTCCAAAGAGCTGCGTCCATACATGCATGGGGAATTGGGAGTTGTGTAAGGGGAGTGGAATGTGGGTCCCTCCCCCCTCACATACAAAGTAAACCAGCCCTCTTTCATGCTACGCCACCCAATGAAGGGACAAGGCTTAAATGCAAATGCAGGCCCATAAATTTGTTGAAAAATAAGCATGGCTCCCTTATTCACGTAGACATAAAAAGGTAATTTGCATTTAGAAAAAGGCATGGAAGTCAACAAAGGACAATTTCCTTGACCAAATAAAAAGATTACAATTAAAATAAGACATGACCTCCCTCCACCTACGCATTGATAAAGGAAACGTATTAATGGAGTAAGGGAGAGGTGGGAATAATTATATTTAATTAGCTTATGTCAGAAAAAAGGTGGCAAGTTTATTATTAAAATATGACTGTGTAAGAAATTGTATGGGAATTCTTTTCCCATACAATTTCCAGAGAGTTTGAAAGCCAATATTTTTCTTTTACACAGAATTCTTCTAAGTATGTGAACAATATTACTTCCTCCTCAATTTTGAATAGAATATTATCATTTTACTAGTTTCTTTGTTGCATTAGGAAGACTATAGCTTTAAAAGTGATAGTGTTTTCAATGAGGATTAAATATAGTTGGTCTGCAAATCAAATTGAGGTAACATTATAGAAACTAATCTGTTCAGTTCTTCATAGTAGTTTCATTACATTTGTAAGGATTGAAGGTAAGATATGAATCACATTTAGAGGATGTTTTTCAATGATCATTGCATATGGTTCATCAAATATGATACTATGATATACATATATCAATCCAATTAAGAAATCATGAGGAAATTGATACAATGTTTAATCTTTCAATATTGATAACTCATTGCAAAGAGAGTATTTTCATCTATATATAGAGAGAGATCTTTTAAAACATATGCAAGAATTCATTGTAAACAATAAGGAATCCATTGCAATTACATATACAATTACATCAAATACAAATACATCTTCTTATTTACAATAAAGCATTGCAATTTGCTAATACCACACAATAGGAGATCATTTAAATGACAGTCCCTTATCTATTTGATCATCACAAAGGCTCCAAGTAAAAGCATTACAATCCCTTTTACAACAATAGATGATTACATACAAAGAGGGATTTCACAAGGAATGAACGGGTTGTTTTCTCACAACCATCCAACTATTGATAGCTCCTCTTTGAGCTTCCACAAATCTGCAAATGTATACAAAGCAAGGAAATGACCATGGGAGCTCACCTCCCAACCTAGGCCTCTCATGAGGCCACCCCCAAGCTTGGGGAAACCACATAGAATAGGTTACATACTCAAACACAAACACTCATGAAATCAACAATGAAAACCCAAATTCCCTCAAGGATAGAACATAGGATCGAATCCAATCCTTTAATGGGGTGAGAGTGGGCAAATCTCATGGAGAAGCCAATGCCATAATAAGGCCACACATGGGCCACAATAAACGATGTCAAGGCCACACATGGACCTCCATAACAACGTATAACATATCAATGGCACACAAGGCCAAATCCCTCCTTATGCCCCCAAAAATGCCCCTTGGGCTTCAAATGCAAAGGCTACTTGGGGACAACACACCCAAGTTTATCCCTCCCCACACATGGAGGAGACTCTGCACATGAAATTGCCTCCATCCCCACACCCCCTCTTGGTTGCTCTTCCCTCCCAAGGGTGAGTGAGCCAAGAGTAAACAACCCAAAATCATAACACAAGGAAAACACAAACACCATTTCATGCTCTCACCATGACCAACCATGGGAAGCTAAAACACTTAACAAAAATTCACCAACAAGATTCATCTATAACAAAATTAGAGAGATGAAGAGCAAGATCCTCCAACCTATGATCCAATGCAAAAAAATGATGAAGTGTTGAGCCTTCTCCTTCTTCTATCCTTAGATTTTCCTTCTCCAAGTTTAGTGGTCTCTAAACGGTAGAGAGTGGGTGAACAAAAAATCCAACCCCCTCTAAAAGTTCTACTAAAAGGGACTCCCCCAACCAACTCTCCACAACCCTCATTAAGATGGTCCATCATGCAAGTTGAAATTTCGTGCAAGATTAAATGGGCACTATTGGAGGGGACAAAAGGTCAACATATGGCTTTTCCCATGCTAAAATTACCCCTAACCTATGGGTACAAGGAATGGGCTATCTAAAAATGCATGAAACTACCCCCTAGGGTCCCATTTAACCCTCCAAAAACCATGGTTCAGTTAAAGAACGAAAATGTAAGGTATGACTTGACTTAGGGATCCTAAGATAAGAGGTTACACTTAAAATACCCCCTTGAGTAATCTTCTAGGACTTGCTCTCACACTCCAATCACACGACATACCTTAGTTAACAATAACTCTAGTGTCAAGCGACACTCACATAATTAACATCACAATTAAGGTATGTCCAACATATTTCAACACTTAACAATCCTACACATACATTCACATTATGGTTACAAAATAAAACACTTCACAACGAGGCCCTGGTCTCTTCAATAGACGGGGCCTTGGCTTTACTGATAACACAAGTATTCAATGTGGTTTCCCCGAATGTTTCCATGGTCCTTCCACCTGCAAAACCTAAATGCAACATCAGTAATTCAAGGAAGAAAACCATCATATATAACATACAAGATGTAATATCTACACATTAATCTTAGCTCAATTGCATACAAGGAGTCATACAAAAAGTAATGATCTAACACAATTCAATTGATCATTCAATCACCTAGAATGAAATGTCATAATTCAGTTGTCTACACGTAATCATTTAGGATTCAATAACCACATTAAGTAAATTCAATTTGCATAACTCAATTATTACTTCAATTGCCTATATAATTCATAATTTAATTTGCATAATTCAATTTGTAATTCAATAGCATAATTCAAATGAAATCAAGATTATCTATAGTCTATTATCATCATCAGATAGTCATCAGGTTCTCATAATAAAATGATAATAATAGCATCTAACATAATCACATTTGAAACTACTAAGCATGGATCCTTGCACAGGATCAACGAAAGTATATAGTCTAACATGATCAAATCCAAATCCACTCATCATGGATCCACATACAGAGTCAACAAAATGTGAAGTCTAACGAGTCCATCACAACATAACAGTAGATCGAAAGAGTCCAAGTATCTCTAAAAACATAATCAAAATGAAAATGTAGTGTCTAGCAAATCTGGATCACTATGTGGGACTAAGGTGGGCCTCACAGTCAGACCAAGATATGGAAACCATGTTATAGTTTATCATATTTGTAACAACATGGGACACACAACAAGATATTGTAGATTGAACAGCATGAGGAATCCTAATCCTAAAAGAAACATTAACTACACAGGAAGGAATGAAGACAACATAAATAGTTAGAAAGGAAATACAAACATCAAGGAATATATTATATTTGTCAAATCTATAGATCCAACAAGAATATTCATAATATTGGGAAGTTAGTCAAGTGAAGCATTTAAAAGTAAGTGGAATCAGTCCTAAACACATCTCAATCTGATTAAAACATCATATTTCATCAATTAAAATGACATAACAAGAATCAGAATAGTATAGTAGATAGAAGAGTTTGAATAAGGTCATGCACAGTTAGTATGTGATAGTAAATGATGTAAGAAATATATGGTTAAGAGTGCATGAGATTATGAGATTTTATGGAAGTGCGTGAAGTGAAAGAAGTTTACTAATGAACATGGACAACCTTTTTGGCAATTGCGTACTTGCACAATTAATTCAAAGATCAATATGAGGTTATTTATGGATTGAAATCAAATCTATAAGAACCATTTGATCAAGCAAGAGTTAAAGAATCATTTAGAGCAAATTGAAGAGTAGAGTTGAAGTGTTTGAAGTAGATTTGAAAGCATTTCTTAGCAAGTCCTAATATCATGATTTCAAGGTATTTATCATTTGCACACCTATATTTTGAAATGTTTAATTTGAAGGAATGGAGTCATCTATGGTTAGTGATGTCAGTGTGAGACCTAGGTATAAATTTAAGAAACACACATATGTCTCTAGTGAGGATGATTCGACAAAAGCATTTTTACAAGTGTTGCATGGCGTTTTACATGTTGAGGATGTCTGATATAATATCCAATGCAAGTTTGAGTCATTAGGGGATAATGATATTCATAAAGATTTAAGCCTTGTGTACAACAATGACTTGCCATTTAAGGAAGGGTTTGAGCATTTAGATAATTTGAACATTACAAAGCAAATTTTCTTCACTGTGTTTGATAACCACGAATGGATGAAAAACATTTTAAGTCACAATCATGAAGATATGTTTTGGGTAGGAGATTTACCTATTGTCATTGAAAATGAGATGATTCATAAAATCATTGATAAATTGACATCAAATTCGTAAATTTTTTTTTATGTTATAAGATAAATTATAGTTCTAGATTGAACTCTATCCTAGCAGGATTTATTCATATAGCTTACATGATGATTGTTGAGAAAGAGAAGGTGAACATGTGTGAGATTATGAGACACAAGTTGCTAGATAACATAGATAGACTGAAGAAAAAAAAGAATGCAACATTCAGATTTGAGTCATTGATAACACACCTATTATTCCAAGTATTAGATAAATTCCCTAGTATACCAAACAATGAGTGGAAATCCAAAAGATGTACAATGGATATAGTGACATAGTACTATAGAAAAAAATCAGAAGAAAGAATCACAGGAGTTATAACAAAAAATGATGAAAAGTTTCCAGCCAGAAATTAAACAAAAATCTAGAATTCCATGTGCATTAGTAGAAAAATATAAGAATGATTTTTTTTTTTATGGTAGAAACTTACATGACATGTATGGAAGCAGTAGAACCAAGATTAAAATTCATTGATCCTATGAGCTATGAGATGTCATAGGAATTAATTGAAGTATATGAAAAAATAATCCTTGAATAAGTTAAAGATAAGGAATGTCCTAGATGGGGCACTTATGAGGAAAAAATTAAAGAAGTTTACCAAGACTTATATGCTAAGGATATAAGAAGAAATATTGATAAAATGACTGATAGTATCTTGAATGAGACTGGAATGAGCAGAGATGAGTATAATAAAGCCTTAAAGATTGCTAGTGTGGTTAGAGAAAATGGGAAGCCATATATTTTAATCAAACCATTATCTATAAGAACTAAAGGTGTAACTATTGTAGCACCATCTACGCAATCACCTACAACACCTTATGCAGTAGTATCACAAGACCAAACATAAGTGACTCCCATTCACCAAGAAATAAAAAAAGACGTGAATGTATTTGAGGTAGAATTAGACTCTTCCCCATCCACTAGAAGATTAGAATGATTGGTTAAAGTTAAGAAAGAACCTGTAGAAGCTCCAAAGCACAAAAGAGTGAAGCAAATGGCAGCTGGTCTAGGTAAGACATAGAAAGTACTAATGCCTATTGAAAAGAAAAAGTCAAGCACACATAAGAAAGAAGAAAAAAAGGAAGAATTAGTAAGTGCGAGAAAAGACAGAAAACCATGGAAGCCTAAGATTGATAACATCAACAGTGCAATCATCTACAATGGTAATTTTGTACAGTTGAACAAGTTTTACAGTTTTTATAATAACTTTGGAAAACTTCAGTTAGAGAATGTAGTGATCAGACATACTGTCTTAGAGAATAAGAAATTTGGGGACATTAGAGGACAAATTCCTAATGAAATAAATGACAAACTTGTAAAAATAAACATGAGAGTTCATGATGAGGACATGAAAATTGGAGAAAACATGATTAGAAATTTTTTTGTAGTAAACAATGCTGAACATCTTAAGAGTCTCATTAAGACACTTGAACCTCGCCTAAGAAGTAGAACAAGAGCATTACTAATCATGGGTGGAGATTATGAAGAAGTTAACAAGAAAACAAAGGAAGCTATAGTGCTAATGATGTCAACCATGCAAACCACCAAGGCAACATCATCCACAACAATACCACATGTAACCATTGGTAAAAACAATATGCAGATTGATAGCAAAAATATCACAGTAGATACCACAGAAGATCCATTTATGGATTATAGTGAAAACATTATTCATAATTTGGTAGAAGAAGAAGATTTGAAAAAGAAAGATGAAGAAAATTTAGAAAATTTAAGAAATAAGAAGAAAGACTGAAAGCTCAAGAAGATGATAAGAATAGAGAATAGGAAGAAAAGATTAAGGAAGAAAAAGAAAAGGAACAAAAAGATGAGGAAGAAAATAGGAAAAGAGATGAAGAAAAGGAAAAGGAAGATAAGATTAGAGCAGTCACATAGGAAATGAAAAATAAATGGAATCAAATTGTACAAAAATCAGTAATTGTACCATAATTAAGACACACTAAGACTAAGGTTGATAAGGTTATTTTCCAGCATGATACTGACATATTATTCCAAACCTCAGAAAAACCAAAAGTACAATTAAAAGAAGCATTACAGAACCTATCTGGATATGATGATGATCAAGCTGAGCTAATATCATAATTAAGAAAAATATTTGAGAAGAATAAGCAAGTGAAAAGTTTGCAAAACTCACTGATGTTAGTCACAGAGAAGTTGCAAAGTATCATAACAGAAAAAGTCTAAAAAACTTAGCCTTAAGGAACCTATTGATTAGAGCATGAAGAAGAGAATGAAGAAATATCTCCAAGTTAATTGGGAGATCTTGATGCCTATATTGACCATATGCAATGAACAATTTAAAGGAATAAAGGGCCTAAAAGGACCTTAGGAGAAACATGATGTAAAATGAGCCAATAGTCCTCCATGGGATTAAAATGAGTGATCAGTATCTTGAATAGGTTTTTTAATCCTTTAATGTTGAAATCCATTTGATTGGATAAGTTTGGAGGTCTAATTTGCAATAAAATTTAAGTTAGAATTTAAATTTTTAAATCCTAACGTCTAGTTAGGAAAGGGGGGGAATTAGAGTTTAATGGAGTTTAATGAGTTTAAAGACTTCTAACCGAATGAGATCAGTTTGTGAAGTTATTATATTTTTATTTAGACTGGTTCCAATCCTAAGTTTGTAAGTGCGAAATGATTGTACAGACTGATCCACAAAATGCAGGTTGTACATAGGTTTTGAACAATAAAGAAGAGTTTTACTTGCATTTTTATTATCTTTATTTGATGTTTCATGAACTCCAAGATTGGATAATATTATTAGATTTTCATGAACTCGTTTTTAATCTATTACAAAGTATTTTGATTTAATATTTTGGCCATAAGGCTGACTGTGTCATGACAACCATTGTTTTGATAGGGTTATTGAGGCATGAAATGAGATTGATCCCCATTTTGTGATTAATGTGATTGGGGGATGATTCCTAATATTTTAATATATTTAATTAACCTTATATTATGGAAGTATAACACTTGGATGTAGGGTGATCACCAAAGACTTGATTGATTGCAGGGTTTTAGTAAAAAAATAGAGGTATGGGTATAGGAGTGGTTAATCTACATTCATGAGGGGCACATTAATTTATGACTTTAAGTGCTTGGATATGTTAATTAAATGGTGAATCCACAATTTTTTGAGTCTAGAAAGGCTTGGAGGGTGTGGATTGAAGAAACCCTTGTTTTGTGGGCTTAGGGGTAGCCATTTTGGGGTTTTTGCATTTACATTGATCGAAGGTCCTATTTGACTTGATAAATATTTTTTTTGAACCATTTGGAGGGACTTTTGAAGGTCTGATGTTTTGGGAGTAAGAATGTCCTATACTTGCTTTGGAAAATGACCTATTTTTCTACTTAAAATATGGGCACAACCTAAGATTGGATATATTGGTCCAAAACAACCTATACTGAGGTTGAGATATGTTAAAGAAGGCTGAAAAGGGTATCTTAATACCTTTTTATTTTATCCCATCTTTTGAGAAACTTGTGAGAAAAAACCACTTTTATGTCGTTGGAGACCTACTAGGGAAACAATTAGGCCTAGTAGACATATAAGAGGTTTGGGGTGTTGGGTATTGTGTATAAACCAACAAATTGTTAAATATTGTTGAATCCACCTTATTAAGGTAAAATACAACCATCTTGGTGTTTGGGAAGGTGTGTGACTCAATGATGTGGTATTGGCTACTTGGAAGCATTGAGGTTTAGAAGGCCTAGTGAGGGCGCGAACCTTTCAAACTTTGATTAGTTGGAGTAGGAACTCCACCAACATCCCCCACCTTTGCATTAGTGGCACATCTCCTTTAATACATTGTGAATTTTCTAAAAAAATGTGGGAGAAGTTCATTGCTAATAAGAAATTATCATGGGTTTTCAATAATAATGTGGAACACCTACTAATGGAATGGATAGGTTCCACTCATAATCCTTTAATTTCTCAAATTTGGAGGAAAATTCCCCTGCACCTCACTTGGAGTTTCTAGATAGAAAAGAATAACAAAAAATTTAGGATAATGATTGCATGACTTAGGAGATCTTCAACTCCTTTCATAGGAATCTTAAAGTGAACAATTTGGTCATTGTAACCAACTACCCACATACCCCTCCTTCAATATTTGAGGATAGGATTTCTAGAAATTAGAAAGTTCTAGATAGATATTCTAAATTTGATAACTCAAAAATAATAAAAAGGAGGAATATGGTTTAGAATGTCCCAAGTTAGGGGTAGTTCAATTTTTTTTTAATGAAATAGCCTTGGAGGAAAAGGCACTTGTTCGAGGCATCTTTAGATCAAGCTATGATAAGTTGGTTTTCGCCTATACTGATAATGTGAAAGGTTTTAAAAATAATAAAGCTAAAGTTATGAATTGCCTTTGGGCTATGAAATTTTCCCACTCTAACAAAATCAATGGCCCACACCATTGAATGGTACTCGCTTCTAGATTTCAATGATATTAAAGGTAAGCTTATTCTAGAGTTGTCTATGTCTATGATTGTTGAAGATATTACAAAACATCTCCTTGGGAAAAATAATTTTGAGATCAAACATATTTTTAGGGGAGGGAATAAGGTCTTTGATGTGATGGATAATCTTGGCCTAGAGATGGAAGGAGTTAGATGTTGCAAGGAACTAAGAATATCCCCTAATGGTGTTATTATAACTGATGGTGATGATGATGAATATCAACAAAGAATAGAGGAATACAAGTTTTTAGAAAGGTTATATCAGTTATTATCTGATTTATATTATGTTTCCATATCATTTGTAGTATGATATAAGTCAAGAATGAGTCAAGAAGAAGAAGAAGTGAGATATTGTGAAGATGAAAGACTTAATTGGGCAACATATACAAATCAAACACTACTACAAGCTAATGTTGATATAATTTTTTTGTACAAAACATTTGACTATATCAAGTCGGTAAAGAAGATTAGTTAAGTCGGTAAGCAAAACAATTTTGGCTACCGAGTAGGAAAAGTCCTTCGATAAAAGAAAAAAGGTCATTTGGTAAAAGGAAAAGAAAGTTTCAGTAAAGGAAAAGGAACTCAAGACATTGAACTGAAGGTTTTAGTCACTGCATGAAGTTAACCAAAATTTAGAGAGAGCCACTAAGCAAGGAACAAAAATTAAATACAAGGATCAAAATGACATTTAATGTTGAGCTATGATGAGCTGGAAGATCATGATGATAAGGAAGAGATAGCTAGACAGATCTATGATCAAGAAAATTTAAGGTGATGATCTATGGTATAGATCTAAGTGGAAAAAATAGAAGGAAAAAGTTTTAAGAAAGTTCAAGTTTCGAGGTGATGATAAAACATGTTACCGAGATCTAAATTCAATGAATAAGTTTGTGAAATGAATTGGAAACCTGAGATTAATCAAAGGAAAATGTAATCAAGAAGATTAAGAGGAAAAACAATGTCTATATAAAGGATGAATTTGTATGAATAAATAGGTGGCAAATTGAAGGGTTGATAAGTCATTGACTGATGCAGTGAAGAAGGAAAAGGTGAATTTTGAGTCAATAAAGAATAATTTGATGAAGTGTTGAAGCTAGTGGAAAGTGAAGGATCAAAGTGAAAATAAAGAGTGCAAAAATAATTTGATTATGAAAAGATATTTTTAAATTTATTGGTCAATATATTCACTATTGCTTATTAACATTTGTGATAGAAAAATCTCTTAACCAAGTGGACCTAATAGTCTTATTGTAAAATCCTTGCAAAAGGTAACATTTTGAAGAGTGTTTGAAGTCCTTCAACCAAGACACTCCTTAAAGGGTGAAGATCCTAACAGATCTGAGGCAAATCTCTTGACCAGGTCATATTTAATAGTGTGTACTGTAATTTTTATCCAGAGTGGCTTTTAACTAAGCATACTTCAGAAGAGTATTTCTTTATTGGGTGACAATTCCCACAGTTGTTTTTCCCAAAGTTGGGTTTCCACATTAAATACTAGTGCTATATGTGTTGAATGAATATATTGTGAACATTATTGTTGATTCTTAAAGTTAATTTACTTTTGTTGGTAAATGTTGAATTGTGTCTAATTGAGTTGACATGACCGAGTTAATCCAAGTAAATTGTTTTAAGCTGCATAGAATCAAGGATTACTAATTCACTCCCCTCTCCATAATCAAACAAATGGTTATTTTCCTCATTAATGAGGACTCTAAATTGGAATAATTTTCCTTATAGATATTAAGTGCACAATTGTCGGTCTTTTAAGCCAATCATAACATGATCTGGTGGAGTTTTTTGAACCTAGTCTATACCAAAACCTATGGGTCTATTTTTCTTTTACTCCATCTAGAAACAGTTCCCTCTACCACTATTTTAGACATTAAATAGATAAGGTTGACCATAAAATATGCTATAAGGGTTAGCATAAACTTTGATGGTATGAGCTCCCATCACTTTTGGTTTTTAAATTTCCTTGACCATTTGGAAGGCATGTGTCTCTTTCTGAAGGGTCAAAATCTATACACAAGCATCACCAATATTCTTGTGTAAATAGAAACAAAGGGAACATAATCACGACACTAATGAAGATTACTTCTGAGCCTCAATTTGCAAAGACCTATATTAGAAAGGAAAACAAGGGGCCTAGGTGAGACTATGGTACATTAGGATTTCATGTCCACCACTACCAAAGTGGGAGGAGGGGATCTTCTCACCAGCCAAAAATTGAGGGTTGAAGTAGTTTCTTGGGACCCTTTCTAGGTCAATTTAAAGGAGACAATTTTGATAGAGATTTTGTAGCTGATTGATAGTGCTTGGGATATATTTAGATACTCGTTTCTTTCATAGTCTGTGGAATGATCATGTCTATGATGGGGAAGAGGTTGTTACCTAGGGTTCAAAGTTATTTTGTTATGATTGTACTAACCTAATATATAAGATCAAGGAATTATTGGATAAGGTTGGAGCATTACATGATGAATTCTATAACCTAAGGGCTCAGAGGGAGGATTCACTAAGGAACATGGAATTAATAATCCACTATATATGGAAGTTTATACAAAGCAACACTACTATGAATTGGCACTTTTTCAACAACCATTTTGTGTTACCACTAATCTAGAGCTGTCTAAATTTCTTAGGTAGGTTTTGGATAGGGTGATTCAATGGCCTCCTCCTAGCCCTAACTATGGTCTCTATTGAGGTTGTTGTATTTCCTTAGGGTTTTTTATGGACCTCTTTTGGGATTCTATCTTTCTTCTTCTTTCCTTTCAATCCTCTATTTTTTAGCCATTTAACAACACTTTGTAGGCTGTATGTTTCTCATGTAATTGCCTTGGGTAGTAGTTTGTTCATTGGGCCTAGATTGTAAGGGACAACACCTTTGTTTATCTACTTATTAATAAAAATATATTTCATTAGGCACTTACCATAGCTTCTCTTACATGAAGATTACATACAATAGTATACTCGACATCACACTCTTACATACAGTAGATATTATATTTTTGTTATTTATGATTTTTTATCTAATAAATAAATATATTTATCTATTATATTGCAATTTAATTTTATATTAAGTATCTTTTTGGAGTTAACAAAAATTAAAGAAAAATATTTAAATTTCTTATTGAATCTATCTTGACTATTTTATTCAATGATGAATTGAGTTTAAATACTTTGTTTTGTATTATCTTATATCTAAACTAGAGACATAAAGATACAAATCATGGTATAGTTTAGAATCATCAAGCAAGTTATGTGTAGAGAGATGTGTGACCCATTTATTTATTTATTTGAATCTTTGGTTTTGATTAATTACTTTGTTGACATGTTATAATGTTATTAAAAATCAATGGAGAATAAAATATTATTAAAATACCTTGGGAGGTTTAATCTTGATATTGAGACTTCTTATATGATGACTTTATTGTTTTGACAAGTTTTTCCTCTTTGAAGCTTCTTGTCTAAATCTAAATCTACTATCTCTAAAGGGTAAATTTGGTCTCTTGGTAACGCCTAGAAAATTCTTTTTCTAGACGATTGGTTGTTTGGAGAGTGTCCTATCTCCAAACTTTTGTGGGATGCTCAATTTAGAGATTTTTGTATTAGGATGGTTGACTCTTGGATGGGTGCATATATTGTGGTTGGTAGATAAATTGATGATGTAGATGCTCATCTCACACATATCTCTATAAGTACTTTAGAATACATAAATTCATTAATAAAGGAAATATTCAACAATTTCAAAGTCAATTATGACCAAAGGGACAAGTAAATAGAAGCATTAAAACATATAAATATGAAGGAGAATTAAACATATTTATTTCTATAACTAACCTTGGAAATATTATAGAGAACTCAAAATCGAACTCTACTACCTATGTTCTTCTAAAAATTACATATTTCCTATTTAATAGATCACTTTTATTTCTCATAAAGGCAGTCACTCTATTTTAATTATTTCAGATTTAATAAATTAAATTCCTTGAAAATTTTCTAAGTAAACTTTAGCAACGAGGAGTTAAAAGATCTATGTGAGAAGTCAAAATTAGATAAATAAAGCTTGAATTACATCTTGAGATGTATCAAGATTTGTATTCTCTTAAATATAGTCAATCATATTATATGATTTACTGAATATGAAGACATTGCTCCTTTATAATACATCTTGTCAATGTTTTTTCTTCTTTATCTTTGATTTCTTTTCATAAAGTTTACTAAAATAATATTTTTAATAACATTAAAGTCTAGAAATAATTTTGTGCTCTTACCATATTTTTAAACTTAAAATCTTATATATACTTCTTTTAGATATTCACCCTAATTTTTATTTTCAATTGATTCAATGAATAAATCTTTTATTTCAAATATTTATTTTCCAGATTACCTATTTAAGCCACTTAATTACTATCATTTTTCCACTACCCCTTTCACAAAATTCGACTTGTGCCACTTTTCTGACACATAACTTAGTATTATCTCAGATTTAATTTAATTTTTTCATTTTTTAGATTTTCGGTAGTAGTTCGTTTTACCAATAGAGAGAAGGGAAGAGAAAAGAGGTAAATTAAGAGACAATTAATTTGTTTTAATAATAAGAAAGATGAGGCACGATCTTCAAAATTGAATAATCACAATAAAAGAAGAGTCTAATGCCTAAGAAGTTGGATATTATGTATGAATTCCTTCATCATGTCTTCCGTTTCATTTTGGATGAATATCACTTTTCCCTTCGCAATGCTCATGTAGATGAATTATCCTCCAATACATGGATGCCCAGCCAATAAAATAAATTACTTGATGAATTTCAAAGGAGACATCTTTGATCCCATGGGTCGCCTATCATTGTGGCATGGCTACAATTGTTTCCAATGGATGGCATTCATGGCGACTTCCATTCATGCCATGTCATCCGCCTTGATCTGAAACACTTTTTTCTTTATGGGGAAATACATTTATCATTGTTTAATTTGCAGAATCTTGAGCACCTAGAACTCAGAGAGATTGATTTCAACGGTATTTCAACGGTGTTGAGGAATATTAAAACGTTGCGTCACCTCAATCTTGCAGGAGGTGTTGATTTTCTACTGGAGAGTAGGAGGTTTGCGGAATGGGTACAAAATATGAGAAGCTTGAAGTACCTAGCTATGATGAATCATGCCAATCTTTCGATTGAAAATGAACACTAAGATAATGCCCTCAACAGCCTCTCTAATCTTAGCGAGATTCACCTTTCTAATTGTGGACTTTTAGGTACAATACCTTCTCTCCTGAACCTCACTCACTCATCCCATCTCCATCTTTCATTCAATTCATTTTATTCCCCATTTCCATCTTGGTTTCACAATGTTAGAATAACGTTTATTCACCGTATTGGTAAATGAGCGTTTATTATGCATTCTAGAGTTCTCTTTAACAGTAATATATAAAACTCCAGACTTTCTCTGTCGTAGTAGTTGTAGAATTCTCTAGAGGCTACATAAAGATTGTAAATAATGCTGCCTCCCATACAATGTGTGTCACAAAAATAGCAGTGGTCTGATTAATACATATCATAATTTCTTAGGGTGCTCAGCTGCTCTATTCTATTCTATTATTTTACTACTCTATTTTACTTTGTTATAATATCACACTCTATTGAATTTTTTACTATTGTTTCTGTTGTTCAATATGGTATCAGAGCATATTTAGATCTTGGGAAGTGATATATATCTTTTAGTGCGAATTTTATTCTGCATGGTATAATTTGGTAATGAGTAGCATTGGCAATTTGTGGAAGCAAGTGAATAATATTGTAACAAAGGGAGAAATACAAAAACAAAAAATTGGTAAGAAATTTTTATTTTCCTTTTCTTTTTCTTGGTGTTAAAGATCTTGAAGTGTGTTTTATTCTCATCCAAAAAAGAGGGAATTTAACATTATGAATTCTCTTGGTACTACTTTATCCATAGTAATATTAAATATGAAAATTTATTATGATTAGGTATCTCATATAAAAATTACTCCAACTCTTCAAAATTGTTATGAGATTAGATCAGTAAATCTTGGAAAAGATCAAGAAAATTGGGATGAATGAGATAAAAAGGAATCAACATTAATCAAGTTTAAACTTTCAGAAGAAGTTTTCCCAAAAGTTTGCAATGAAAGAAGTGGAGTCAAAGTATGGGATATTTTGAAAAAATTATATCAAAATTTAACTGATGTATGGATCTTATCTCTCACCATAGAGTTATATAATATGATATTATCAAGTTCATAAGAATTAGCCCCTCATCTAAGTAAATCAAAGGAAAAGAAAAATGAGCTTTCTTCTCTTAGAAAGGATATATAATATAAAGATTTTGTGCAAATAATATTACAAAGTCTTCAAGGATCTTATCAGTCATTCATAAGGGGATTAGATACTGTGGATAGATTTAAAATTATTAAATCTAAAGAGTTATGTACTAAATTAGTGCACGAAGAAACGTATCTAATTAAGGAAAGAGAAACATTTAGTGATGAATCTCAAGCATTCATAATGAACGCAAAATAGTTTTATACAAAGTAACATGATAATCAATCTAAAGAAAGAAATTGGAAGTGCAAAAATAAAGTATCTCATCTACATATTTTAATAGAAGTAAATGGTAATACAATTATTGTGGAAAAATGGGTTAGAAGGTAAATGAATGTTTCAAAAAGAATAGAGATACAAATAAGAAGACAAATAAGTCTACAAAGTTTGTTAATCCTAAAAGAAATGATTTTTGTCTTTCACTTAAAGAAAATAAATCTTTCAAGGATGATTGGGTTATTGATTCTGGTGCTACGCAACACATGTCTCATAATAAGTGTTTCTTTGTGGTGAATGATCAGGAAAATACTATACACTTATCATTTAGCGTGGGGTTCTGAGGTTTGCTCGTCAAGCATTTTTGAGTTGACTCATTAATAATTTCCCTAGGTTGACTCATTAATTATTTTTGAGGGTTAACTTGTCAATGAACATAAGTCTTGTTAAATTGGCTTATGGTTAGGGTTTTATATAATGATAATTTTGTAGCTTCTTGTAATGGTATTAAGTTGGAAGGGATTGAAGATTGTAATAGGCATAAAATTATGAGCTAATAATATTCGCCTCTCTATTTGGTGGACATAGTCCAGGATCAGGTGATCCACATTAAATATTTGTGTCTTCTTATTCTACTTTGGTGTATTTTATTTCTTTGTATTCTTGGTTATATTTACATGTAACTATTAGATTTTTGTTTACTAATCCTAACAAGTGGTATCAGAGTGAGGTTGTTTTAGTTATCCTCTGTAGGAAGGTCTCACAATTGAGTTAGAGTAATAGAAGACAAGAGTAGGTTGAAGGTTGAGAAGTGTAATGGGAAGAAATTTCAGTTATGGAAAATGTAAATGGGGGACTATTTCTATTAGAAGGATTTATGGAAGCCATTGGGAGGAAAATCCAAGAAAGAACTAAATATTTCACATGACGATTGGGATATTTTGGTCATAATGGCACTTGGTAGTATTTGTTTGTGCATACCACAATTGTTGGCATTTAATATTATAAAATAGAAGACAACTAAAGAGTAGATGGAAACCCTAGCAAAGTTGTATGAAAATCGTTCCTCTTCGAATAAGGTATTTCCCATGAAGCACTTATTTAATATGAAGATGGTAGAAGGTGTGTCTATTGTTAATCATTTAAATGAGTTTAATACAATTATTAGTAAATAATCTTCTATAATTGTAAATTTTGATGAATAAATTAGGGCTCTTTTGACTTTGTGTTTTATTCCTAAAAGATGGAATGGCTTGGTAATGACTGTTAGTAACTCTATTTCTAGTTCAAATACCCTAAAATTTGATGATGTTGTTGGTATTATTCTGAGTGAGGAAATTCATAGGAAAATCTTAGGTAGATCCACATCAATAAGTGTTTCAAACACATAAAGTAGGGCCAAATAAATGGAGAGAGGAAATAATTCTATAAATCATGGAAAATTATGATGAAAATCAAAGGAAAAGAGGTCTCAATCCAGAGGACCAAGAGATTGCTAGTATTGTGGGAAACCAAGTCATAAGAAGAAATATTGATGGTCTTAGAAGAATGATGAAAGAGATAAATGAGAATGAAATATGGAGGAAAATGTGGTAAGTAATAAATCCGAAGATGATGTTTTTCTTCGTTCCCTAAAAAATTGTGATGATTCATGGGCTTTAGATTTAGAGGATTCATTTTATGCTACACCCCATATAAGTTATTATCTTAATTATGTCTAAGGAGATTTTGGGCTAGTTTACTTGGGAGATAATGAACCCTATTAGATTATTGGAAAAAGGAAGAATTAAGACTAAATTGTAGAGTGGGAATCATTGGCTACTGCAAGAGGTAAGGCATGTTCCAAGGTTGAGTAGGAATTTAATTTTAGTGGCACAACTAGATGATGAGGGTTGCATAGTTACTTATAATGATGAAAATTAGAAGGTATCAAAAGGTTCCTTAGTAGTAGAAAAAGGTGTAAAAGTAGGCATCTTATATCTTTGTACAACTCATATTGTTCCTTCATCTTTAATCGTTACAGAGAAAAATCAATGTTTAGGAATAGTTACTGTAGTTGAGTAGGAAGAGCATCAAGCAATCATTGTAGATTTTGAAACAACACTATGGAACAATAGACATGGGCACATGAGTGAAAAAGGTATGAAATTACTTCATTCAAATAATTTTTTACCAGGTCTAAAATGTGTCAGTATGAATTTATGTTAAAGTTATGTGCATGGAAAGTAAAAGAGAGTTAGTTTTTTGAAGAGTGGGAAGGAAAAGAAAAATGAAAAAGTAGAGTTTATACATACAAATGTATGGGGACTAACTTAGGTATATTCTCTTGGAGGATCTTTGTATTTTGTTACATTCATTGATGATGCAGCTAGAAAAGTATGGATTTATTTCCTTAGAAAGAAATATGTTGTATTTGAAATTTTTTAAAATTGGAAAATCTTGGATGAAAATGAGTCTGGTTTAAGACTAAAATGTCTCAGATGTAATAATGGTGGTGAGAATTGTACTAAAGAGTTTGAACATTATTGTTTGTCTAATGGTATTCATAGTCATAAAATAGTTTCAAGGACTCCTCAATAAAATTGTAAGAAGTAGGGATGTCATATTTAATGAGAAAGTGGTGTACAAAGATCTATTGCAGTAGCATGAGAAGAAAGAAAATGATTATGTAGTGCTAGATGATACTTCATAAGATGATGTTCTAGTTGTCCCTCATGCTCGACGACAACAACAACATCAAATACCACAAACTCTAATGAATGTTAGATGGTCAACAGGGCTAAGTAGACCTCCTAAAAGGTTCTCTCCCTCTTTGTATTCTATTTTATTAACAAATTTTGGTGAACCAAAAATATATGATGAAGCTATGCAGGTAGATGCAAAGGTTCAGTGGTAGCATGCCATAGAAGAAGAAATGGACTCTTTGCTGAAAAATAAAACTTGGACATTATGTAAGTGACCTACATGTATAATGGTCTTACAAAATAAATGGGTTTATAGGTTGAAAGATAAAGATGGAGGTAGGAAAATATTTAAAGCCATGTTAGTTGTAAATGGATTTGCATAGAAAAAGTGCATTAATTTTGATGATATTTTTTCTCCTTGATTTTTAAAATGATTTCGATCCTTACTATTTTAAGTATCGTGGCTACTAAAGATTTGTATCTAGAACAACTTCATGTTAAACTAAATTTTCTGCATGGTGATTTGCAAGAAGTATATATGGAACAACCATAGGGATTTGAGGTCAAAGGTAAGGATAATTTAGTGTTTAGATTGAATAAAAGTTTATATGGCTAGAAGCAAACACCTTGACAATGGTACATTTTATTTGATAGCTTTATGACTGAGCATGGCTACAGTTTGTGTCATTTAGACCATTGTATTTATTTTAATAGGTTTGATAATGATAAATACATTATTTTGTGTTCATATGTTGATGATATGCTTGCATTAGGGTCTAAGATGGATCATATTAAGGGGCTGAAACAACATTTAGCACATTATTTTTCTATGAAGGATTTGGGGACTGAAAAACAAATCCTTGGTATGAAAATTTGTAGAGATAGGAAGAATAGAAAATTGACTCTATCTCAAGTTGATTATGTTCAAAAGGTGTTGCAAAGATTTCATATGGAGAATACAAATGATGTCAGCATATCTTTGCCTAATGATTTGAAATTGACTAAGGAGATGTTTCCAAAGACACAAGAGGAGGAAGACAAAATATCAAAGGTACCATATGCTTCAGTTGTAGGTTATTTAATGTATGTCATGGTATGTACTAGATCAGATATTGAACATGTTGTAGGATTTGTTAGAAAGTGGGTATTTCTAGGATCATGGTATGCCAAAAAGTGGCGATGTGAAAAAGAAGTCTTGATTGATAGACTCTTTGAAAAACAACTATTACTTTCAAACAATATAAGATTTTTGAAATCTGAAATATACATCACATTCTATGCTTAACCTAATACAATAATAATAAATAATTATTTCAACTAGATGAAGTTTAGACTGAGTTAAGGTGGTCAGATACAAGATTTTTTATATTTGAGAAAATTTGTAGCAGAAAAATCATAATTAATTATTTTCTTAGAAAAAAATACAAACCAATATGCATCACATTCGGACATGAGTCTACTACTTTTATCTAGAATATTATTAAAAAAATTATGATTTGATTTTGTTTAATGTGGTTAGACATACACCTACTTGTTATCTTTCTAGTCCTAATTGATAGACTTATTGAAAAACAGCTATAACTTTCAAACTGTATAACATTTTTGAAATCTAAAATATGTGTCACATTCTATGATTTTCCTACTATAGGGAAAAAAAATTTAAAAAAATCAATTTGATAAAGTTTAGACTGAGTTAACGTGAACAGACACGAGAGTTTTTGTATTATGGAAATGTTGTAGAAGAAAAAACATAATTAATTATTTACTTGGAAATAAATTACAAAAAAAAAGTGTCACATTCAGACATGAGTCTACTTCTTATATCTAGAATCTTGTAAAAAAAATTATCATTTGACTATGTTTAAGGTGGTCAGACATACACCTAGTTCTTATTTTTTGCTGAAATCATCTTACTACTACATTTAAATTTAAAATTTTCAACATATAGAATAATTATTTTTCAAAAAAGGCCTAGTATCTTAGAAACTAAATTTTCTACAAACTCTCTTCATACATATTTTTGATATAATATTTATAACTTGTTCATTTTTTTATGTCAACTTGCCTAAACCTGAATTTTTGAATTTTCATTGCCACTTAAGGGCCTAGTTTGGTATTCCATGACCCTACACATACCCAGGTATATGAGTCATCCTAGAATAGAACATTGGAATGCAACAAAATGGATTCTCTGATATTTGAGAGGTACACCCAACAAATATTTATATTATGGGGGCACTACTACTGATTTAAAAGGCTATGTTGACTTAGATTTGGTAGCAAATTTGGATATTGGGCGAAGTACTATAGGTTATGTATTTAGTGTTGGTGGGACAATACTGAGTTGAATTTCTCAATTGGAGAAGGTGAATTCTTTATCCACTACAGAGGAAGAGTATTTTTCTTCTATAGAGGGAGCTAAGGAGATTATATGAATATAATATTTAATGGAAGACTTAGGAGACTCACAGACTAAAAATTATTTATTTATAAATAGGTAGACTTCCATTCATCTTGCAAATAATTATGCCTTGCATTCGAAGGCCAAACACATATAGTTGATGTATACATTAATTCAATTAATTTTGGATGGTGGACAACTAAAGATAGAAAATATACATATAGATGAAAACACAATAGATATGTTTACAAAGGCAGTTGCAAGGGAGAACCTAAAATCCTCTTCAGCTTGAGTTGTTCTTCAAGATTGGAAATAATAAAAATAACATCAGAGTCCAGGGTGTGTAAATCCAGTGGGAGCTTCAGAGGTAGCAGTGTTGCTACATGATTAGTCTCCAAGTGGGAGGTGGTTTAGTGTGGAGCCTGATCAGTCCACAAGTGGGAGATTGTTTATTTCTGGTGACCGATCAAGAAAGTACTATACATTCATCGTTTACCATGGGGTTTGGGGAAATGCCTAAATTTTTTGGGGGGGATTAACTCATCAAGCATTTTTTAGTTGCCTTGTGTATCATTTCCCTAGGTTGACTCATCAAGTATTTTTCAGGGTTAACTTGTTAACTGACATAAGCCTTATTAAATTGTCCTAGATTTAGAGTTTTATACAATGATAATTTTGTAGCTTCTTGCAGTGGTATTATGTTTCAAGAGATTGTAGATAGTAATAGGCTGAAAATTAATGGAAAATAATATTGGACTCTCTGTTTGGTGGACATAGCCCAAAATTGGGTGAACCATGTTAAATCTTTGTGTCTTGTTGTTTTAATTTTGTGTGTTTTATTTCTTTGTATTATTGGTTATATTTGCATGTAACTTTCATATTTTTTTCTACTAACCCCAACAATAAAAAAAATTTCAATGAATAAGTGAAAGTAGTGAAGAGAAAATATATTTGTGAAATAATAGTACTTTAGAAGTTAAAGATTTTGGAAATGTCAAAGTTGATAATCTGGTGTGTTAAAAAATGTGAAGTTAGTTCCTGAATAGAAAATGAATCTACTTTTTGTATCTCAAATTGAAAATCAAGGGTATAAAATAGAGTTCTACAATGATAAATATTTAATCAAAGATATGAATGATAATTATAGAGTGATAGCCATTGGTAAAATACAGAATGGATTATATCAATTTCTAGAATTTACTTCTAATAAGGGAGATGCAAATTTGTGTACTATTGCCAAATATGATTATATGAGTAGGTTATGGCACAAAAGAATGGAATATATAAACTATCAATGTCTCAGACTTATGGAGAAACTAAATATGGTGCATGGGACTCCCAAAATCTCACCAAGACATAAGATATGTGAAGGATGTGCAATGGGAAACCAACATGGGGAAATTTTCCCACAAAGTAAATCATGGAGGGAAAGAACTACTCTACATTTGGTTCATAGTGATGTAATGGGTCCTTTTAGGAAACCTTCAATTGAAGGATCAAGGTATGTTCTCACCATTATAGATGACTATACTACAAGAATTTGCATGTATTTATTACAAAAGAAGGAAGAAGTGTTTCATAAGTTTAAAGAGTTTAAAGATTTGATTGAAAAAAAAGTGGAAAATCTCTAAAGAGAGTAAGAAAAAATAGAGGGACTAGGTATATAAATAAAGCCTTCTTTGATTTTTTTAAAGAGCACGGCATAAAGAAAGAATCATCTTTTTCTTATTCACCCCAACAAAATGGGGTAGCTGAAAGAAAAAATAGAACTATAGTATAAATGACTAGGTATATGCTTCAGTCTAGAAATATAGATGCTAAATTTTGGAGTGAAGCGGTTCATAGTGCTATATATATCCTGGATAGAACACCTACTAAGGAAATGTTGAAGATAACATCAAAAGAGGCATGGAGTGGAAGAAAGTCTACCATGTCCCATTTTTTAGTCTTTGGTCATAATGCATATGCTCACATTCTTGATAAAAGAAGGAGAAAACTTTAAAGGAAAATTGAGAAGTGCATATTGATCAGGTATAGTGAGGAGTCAAAAAGATATAGGTTATACAATTTGTAAAAAAATAAAAATCATACCCAAAGAAATGTACGCTTTGATGAAGATGTTAAGAGTGATAATCCTCCTACATTATCTTACTTTCTAATATTGATTGAATAAGATAAGTCCACTTCTACTAATGATCAAAATCAAGGTGTGCAATCTTCTGCAAGAGGAGAAGGGACTCAAGTTGAAGAATCAAGTGAAAGCGGTGATGAGAATACATGAAACACTAGAAGCATTCAATAAATTTACCAAGAAGGTCTTCCAAATATGTTTACTAACTATGCTCTCATGCCTAAGGTGATGCAAGTTGACACTCCAAGCACATATGAAGAAAAAAGGAAAAGATGAATTGGAAGCAACTATGCAAGATGAGTACATTTTTTTGATGAAAAATGGAACTTGGGAATTAACAATACTTTCAAAAGGAAAAAATGTGGTTGGTTGTAAGTTGACCTATAGAAAAAATTTCACCTTAGATGGAGCTATTGAAAGACATAAAGAAAGGTTAGTGGCTAAAAGTTTCTCACAAATAGAAGGTATAGACTATATTTAAACCTTTTGTCCAATTACTAAAATGACTTCAATTTGTACAATAGTTTCTTTAGCTGCAAAGTTTAGTTGGAAAGTTTTTCAAATGGATGTAAAAAGTGTTTTTCTACATGGCGATTTAAAAGAAGAAATTTATATACAACAACCACTAGGATTTGTTAAAGTTGGTGAAGATAATTTGGTGTGTACATTAAAAAAAAAATTATATGGTATTAAGAAAGAACCAAGGTCGTGGTACTCCAGAATAAATGAATACATTATAGATGTAGGATTTCAAAGAAATAAAGTTGATCTAGATGTGTATGTAAAATATAGTGATGATAAAGTTGTTAATATTGTATTATATGTGGATGACTTGATCAATATGGGAGATCACACACATAATATTGAAATAAGCAAGGATCAACTTAAGAAATCTTTTTAAATAACTAATAGATAAGGTTTATGCACTATTTTTTGGGTATACAATAATGGCAAGAAATAGGAAGAATCATACTTTCTCAAACTAAATACGCTCTTGATTGTAAACCATATACTACACCATGTGAAGTAGGATTAAAACTAAGTTCTAACTCTACTGAAAACAAGGTGGATGGAAAAATGTATAGACAACTTGTTGGAAATCTTTTGTATCTTACTTAACTAGACTAGACATTTCATATGTAGTTGGTATTGTATCCAAGTACATGGCAGATCCGCATATTGAATATTGGAAAGAATCCTAAAGAATACTAAAATACATTAAGGGCACTTATTAGCTTGGCATTGAGTGCAAATATGGAGGAGAGCCTACTCTAGTTGGATATACAAATTCTGATTATGCGAGTGACATTGATAATAGAAAAGAAACTTCAAGGTACAAATTTCATCTTGGACCAGGACCACTTTCTTAGAGAAGAAAGAAGCAATCAACAGTGTCACTTTCATCTATAGAGACTGAATATATTTGTTCATCAAAGGCATCTTAAGAAGCATTGTGGCTTAGAAGACTACTTGAAGACACACACCATCCACAAGATGCTCCTACTATAATATTTTGGGACAACCAAAGCACTATTAAGCTAGAAAAAAATCTTGTATATCATGCCAAGTCCAAGCATATAGAAGTGCATCATCATTTTGTTTGAGACCTAACTGAAAGTCAAGTGGTGGAGCTCCAATTTTCTGGAACAGAGGATCAAGTTGCTGATATATTTACAAATGCATAATCTATTGTAAAAATTTTCAAATTTGAAGATCTATTACAGCTCAAGAAGGTTTCTATCCTCTCTAAATAAACATTATAGGAGTTCTTAGAATAATATTTATTCACCCTATTGGTAGATGAGCATTTATTATGCATTCTAGAGATCTCTTTAATAGTATTGTAGAAAACTCCATACTTTCTCTATTGTACCTATTTGTAGAATTATCTAGAGGATCCATAAAACATATAAATAATGAAGCCTCCCCTTCAATGTGTGTAACAAAAATAGTGGTGCTCTAATTAAGACATATAATAATTTCCTAGTGTGTTCATTTTCTCTATTCTATTATGTTATTTTACTACTTTGTTTTACTCTGTTATGCTATCACACTTTATTTTTTTTGTTCAATACAAAATGTCTCCTCCTTGGCTTCCCTTGATCTATCTTGGTGTGATCTTAATGGTTCCATCGCTTCAAACCTTTTAAGTCATTTAAGCCTTAAAAACCTTGACCTATCACATAACCAATTGAAAGGAAGCCTTTATTTCACTCAATACGAGTCTTCCTTAATAGACAACCTTAACCTCCAATGGAACAATTTAAACGAAATAATTCCTCTTTTTTTTTTTTGAACTTTACAGAACTTGAGAATTTTCTTTTGGAAAACAACTACTTAACATGAGATGTACCTCCCTTTGGATCTTCCTTTGGGAAAGTTTCACCACTTTCAAAAATTGATCTCTCCCAAAACAAATTGATAGGCAATATACCACCCTCTATCGGTTGTCTTCCTCTATTGAGAAGCCTTAATCTACAGCATAATTAGCTCTCTTGGAAAAATACCGGGTACCCTTTTAAAGCTTGCTAGATTAGAAGAGTTGTTACTTTCTTCCAATAATTTAAAAAGGACACTTTCTCTTTTTTTGATGGATAACTTAACTCACCTTCGAGAATTGAGCCTTTCTAACAATATCTTTACAAAAAGAAATTCTCCAATTTGGATTTACTATTTCCCCATCTGAGGTACCTAGGATTGAGATATTGCAATATTGAAGGAGATAATCCTTCTTTTAAGTCTACTCAATATTCACTTGACGACATGGACCTCTTAGATAACAACATTGTAGGAGCCATTCTGACATGGACATGGGATCTTCCAGCTCTTATTGTGCTCATTCTTTCAAATAACTAGCTTCAAGGGTCTCTACCCTCAGTAATATCCACAGACTTCTAAATGGTGGTCTTGAAAATAAACAAATTACAAGGTTCTCTTCCATCTTTCAAGAGGGGTAATAAAATACCCATGTTTTTATTTGATGTGTTAGAGAATAATTGTAGTGGATTCGTACCTCCTAGAATGTATGTTGATTTTTAACTTTTGTCAAGCAATAATCTGACTGGAATTTCATGTTCATTCTGCACAAATACAAGTCAGATTCAATTTATGAACTCGTCAAAGAACGATCTGAGGGGAACCATTCCTAAAAATTTGGGGCGATGTAACGATATGGGTATTTTAAATTTGGCTTAGAATTATTTGCAGGGGGAGATACCAGAGAAATTAAGAAATCTGAGGCATCTTGGTACACTTAATCTCTATGGCAACAATTTACGAGGTACCGTTACTTCATCAATTATAAATTGAACATAGTTACAAGTATTTGATGTAGGAAGAAACAAAATTCAAGGATACATACCAGTTCTCATCTGAAAGATGAGTTATCTTTGAATTATGGGATTGGCTTCAAATAAATTTTAAAGCACTGTTCTTGCCTTCCTACTTGAGTTGAAGTTTCTACAGATCTTAGATTTATCCCACAATTGTTTATCAAGGACTACTCCTAAAAATATGGGAATGCTAGATGCTATGGTCCATGAATTACATAATGATGAAAGAGAGTTTGGTTGGTCTATCAGAGCTTATTATGGTTTTTAGCTTTATGAATTCTTGATTCTGACTCAAGTTACCATTTGGGTTAAAGAGCGAACAATTTCATATAAAAAGATATTCAAGGAATTTAGATTTACTGACCTATCTAACAATAGGCTATCAAAAAATATTCCTTCATAAGTAGGTCTGCTCAAGAATCTAAATGCTCTGAACCTTTCAATAAATGATTTGAGTGGTTCCATTCTGTAATCTCTTCAAGACCTGGATGAACTAGACACCCTAGATCTATCAACAAACAAATTGTCTGGAAAGATTCCATCAAAACTAGTTTGGAACCTCACTTTCCTTGATTTTTTCAATATTTCAGACAACTTCCTTTTCGGTTTGATACCCCAAGGAAAGAAACTTTCAACCTTTGAGGCTTCTTCTTTTGGAGGAAATCTAGATCTACATAGACCTCTGCTAGAAAATAGAACTAAAGAAAGTCACAAAACATTAGATAAAAGAGACATAAGGATAGAGGTAGAGGTAACATGGAAAAGGAAGAAGATGATGAAATGACATGGTGGAAGTATCAATGGGATTGAGTTGTGGGGTGGGATTTGTCACTACAATTGTAGTGTTGTGATTCAAAATTAGATGGAGATACAAATATTTTGATTGTTTAGATAGTCTTATGTCACTTCTCTTTGGAAGGTGGCATTGAAACTTTTTTATGTTCATACATAAATTCTCTAAAATAAAATGTTGAAAAAAAAAATAAAATGCAATCTCTTACATGTAATGTTATATATAAGTAGTGGAATGTTTGAACATCAAAAATTAGTTTTACAGTAGAGGTGCTTACTGAATTTATTTGTTAAAAAAATTCCACTTTCAATGTGAAGCTAAAAGTTATTTTATTTTATTAAGACTTATTTTAATTATTATGTTCATTAATCCAAGAGGCTTCCTATAGTGGCATCATTCATCAATGTAAACATTTAAGTATGTTTAAAAAAATTTATGTTTGTTTGAGTGTTTTATGGTGAGTTGGCAGAGTGGTGAGTTGGTAGATTGGAATATGTATGACTTGTATAATAGATAGAGTGGCCCATTTCTATGAAAATTACTACCAACTTTTCATTCTCCCCAGATTTACAATTGACTTTGTCGTTACAATCAATAAAATAGGTTGCATTACTTGTTTATGTGTTTTACGTGCAAGAAAATTGATATTGCATCAAGCATTGTGCATTTTTTATGGTTGTGTAACTTTTACCCGGAATCCAATTAATGCATACACTAACATTCACAACTATGCATTTAAAGAAAAAATAATAAATTTGTAGAGTAATGCTCAAAAATATGTTGTGACGGTTTCATAGATATCCAAGAGTCCTACTAAAATGGTGGTGGAAGGCCATTTGTTTCATCAATATGAAACTAATATTTTGACAGAAGATAGATGTATAATTAACAAATAAGAAACATGGATAAAGAAGAAAATATTGATGCATTTCCACTTAAAAAACAAGCCTTCTAGAGTGTCTATAAATTTGCAAGGAGGGTCTGTAAATTGACAACAAGAGAAAATAGGTAGTGAAATTTGGGAAGGATTTGATATTGTAGGAAGCTAAGTTTTGAGGAGGTGAATGTGAATCTACAAGAAGTGAGATTCAGTCAAGACTCCATTTTCCATTAGTTAA
Source organism: Chamaecyparis obtusa (assembly GCA_027943335.1). Classification (NCBI taxonomy): domain Eukaryota; kingdom Viridiplantae; phylum Streptophyta; class Pinopsida; order Cupressales; family Cupressaceae; genus Chamaecyparis; species Chamaecyparis obtusa. Next base: position 53,209 of record BSBK01004987.1, on the reverse strand, counting down.
CCCAGGATTATGAGTGTAGTATTAAAGAAAATACTAACTTTAGTAATGACTTTTCGCTAGATGAAACCTTGAATTTTATACCGAACACATCATCTGTAAGATTGCTTTGCCAACAATTGAAGGCCATTTGTTTCATCAATATGGCAATGCTAGTGGAAGACCATTTATTTCAGATTGAGTATAGGTATTTTTAGATGCTTACACAATCATAATGAGTTAAAGCACCTTGTTTGAATTTATAATCTTTCCTTGGTGTTTTATTTTAAATTTGGATATGAGAAGGTATCCTATTTGTATTTTGTCCTCTAGTCCAAGTGGGGGGAAAACTTATATTTGTAATTTCTTGATAAGAAAATTAGTTTATTCCTCCTCAAGAGTCCACCTTGACACTTTGCACACACCTATTATGAATGATGGTATTCATAGATTGGTGAGTTAGTAACTACTCTCCTCATCTCTATTTAAGAGATGCTCCTCTCTCATTTCTAGCATAAGGTGAAATTATTGTAACTAAGAAACTCTCTCTCTCTCTCTCTCTCTCTCTCTCTCTCTCTCTCTCTCTCTCTCTCTCTCTCTCTCTCTCTCTCTCTCTCTCTCTCTCTCTCTCTCTCGCACACACATTTTAGGCTATGGCCTCATTCATAATGTCACAAGGGGTTTTCTTTTCTTTCACCTTTCGAAATATTTGTCTCATTGTGCAGATCTTGGAGCATCTTGATGGTTTTGATAAGATCTTGAAGCTCTCTCTTTCATTATGTTAATGGTAAAATACTTCCTTTTTCTTCACTCACTTGGATTCTTTCCTTAAGTTCATTTCATTTTTTGTATATTCCTAACATGGTGTCACAGCTAACTAATCCTTGTTTTGTTTGCATGAAGGTTTCATTTGAAGGATATCTTGTTTGTTTAACCTTTGTTCAAGGTTTTTCATTTTTGCAGATCTGACATTATTTCTAACTCTCTTTAGAAGTTTTTGAATTTTTTTTTCTGGATGGTTTAACGCAAAATCTAAGGCTATTAATCTTCATTTTAAGTTTTGTTTAACTAGATCTAACAAGCACCCTCTGTCGGGAGACCGCAAGGGCTTGCATTTTGTTCATTTGTTCTTTACTAATTCTCTATAGGCTATTCCAATTTATTTTGATTTCTCTGACTGTGTTGCTACAAGATCTATTTTATTTCTTCTTTTGATCTTTTATCTCTGCCCCATTTTGTTATTAAATCTCTAGAGTTTTTTTTTAAAATACTTCTATTTATATATCTCCATTTGCTGTTTTATATTACATTCGACTTGTTATATTCATTTTTTATTACTTAGAATACAATAAAGACTACTTTTAAACTATTGTTTAATATCTTTGTTTATCTTTATTTGCTGCTTAAATATATTGTTGTTTAACATTTCATTTATCTTTCTCTTTGTATCCTTTCCTTTTGTGTTTCTTTTTGTCTCCTTCCAGGGCTCCTTTGCTACCAACTTCTCCAACCCTCCACACTACCTTCTTTTCTCCTCCTTGCGTAAGAGGTGTTATGTTTTTTATTGGAATCACCTTAAATATTGTTTGTTATTTATTTATTTTTAACCCCTTGCGTGCACGTATTCAGCCACACAAAGTGCATTATGTTCATGCATTTGTTTATTCTCTATCTTTTGTGCTTGCATTTGCCTCTACCCTCTTCTTTTCTCTAATATTTCAATTTTTAAAATTATTTTGGTTCTTGCATTTCTATTTTTTCTTTATATTTTTAATTATTAGATCTAAATGTTTTATTATTATTATTCTTCCTGCACTTACCGTTCTTCTTGAAGGTTTCTACCTTTATATTGATATTACTATTGCTGCATCTTTGTTAACAAACTATCCTCTCTACTACTCATCATCATTGAACTAGTTGAACTTTTTTAATACCTTTGAAAATAAACAAGAAACTTATTTGCATTCAAAAGAATGATAGAAACTCCCTCTCATCCAACTGGGCTGAAAGAATGCTTGAAGATGACTATATAGAGGAGGAAGAAAGATTAATGGATATAGAGTTTCCTGAGGAAGCACCAGAGATCAACTTTAGCCCTAAGGAACTGACAAGATTCAAATCCAACAAATGATACACTAAAAAGTCCGCAGAACATCCCAACCTCTCATTAGGAGTTATGAAAATAGATTGCAAAATTGCTCTAGACTGTGGTTTAGTGAAAAAGAAAGGGAGAGGCAGGAAGTCTATAGCCATTCTTAGAGAGGAAACCGGAGAAGAACACGATCAAGCCAAGATAACAGCATATTTGAATGTAGGGAAGGGGAAGTTCCTTGCCAAGTTCCAATGAGACTCCTATCTTGGAATGTTAGGGGTCTCAATGCCCCTAACAAACAGCGGTTGGTTAAACGTTGTATATGGTCATGTAAAGTAGATGTCATTTTTCTCCAAGAGACTAAAATGAGTAAGGATCAACTAGACTCTTTTCTCTTATCCTTAAGCGACTGGAAAGCCTCATCGGTGGATGCAATAGGATCTTCAGGAGGTATGGCAATATTATGGAATCCCAGATCTTCTTATTATTCACACATTTTAGATTCAATGAATTGGATGGGCGATAAAATTCATAGTACACAATCAAACTTAAGCACATTTGTTATCAATGTTTATGGTCCCACCTTGAGAAGAAGAAAACTGGAAATTTGGGAGGAAATTAGCAATAGGTTTCTTTCTTTGAATGTGGGCAATTGCATTATGGGTGGAGACTTCAATGCCATTTCACATGCATCTAAAAAAATAGGTGGATCTCAAAGATCATCTCAGTCTCAAGTAGACTTTCAGGAATGGCTTCAAAGGGAGGACCTTATGGAAATTGATTTAGAGAATGGAACTTATACTTGGTCCAACAGACGATTGGAGGTCGACAATATATTAGAAAAGCTAGATAGGTTCCTCTACAAAGGAGATATTTCCTCCTTCTCTTTCGACTTAAAAGCTTCTATTTATTCCTTTTCAGGCTCGAACCATTTTCCCATCTATTTGGATATAGTCGATGAGAACAAACCACACAAATGCCCATTTAAATTTGAAAACATGTGGCTTAAGGAAGAGAACTTCTCAGAGTTGATCCAGGAGTGGTGGTCAGAGATAAAGGTCAAAGGATCCAAACTTTTCTGTTTTGTCTCAAAGCTCAAATTCATCAAACAAAATCTTCTGATTTGGAATAGGACTCATTTCAAAAATATTTTTTCTTCAAATGAGGAATTAGAAGTGAAACTATCAGCCTTAAACAACGAGATTATGCAAAATGGGCTAAACCAAGAATCATCTCTGGTAGAAAAAAATTTACTCAAGGATTTGGAAGATGTGCTCAACAAAGAGGAGATTTTTTGGAAATAGAAATCAAGGGAAAATTGGTTAGCAACAGGGGATAAAAATACTAAATTCTTCCACTCTAGTACCAAATGCTGAAGAAACACAAATAGGATTCTCCAAATCACCAACCTTGAGGGATCCACAACGTCGGACCAAAAAGAGATCCAAAAAGAATTTGTACTATTTTTCTCAAAACTTCTGAATAATTCAGATAACTCTCCTCTAACATACTAGCAAGAATTACTTAACAACATTCCCAAGATCCTAACAGCGGAGGATAATCAAAATCTAATGAGAGCATTCTCAGAAGAGGAAATTTGCCAAACTTTATCACAAATGGCCCCAGATAAAGCCCCAGGTCTGGATGGTTTTCCTCCCAGTTTTTTTCTTCATTGCTGGAAGGTGTTTGGCAAGGAATTCACTGCAGCCTTGGAAGCAGCCAAATCCTCAGGTAGATTCCTAACTGAAATCAATAACACTTTCATTGCTCTCATTCCAAAAAAAGAAAATGATAATTCTTTAGATGAATTTAGACCCATAGCACTATGTAATACCATTTACAAGGTTTTATAAAAAGCTCTTGCAAATAGAGTAAAGTCAATTTTAGGTAAAATCATTGGAGAAGAACAATCCGGGTTGGTTCTAGGTAGATCTATATTTGATAGTATTGTTATTGCCCAAGAGGCAATGCACTCTATCCAACTGAACAAAAAAGCTAGCATGATCATCAAGCTGGACATCAAGAAACCCTATGACAAAGTCAATTGGAGATTCTTATCCAAATGCATGGAGAGGTTCGGATTTGCCAAGGCCTGGATAAACCTGATCTTCTATTTCATTTCCTCTCTAAAATATTCTATCTTGATCAATGGATCCCCTCACGGCTTCTTTGGAGGCTCGAATGGCATCAGACAAGGGGACCCCCTTTCACCTTTCCTTTACATCATAATGGCAGAAGCTCTAGGCCGTGCTATCATTAGTCTTCAATGTCAAGGCAGCATCAGAGGAATATCAGTTACTTCTTCAGTATGTCTAGTTACACACTAGCAGTTCACTGATGATACTCTGCTCTTTGGATTTGGTTCAGTCAGAGAAGCAAGCCTATTTCAAGCAATTTTACACAAATATGCTCAAGCATCAGGTCAGGCAGTGAACAAAGAGAAGTCAGTCATCTTCTTCTTTCATACAAAAAAGAGAATACAACTGAAAATTGAGTCTTTATTGGCATTCAAGGTAGCTACTCTCCCTTGCACATACTTGGGGATTCCAATTGACAAAAATCTCAGGACTACAGGAGTCTGGCAACCTATTACTAAAAGGATGGATAGGAAAATGGCTAGCTGGAAAGCCAAATGGTTGTCAAGAGCAGGCAGGATCGTTATGATCAAAGTGACTCTCTCTGTGATTCCCATTTACCTCCTATCTTGTTTATCTTTATCTTCCAAGGGTTATATGGATATGGTCAAAAAACTCAGGGATTTTTTCTGGCATGGATGTGACAACCATAGGAAATTCAAACTAATATCATGGGACAACATATGTAAACCAATTTCTGCTGGAGGCACAGGGATTAAAAACCAAATGTGGTAGAATTTAGCCTTGGGTGCAAAATTGTATTGGAAATTGATAAAAAATCAAGACTTGAAGTGGGTTAGAATACTCAAAGGCAAATACTTGGGCTTGGAAGTGGAGCATGAGATATTCCGCATCAAAAATTTCCCTAGAGGCTCAAGGATATGGAATTTCATTGTGAAATCCAGATATATTGTAGATACGAATCTTTCCTGGAACATCAAAAATGGTAATTCAGCTCGATTTTGGGAGGATTCTTGGGGAGGGCATCCAATCTTGCAATCCATCCCTGGACTTAATCAAATAAAACAACTTTGTCAATCGACATGGGGTTCCATGCTCAAAGACTATATTATCCCTACTCCCTCTTCAGAGGTGGATGGATCATGGCATTGGAAGGATACTTCAATTTTGGGGGCAGATATTCAAGAACTAAACTTATTAAAAGGAACCCTTCAAAACAAGTCTTTTCTTCTTAAAAATGGTAGTGATGAAATTATCTGGAACAACTCCAAGAATGGCAGCTACAAAGTACATGAGGGATACAAAGTCTTATCAAAACATCTGAAAGAATCTACTTCCATTCCAATTCACTTATGATGGAATAAATTGTCTACCTAAAGCTGGAGTTTTTGTGTGGGCAGCATCTTAGGGACAGATACTAACAGCTGACAGATTTTTAAAAATGGGATTTTAGGGTCCATCAAGATGTTCTCTCTATTTGAATCATGAAGAAACATATAATCATTTGCTACTTTCCTGCCCCTTTGCCAAGAAATGTTGGGATTGGTTATGCTCTAAACTGAATTGGTGCTCAGCATATCCACAAGACATCAAATCTCACCTTCTGACCTAGCCATCACTCTTCAAAGAAAGTTTATGTGGGAATCTTTGGATCATCTCCCCTTCCATTTTAATGTGGGAAATATGGAAAGAGAGAAACATAAGGCTCTTCCAAGAGAAATCATTGGAAATTGAGAAAGTATTAAACAAAATTGAAGCAGCAATCATGGAAATCATGAATTCCAGGTTACAATCCCATTCTTCTATTCACAAATTCTACACTAGTTGGGATGACAAGATGATTAAAGGTTGGCATGGCCTAAAGACGCTGATTTCCATTGGTAGAGGATGTAAAGACAATATGCATCGAAGATTAGCGTGTGTTTGGGAAGCTCCCTCTCCAGGTTGGTTTAAACTGAACTTCGATGGGGCATCAAAAGGTAACTCAGGTCCTTCGGGTGCAAGATGCATCATTCACTCTTCAGAGGGACATATTATTGCTCAATTGGCAGTTCCTCTAGAGCCTGATACCAACAATATGGCTGAAATCAAAGCTTTGTTCCATGGTTTACTACTAGCCAAAGAATTAAGACTGAATAAAGTGGAAATAGAGGCCGATTCAATGATTGTGATCAATGTTGTCAAGGGAAGAACCATTTCCAATTGGAAACTACAAGCATTGCTAGAAAACATCCTAACTCTGATTTCAAAATTTGAATCCATCACAATCAACCACATATACCACGAGGGCAACGATAAAGCAGATGACTTGGCAAACACTGTGGTGGGTGGCATCCAAATCAGATCAATCTCCTATGATATACAACACCTTGGAAATCAAACCGATTCTGAACTTGCCCTTTGCAACGGTCATTTCCGAGATGGGCAAATTGATCCCCATTTGGCTGACATTTTTTTAGCTAAACACTCCAAAGATGGTAGTCATTCTCCACTTCTTGATGCTCGATAAAGCTGTGTTATGCAAGCAACATGCAAAAAACTTGCAGTGGAGTACCCTTCCTCACCAACTCTATCAGATCCACTTGCTGATAGACATTGATCTATGGTGGAATTTTGGCATGATAGCTTCAATCATTCTGATGTCTTTATCAACCTTTTCGCAAGGTGCCTAGTTGTTCTAAATAAACTGGCAAAGTACACCCCATAGTTCCTTTCGGATCCAAAGGAAATAATCTACGTTTATGGCAAGAGGCTTTTCAAATATAGGCGGCAGTATGGGTCTGACAGAATACTGATGGCGATAATTTTATCCTTTGCAAGATCTTTCATATTGAAGAATGAGCTACTCCTTGATCACAACTCTGGTTACTTTTTGGAACTCATCTTTTTTCTCCCAAACAACCATCACCTTCTCTCAGCCGCTAAGCCTTCTAGGCACTCTTATGGACTCCCCCATTAAACTGACGGCGAGTGTGGAGCAGTTGGATTTTGATTCCCTAATAAAAAAATGACAAACTCAAATAAGTTTGTTTGGTGCACCACAAGGTGGTCCTCCATGTTGTTAAGCAACTATTGGGCATAAAATTTTTGCTCACAAAGAACAGATATAGAGTTGATCGGAGTAGAAGACTGGTCGCATGATCGCAAGAGTGGAAAAGTTGCCTTGCGATCATGCAACAATGCATAAAGTGAATGCCGGCAACATGGGAAAGGTCAATGGAAAATAGGGAAGATTAAAAGCATGCCCTGCTGGCATCCACGTGCTTGCTGACATCTGCGTACTTCAACACCACAACTCTGAGAATGATTCGACATTCCCATCAAAATAGGTCTGAGGAGATGGATATCAGGTTCCCCTATTTTTGAATTTAAGATTACATAGAATTTTTTTTTATCGTCCAATTTTTGGGTTTGTGGAAACTGGATACTCTTTAGGATTGAGCTGTGATGTTCTAGTCTCTAGCTCTCTTTACTGTGTTTTTTCAAACTGCTAGCATACTCTACTAAACCATGTTTATATTACATATTTTAGCATTTTAATATAGATATACTTCTGGCCTCGGCCTTTATCGATAAAAAAAGAAGAATGATACATGATTGTATAAAACATTTGGCATACCTTGCAGCTATAAATAGTAGAAGTGCAAAAATTATTTGCAACAGAAATGTCCCTTGTTTTACTAATCTTAGTTTTCAATATTTTTTATAAAAATATTTATAAACTTTTTATCTGCACTTTTAGAGTGTAATTGGCAATAGAATATAAATCTCTCAATTTCAATTGTATTTTTCTGGAAGTCTAGAACAATTGCATAGCTATAGATGGTGTGATGCTTGAAGGTAGCACATATTGTAGTGGATTTCAATGTTCATCTTGTGACATCTATAGCATCTATGTTGTAGTCTTTGTTGTAGATACTATTTTTTGATTTAGCGTTGCCTCCATAAATTGCTATTTTAGATTACAAACTAGCTCTACTATATTAATATCAAAATAATCTTAATATGGTATTGTTCATAAAGTTCTATTAAGAAGCGAAAAACTTTACTATAGAAGAAGTTCTAGAAACACAGTAACAAACAACTTTTATCATTTCATCATTTAAGAAGCAGAAGACATTTACCATGGGAAAGGATGGAAAAATGAACTCTAGATCTATACACATTTAAGAAGGAAAGGCATTAAGTCCCTTGTGAAGTTTAGCTTTAAAATTTCACTATTTTTGTTTTCATCTTATTATCCCTTTTCCTACATTCCTCTGCTATCGTATGCTAGCTTGGCAGTTGATTCAGCATGGAGGCCCCAGCTTGTAGCTTCCTTCTGACTTATGCAACGACAATATCAACATTATAAACAAGAGTGGAAATAAATATTAAAATTCAAACCTATGATTTGATAATGGTTGTTGTATTTAGTTGATATTCATAAAAATTCATAAATTTAGTTTTGGTTTTAAATGTGTAAATGTTTGAGCATCCCAAAGAAAATTCCAATCATCCCTTGTGCATTTAGCTACCCCGCCCACTCTCCTACACGTAAGGACAATACATTATGTCTCTAACATTGACTGAGTGTTAAATAGTCTAAAATTAGCATCAAATCATAGTCTTCAGAACAATTCATAGAATAAAAAAACTATTATTAACTGTTCAATTTTGCACCATTCAGTTTGTTTGCCAGTTATATGCTAATATTTGGTAAGTACATCTTCTTGGTAAGACCAAATGAAATTTCTAAAATTGACAGTATTTGGTGATGTTGTGGCAGAATAATTTGTCTCTGACTTTTCACAAGATTTTCATTCAAAGATTTCTCTAACTCTATGATTCAGTTATTTACAACACAAGAGTGTTGGCAGATTTGTAACGCTTTCTCCAGTTGATTTGGGCTGGTTGTTATCTGCTCTCTAACATTTTTTCAAGACTCAAAGCAATCATAACGTTGATGGTGTCCACTAAATATAACATTTTTTGATAGACAAATACTCATTCACTTAGTCTATTTTTTAGATCTGTAACATTTTTTCTTATAACATTTTTTCTTGCAAGTCAAGTTTCATTCTTTGGACAGTCTTCATAGCCATTCCTGGCACTTTCTACTTTTATTCTTCTGCACATTATTCTCTATTCTATAACGTATTTATTTTACAAATTCCTTGTAGCAGTTTACTTTTTTCCCAAAGTCTCAGGTGGGCTTGGTTTACTTGATACCCAGAAACAAGGGCTTGTCCTTTGTGCAAAATGGGTTGTGCGGTGTCTCATAGGCAATGAGGCCAGGAAATTTTTTCTATGACACTACATTTCTTTAGGGTACCCTCTGCACAAGCCCACTTGGAAGGGGATTGGATTTCAAACCCTCCTTGTTATGAAGGAACTTGTCCAGATCCAGGGCACTTTTATCACCAAAAGTATGTGGAGAACCTAGGAGTCTATCAAACCCTAGCTTTGCTGGGCTGGGAATGGTTTCTATAATGGTCTTTCTCTCAACCAGCAGAACATTTGGTGGTCCCCCTTATTTTCTCATCAAAGGATTCCTCTTGCCAGAATCTAGGGTTTTAGTGCTCTTTATTTTCACAAACGTGGCATTCAAACGTTGAAAGATCTTTTCTCCAGAGCCACTATGAGTCTTCATTCTTGGGATCACCTCTGAGTGCAGTTCTGACTCATCCGCCCAGATTGTCAGACTTTTGACTTGCTAGTTTTGGCCATTCCACCTCACCTCCTGCACAAGTTGGGAATTCAGTCAGTTAAACCTTGGTGGAAGGACTGGAAATGGTATCCTGCTACGCCTTTCACCAGTTACAAGCTCAAGCTTGGTTATTCTTGACTTGTGCTCCATTTTCCCATGATTGATTCTCTCAACCAAAGATGGCATCTTTCCTCTTCCCAAAAGAGTTGGAGCTGGCAATTTCACACTATTTTGGATTCTATTACTGAGCCTAAGATTTCTCATTTTGCCCAGTGTTCGCTTTACTAGGGCTTGCCTTTGGGAGCTCAGCTCTGACATTTGGGTGTTCCTGATCTTAAATGTCCTTTTTGTGGTCATTTTGAGACTCTCATACACATTTTTTGGTTATGTCATTGTGCCCATAATTATTGGATCTAGATTCACGACCTCTTTGCTCCCTTTAGGCCTGATCCTTTTTCTTGGCATATAGTGCTTCTTGGTGATCCTCCCATAATGCCTTCCCAGTACACCCAAATTTGGCATGATTTCAGGATGGAGATCTTGTTCGCTTTATGGAAATAATGAAATGTTATTCTCTTTTCTCACAGTTCTCTCGATATTCATATCCCTCTTTATGCTAAGGCATATCTTTGTAACAATGTCATGATGCAAATTCAGGTGCAAGCAGACAAGGTGGCCTTAGAGGTCGCCCACTTACAGGAGTTGCTCCAACACTGGGGAATTGCCCTTTGTGTTGTTTCTTGGGTTCCTCTGGACTCTCTCTTGACTGACCGTACGCCGCCTAGGGGCCGCCATCGCAGTCAGAGTTCCTCTGCCATGCACTCCAGGACTCTGCACCAATGGCATCACTGCTCCGCCTCCTTAGAGATATGCGGGTGTCAACTAGCCTCGCCTGCTTATTTCTACTGCTGTTGCTGCTGCTCAGCCCTCGACCAATGTTCTTGTGTGGCCTCGTGCCACTTCAGATAAAGTCCCTCACCTAGTGCTTGCTATCTCACCCAGGTGGAAGAAAGGAGAACTGGAGAAAGAAGACCCAAAAGATGGTTGATCGGTTCCTGGCCAGACCCCAGGGCCCAGTGTTTTGGGCAATCTTGATGATAAAGATCCTCCTCCCTCTTCTGCTATTGCCCTTGTAGCTTGAGGGTTTTGCTTTCTATATATATTTTTATGATGAATAGTTGTATGCTTATGACCTAATTGTCGTGTGACTTGTGCGGGGTGACTTTTTCCCCAACCCTTTTTTTGTGAATACTGTATTTTAATATTAATATTAATAAAAAAAGCCTCTACTCATAAAAAAAATAAAAAAAATTCACTTTAAATAATGTTCATCTTTCTATTTAAATTTCTTTACCTATTACAATTAATCATATCAAACTTCACTTAACATTAAATTAAATTCAGTAACGTAATTCTATTTCTTCCTTTAATTAGTGTTTCTATGGTTTTTTTAGTCCTTACACATATTCACACATATCTCTTGAATGTTTTAACGCAACTTATAACTCAATCCATTTAAAATGCACTCAAGTTTTCCTCAAGTTAAAAGCCTTCAACGTATGAAGAATAGTTTTTAAGAAATTTAAGAATCTTTACAAGTATCGTAAGAATCTTTATTTTATCTTTCTTCTAAAAGTTTTAAAAAAGAAATTCATTGTGTTTTTCTTTCCTACTTAATTTCATTTGATTTGATTTAAATAAAATCATAATCTTTTTTATAAATATAAAAGTAGTAGAATATTAATTTTGTTTTTAGTATTAAATAATTAAGGTTTAAAAAAAAATTAATTTCATGGTTTATAATTTTAATTTTAAAATTTATTTTAAGATATTGAATTTTTTTAAAAAAATATATTTAATTATTTTAAATAATATTTTTTTATTTTTTTAAAATCAATCTCATTTAGGAAGAGGTGATTTTTTTCAGTATTTTAATTATTATTTTTAGTAATTATGTCCACTTTAATTCTTGCAACCAAGTTAAATAGTTATAATTATCATTCATGGAAAACCTATATTTACTTATTTTATATTGAATCTTAAACAATTTTGTCTAATATTTTAAAAAGAAATTATGTTTTTAATTGCATGTCTTTTATATATTATTATTATTTTAAAATAAATTGTATGATTAGAATTAATTTTAAGTTTTTAAAACTCTCCTTTAAAAAAAAATAAAGATAGTGGTAATCAATTTCGTCATGCTAAGTTCAGTTCGTTCTAATGTTTCTAACCCTCTATAAACAAATGGGCTATCTATTCATTGCATTTCTAAATTTTAATTTTGTTCAATTATTGTGAGCTATCTAATAACATTGCCTTCCAGTGGATTATTGTCGAGCATTAATTGCTATTAGATTTTTATGATCTATTGTTATGCACTAAGTTGCAGCTTTTACGATTTCCATTCGATTCTTTGATTTAATTTGTAAGTTGCACTGAGATGTACTTACTTGAGTTGATGTTTATCTACTTGTTCAATTTGTAAGTTGCAATGAGATGCAGTTACTTCAATTGATGTTTATTAACTTGTTCCATTTGTAAGTGGCACTAGAATGCACTTACTTCAGTTGATGTTTATCAACTTGATCCATTTGTAAGCTGCACTTGGATGCACTTACTTCACTTGATGTTTATGAACTTGGTCCATTTGTAAGTTGCATTGGGATGCACTTACTTCAGTTGATGTTTATCAACTTGTTTCATTTGTAAGTTACACTAGGATGCACTTACTTTAGTTGATGTTTGTCAACTTGTTCCATTGGTTGTTTTTTCTCCTCATGGTGAGGATGGTGCTCTTGAAATATTTCTTGATATTTGTTGGGTATCTCTTATATTTTCCATACTCATAATCCTTAGTTTAGACTATTATTTAGCATATGTCAATATTTGTTTTGTTAATGTTGGTTTAGATTCTTATCCTCTTGATGGTTGATTGTTTATGGTACTTGTGTGTAGACATGTTTGGAAAATCAAATCAAATGTTGATTTTGTGTTTGAAATGTTCTACTCGGACTATGGTTTATTCTCTCTCATATCTCTATTGCATGCTACTAATGTGATGATGAGTTTGCATACTTCATTTGTTAGATTGTGAGTCATGCAGGTTGTGGATTGATCACCCATACACTTGTAGTGGGATGACTCATAAGTGGACTATCTATATCCATGTGATTGATGAAATGTTGATGCAGGTCTCATTAGTTGACCTTGTATGTGGTCACTTGTGCATTTGTATGATTCTTTTATTAGAGCATTCATTCTTCCTCGCTTGTTGATTTTTGCACCATTAAGCATTAAGTTTATCTTGATATCATGTTATACCCATTGCATTTTCATGAGATTACATTTTATCTTTCTCTCTCTATCTTAGTTTTTCACTATTAGATTTTTTCTAATTTTACCAATTTCACAAGATATACTAACTAGAATATTCTATGGAATTCTACTTGTGGATAGCTACCTTTTTTGTATTATATGTTCTACATTTCAGGTGATCCATCAAGGAAAATTTGAGACATCAATTCATTTATACAAATCCTATGAATTAGAAGACTAATTGAAGATGTGGATATACTTCCACTTGAACAAATTAAAAGGACCCATCCACTTCTCTTGTCTCTAAAAAAGATGCATGTACAACATACAAAAGACTACTTGCACTCTTGAAGATAATACATTTCTTCCTTATATTGAAGATCAAGTTGTAGATTTTTGTAAATTTGGGTTTAATTCCCTTGATGTAAACACCCCAAGTAAAGATTAAATGAGGGTGTTATAATTTATAATCTTTCCTTGGTATTTTATTTTAAATTTGGATAAGCCAAGGTATCCTATTTTTATTTTGTCCTCTAGTACAAGTGGGAGAACAACTTATATTTTGTAATTTCTCAATAAGAAAATTAGTTTATTCCTCCTTAAGAGGACCTTGACACTTTGTACAAACCTATTATGAATGATGACATTCATAGATCAGTGAGTTAATTAGTAACTCCTCTCCTTGTCTCTATTTAAGAGATGCTCCTCTGTCATTTCTAGCAAAAGATGAAGTTATTGTAAGTGAGCAACTCTCTCTCTCTCTCTCTCTCTCTCTAATGCCCCTCCACATGGACACATTTATTTTGTCATTTTTATTTGTTTTGTGATGGTGGACATGAGAGGATACTTTTACTATGACACCTAGATGCTTCTTTGGATATTTTAGTTTTATGATGATGTTTTCATTCTTAGACATGATGATCACTTTTACTTCCTACTATATTTGATGGTTATGGATGTGATTATAGTATGATATTGGATTTACTCAATTTTATGATTTTATGGATTTGATGTTTACATGTTTTCACTGCATGTCTATGGCTATTATGTACATGTTACAATTATGCTTACACTATTTCTATTGTATTATGGATATTTCATTTTATGGTCTGACTATGCTTGCATGTTATTCTTGCGTTATCGTGGATGATGATTTATATGTTTTATTATGATTATATAAAATTATGATTATCGGTGTACTAATAATACTAACAAATCCTGATGATTGTTATATATGTTATCTTGGTTGGCATGCCTATAGGATGTGGGGAGGTAGTCATAGTTACTTCTTTGGGAGGTCCACACAATGTCGCTCTCCCCCTCCTTGTTTGCTATCATTTGTATACGCACTAATACATTTGGGGGCATTTTGTGACGGCTATGTGTCACAATTGTGATGGCTATGTGTTGCAATAGCAACACCCATAGATGTCGCTATTTTTTAGTCGCAAATTGCGACGTCTATGGGTAGCCGTCGCAATTGCGACACATAGCCCGTCGCAATGTGGCTAAGATTTGTTAGCGGCATGGGCGTCGCCCCCCCGTCGCATGGCTTCGGAGGGCCGTCGCAATCGCGACGGGCCTCCCAAGCAATTGCGACGGGCGCCTGCATCGCATTACGATGGGTTCCCGTCGCAATTGCGACGCCCGTGGGTGGATTAAAAAAAAAAATTTATTTAATACATTGCTAATGAACCACATTAATGCTTTTTTCTTTCAAAAAATGAGGACAGCCACTGTAAAGACAACATGATAATGTACACTCACTGTAAGGATAGTCACAAATGAGGACATCTCACAGTGACTGTCCCTTGTGTAATTGCCACTTGAATGTATTGCTATTCAGCCACATTAATGCTTTTCTTCTTCAACAAATGAGGATAGTCACTCTAAAGACAACATGATAATGTACATTATCATGTTGTCTTTACAGTGACTATCCTCATTTGTTGAAGAAGAAAAGCATTAATGTGGCTGAATAGCAATACATTCAAGTGGCAATTACACTAGGGACAGTCACTGTGAGATGTCCTCATTTGTGACTGTCCTTACAGTGAGTGTACATTATCATGTTGTCTTTACAGTGAGTGTACATTATCATGTTGTCTTTACAGTGAGTGTACATTATCATGTTGTCTTTACAGTGTCAATATATGCATTATTACTTAAACTGAAGAGTACTCTAAATAATATGTCATTGTGGAGTTCTGATTGCTTCCAATTTGATATACGCTTGTTCTACTTATGTATCCAGCATCATGTAAGAAAATTTGATGCTTTTAAAATAGATTCATTTAGCCATGAAATGCTTGTGCATGTTACATACAAGATTCCAAGGCCCAAAACTGATTACTCATTATAATTCATGTACAGAATGATAATCAACCACAATGAGGCATGCGTAGGCACTGCTTAGATTTTGAGGCATCAAAAGCTCATAGAAGAAACTTGACCAATGGCTCATGGAATGCAACAAACTTATTGCCTAAAATAGGAGCATTGGTAACCACAGATGATGGTTTTGAAAAGAACACTTCACCATCAATGTCACGTGAGGGAACTGCAATTTCTGATGGCAAGCAACTTGTAGTATATAAGAGAGATGCAGGTACAGATGCTGGGAATACATTGCTAATGAACCACATTAATGCTTTTTTCCTTCAACAAATGAGGACAGTCACTATAAAGACAACATGATAATGTACACTCACTGTAAGGATAGTCACAAATGAGGACATCTCACAGTGACTGTCCCTTGTGTAATTGCCACTTGAATGTATTGCTATTCAGCCACATTAATGCTTTTCTTCTTCAACAAATGAGGATAGTCACTCTAAAGACAACATGATAATGTACACGGGCTGTAAGTGTACATTATCATGTTGTATTTACAGTGACTGTCCTCCTTCAAGTGGCAATTACACAAGGGACAGTCACTGTAAAGGCAACATGATAATGTAGAGAAACGTTGTCATTTGTATTTTCAACAGTGCCGAGAGAGATTCCCTCCGCGAAATCACAGCTACAATTTCTGAGTATGTTGGGTTTATTTTTCTTTTGTCATTATTATGTAATCTGGTATTCAGCTGTTACAGAGCTAAAATACCCAGAAATGAGGACATATCTGTGTTGAATTTATTGTTAGCGGCTTTGGTTATTTAGAAGTTTAATTTTATTTGTTCATCTTTCAAGCACAAACGTTTTGTGGACCGTAACATCTTCATTGTTTCGGGTATGCAATGAAATAGCCCTAACTTGCAACTACCTTCACGGTACTTGTGTACATTATCATGTTGTCTTTACAGTGACTGTCCTCATTCAAGTGGCAATTACACAAGGGACAGTCACTGTGAGATGTCCTCATTTGTGACAAGGACAGTCACACATGAGGACATCTCACAGTGACTGTCCCTTGTGTAATTGCCACTTGAATGTATTGCTATTCAACCACATTTATGGGCCCGTTTGGACCACAGCACACAGTAGCATCTACAGAGAAGAATATCCTAGGTGTAACAAGTTGTAAGAATATACCAACAGTTCTAAGAAGTTCCCTAGCACATAGTAGCATCTACAGAGAAGAATATACAACATGAGGGCAGCCACTGTAAAGACAACATGATAATGTACACTCATTGTATGTGTACATTATCATGTTGTCTTTACAGTGGCTGTCCTCATTCAAGTGGAAATTACATAAGGGACAGTCACTGTGAGATGTCCTCATTTGTGACAAGGACAATCACACATGAGGACATCTCACAGTGACTGTCCCTTGTGTAATTGCCACTTGAATGTATTGCTATTCAACCACATTTATGGGCCCGTTTGGACCACAGCACATAGTAGCATCTACAGAGAAGAATATCCCAGGTGTAACAAGTTGTAAGAATATACCAACAGTTCTAAGAAGTTCCCTAGCACATAGTAGCATCTACAGAGAAGAATATACAACATGAGGGCAGCCACTGTAAAGAAAACATGATAATGTACACTCATTGTATGTGTACATTATCATGTTGTCTTTACAGTGACTGTCCTCATTCAAGTGGAAATTACACAAGGGACAGTCACTGTGAGATGTCCTCATTTGTGACAAGGACAGTCACACATGAGGACATCTCACAGTGACTGTCCCTTGTGTAATTGCCACTTGAATGTATTCATATTCAACCACATTTATGGGCCCATTTGGACCGCGACACATAGTAGCATCTACAGAGAAGAATATCCCAGGTGTAACAAGTTGTAAGAATATACCAACAGTTCTAAGAAGTTCCCTAGCACATAGTAGCATCTACAGAGAAGAATATGGGTCAACGAGGTTGACTTCAAAGCCATGCAATCTAATGGTAATAGTAATATCATAATTTGACATACTATCAGAAATACTTCCTAAATAGACTATTCAATCTTATAAGAGATGGATTAATGAGAACTATTATTTATGAAATATGAGTCAATGACTTTAATTAAAAAAATTACACAATCTAATTCTTGTAAAAATATCAAAATTTGACACATTGAAAATACCTTCCAAAAGTATCGTTAATTGATTAATATGAAAAAAATACTCATGAAATATAATTTTATAAACCTAATCTAAAAACTACACAATAAAAATCTTAATAGCAATATTGTAAGAAACTATTCCCAAAAGAAAGCCTAACAAAATTTGATGAAAATAATTTTTGTTTCACTCAACTTTGACATTCACAACTTCCTCTTTTATTATAATAAGAAAAAAAATGTCTTTTCAGATATACCTCATGAACCATACTCGAATAATCTATCATTTTTCTTCTCAAAAACATATTTGCAGAGCCTGCTTCTTTTACTTGTTTGTACTTTTATCTCTCTGATGGAAAGGGTTCCTTCAGGACACATTTTTCCAAGTTCACTGCTTGAGATATTTGAGGAGGGTTCCCCTGCTTGAGTATCCATCCAACCCATATTCGAGTAGTTCTACAATTGCACAGTCTAAATTAATAATACTGACAATTGAATGACGAATGATGATACATAGAATTGATATAAACTAATCCTAAAAACACTAAAACATTATTAATATATTTATATTTCATAAATAAAATTGATATAAAAGATCTGGAAAGATACATTAAAAAATAGAAAAATAGTAATTTATAATAGAAGGAAACTTAAATTGCTATTTTAAAAAAAAACAAGAGTCTTAAATCTTATCATTTTGTTTCATTATCATCCATAAGTACACACCTCTAGCATAATAATTATATTTTACCACCCATAAAATGAAAAAAAGATTTTCACAAGAGAAATTGAAGCTAGATTATAAAAATGAACCATCTTATTGGAAACTGGAACTGTTATCATACCCAAAAGGACTACAAAATTTCACCTTATCATACCCAGATTGTTGCTTTGCCTGGCGGAGGGAAATTTGATCAGTAAAATTGACACAGAGTATGTTGTCTCCATTGTCATGCTGGATAACAAAACACCAACTTTAATGGGCATGTACTGTCCCTTGTGTAATTGCCACTTGAATGCATTGCTATTTGATGCAGGGGCATCCCTAATGCAAGCCAAAGACACCATGATTGAAGGAAGTTGCCATGAAGCCAAGGAGTCAAATCCTATCAATTGGAACATAAGATTTTCACCTTGGAGCTTTGAAGGATTGACTGGTGAAAGGTCCTTTTGATTGACAAATCAGAGTCTTTTTGAATGACAAATCAGAGTCTTTTTGAATGACAATAAATTAGAATAGGAGTTTTAGATGTTTTCTTGGTTTGTAATAAATATTAAGGATTGATTTTATCTCCTTATAAACATCCACTTGTTGGACACAAGACCCCTTGGTGACTTATAAACCTTGGGCATCTTTTGAGTCCTTGGATGAAATGAGCATAGTAAGTGTTTATTAGGTGTCTTTTAGATGTTGTTAAGAAGTTTGAAGGTCCAAAATAACTTTAATAAGGTTCCTAAAGTTTCACAACACATTTTTAACCTTCTCGGCAAAGTTGTTTGCAAAGTTGTAATGCAACTTTAAAAGTTGCTTAGCAAAGTTGACATTTGTTGGATAAACTGTTCTAACCACCTAGATGGTTGAACCAATGTTTGGAGAGCCTATTTTAGGATTCAAATGGTCGAAGACAGATAGAGAACCAGTATTGTAATCATTTTGCTTTCATAAAAAATAAAAATAACCCTATTTTAGTGCATTTCTGGTGAAAAATGAACTCTGTACAGCTGTACGGATGGTGGTTGGATGATAAAATTTGCCTGGAAGTTGTAATAGTGACATCTGATGCTTTGGAAGTTGGTTTGATTGATTCTCTTTGTTTTATATCTAAGTTATTTCAAATTTTCTGTGCATTGTTTACAAACCCTCATTTTCAGGGTTTGACTGATGTAAAGACCTTAACTCATGTTTCAACCATTGAAATTCCTTCTTCCTTGGTGGAATGAGAGTTAAGGATGTATATTTGTATATTCTAAAAGCCCTGCCTACTCTGCATCACTATTGAACCACATTAATGCTTTTTTCCTTCAACAAATGAGGACAGTCACTGTAAAGACAACATGATAATGTACACTCACTGTAAGGATAGTCACAAATGAGGAAATCTCAGAGTGATTATCCCTTGTGTAATTTCCACTTGAATACATTGCTATTGAACCACATTAATGCTTTTTTCCTTCAAGTGGCAATTACACAAGGGACAGTCACTGTGAGATGTCCTCATTTGTGACAAGGACAGTCACACATGAGGACATCTCACAGTGACTGTCCCTTGTGTAATTGCCACTTGAATGTATTGCTATTCAACCACATTTATGGGCCTATTTGGACCATGGCACACAATAGCATCTACAGAGAAGAATATCCCAGGTGTAACAAGTTGTAAGAATATACCAACAGTTCTAAGAAGTTCCCTAGCACATAGTAGCATCTACAGAGAAGAATATACAACATGAGGGCAGCCACTGTAAAGACAACATGATAATGTACACTCATTGTATGTGTACATTATCATGTTGTCTTTACAGTGACTGTCCTCATTCAAGTGGAAATTACAGAAGGGACAGTCATTGTGAGATGTCCTCATTTGTGACAAGGATAGTCACACATGAGGACATCTCACAGTGATCGATTGTCCCTTGTGTAATTGCCACTTGAATGTATTGCTATTGAACCACATTAATGCTTTTCTTCTTCAACAAATGAGGACAGTCACTCTAAAGACAACATGATAATGTACACTCATTGTAAGGACAGTCACAAATGAGGACATCTCACAGTGACTATCCCTTGTGTGATTGCCACTTGAATGTATTGCTATTCAGCCACATTAATGCTTTTCTTCTTCAACAAATGAGGATAGTCACTCTAAAGACAACATGATAATGTACACTCACTGTAAGTGTACATTATCATGTTGTCTTTACAGTGACTGTCCTCCTTCAAGTGGCAATTACACAAGAGATAGTCACTGTAAAGGCAACATGATAATGTAGAGAAACGTTCTCATTTGTATTTTCAAAAGTGCCGAGAGAGATTCCCTCCGCGAAATCACAGCTACAATTTCTGAGTACATTGGGTTTATTTTTCTTTTGTCATTATTATGTAATCTGGTATTCAGCTGTTACAGAGCTAAAATACCTAGAAATGAGGACATATCTGTGTTGAATTTATTGTTAGCGGCTTTGGTTATTTAGAAGTTTAATTTTATTTGTTCATCTTTCAAGCACAAACGTTTTGTGGACCGTAACATCTTCATTATTTCGGGTATGCAATGAAATAGCCGTAACTTGCAACTACCTTCACGGTACTTGTGTACATTATCATGTTGTCTTTACAGTGACTGTCCTCATTCAAGTGGCAATTACACAATGGGACAGTCACTGTGAGATGTCCTCATTTGTGACAAGGACAGTCACACATGAGGACATCTCACAGTGACTGTCCCTTGTGTAATTTCCACTTGAATGTATTGCTATTCAACCACATTTATGGGCCCATTTGGACCACAGCACACAGTAGCATCTACAGAGAAGAATATCTCAGGTGTAACAAGTTGTAAGAATATACCAACAGTTCTAAGAAGTTCCCTAGCACATAGTAGCATCTACAGAGAAGAATATACAACATGAGGGCAGCCACTGTAAAGACAACATGATAATGTACACTCATTGTATGTGTACATTATCATGTTTTCTTTACAGTGACTGTCCTCATTCAAGTGGCAATTATAGAAGGGACAGTCATTGTGAGATGTCCTCATTTGTGACAAGGATAGTCACACATGAGGACATCTCACAGTGATCGATTGTCCCTTGTGTAATTGCCACTTGAATGTATTGCTATTGAACCACATTAATGCTTTTCTTCTTCAACAAATGAGGACAGTCACTCTAAAGACAACATGATAATGTACACTCACTGTAAGGACAGTCACAAATGAGGACATCTCACAGTGACTGTCCCTTGTGTGATTGCCACTTGAATGTATTGCTATTCAGCCACATTAATGCTTTTCTTCTTCAACAAATGAGGATAGTCACTTTAAAGACAACATGATAATGTACACTCACTGTAAGTGTACATTATCATGTTGTCTTTACAGTGACTGTCCTCCTTCAAGTGGCAATTACACAAGGGATTTGTGTTTTCATTTGTGTTTTCAACAGCGCCGTAACCCTCCGCGAAATCACATCGGGATATAAGGGCAAAACAAACAAGAACGTTGTCATTTTTATTTTCAACAGCGCCGAGAGAGATAAACAAACTTAAAACTCAGACTTAAGAAAGATGAAGGCAATGCTTCAAAAGGTCGATGCCCTAAATACGGGAAAACACAATACCACCATTAAACGATGCCCTAGTCACTGTATCAATGCTGCCAGCTCCGTACCAGTATGCTGACTGCTCACTTTCATCCTATGATAAAGGTAACTTCATTAATCATACTTGAAATGGCAGCATACGAACTAAAGCTGATGAACATTTATAAACTAAAAGTTTAAAAATACAGATTACAAATGTAGTAGTTTCATACGAAAAGAACTTGATGTCTGAAATTTACCATTAGAAGTATCCAAAGGAATACCACAGTACTGTTGAACTTGGAGAATCGGAGATGATCTACATAGCAAGGTTCAATAGCTGTAAGGACTGTTACACCATCTTTAGCATTTGAATACATTTTCTCCTTGGCTTCTGGTGGATCCTCAAAGACCCCCAATGACGTTTTCCCTACAATTATCAATTGTTTGTCAGTATGAGATATTAATAAATAAACATTAATCATAATATTATGCAAACAATGTTCTTGATGTCTGAATCTAAATCACAGAAAGCTCTAATAAAGCAGTTGTCAGTTTCACATTAAACTAAGTTTCAATTTCAAATGGTTATAATAATTTTTGCAAGTTATAAGTAGCTGGTTACAGTATATGACATAAAAAGAAAAAAAATCATTTCTATTCTTTTCTTCTTTTTCTCTTTCAACGAAGCTTTTGCACCACACAAATGCATACCAAGAATTTCTCAGGAGGTTTCAAGACCATTGCATACCAAACTTCTTCTCTATAGATGCTACTGTGTGTCGTGGTCCAAACGGGTCCAAATAGACCTAGTGACTCTAGTAGGTCTCCAAAACCTGTTCTGCAGCAATAACTCTTCAATTTGACAAAGGGCCTTATGAACTTATATGTTTTTTGAGTACCCTTTTTGATGTTCTAACAATCCTCCAACTCCCAGACCCTGACTCCACTCCAGCATATCAATGTCCTTATTGAGTCCGCAGACCTAATGCATGCCTTTGGGTGTGGGTTCCAAAACAAGGCATTGAAAATGGGTGCATGAAACCAAGATCAGAGTTTGAAGATGTCCACCATGCTCTAAAGATCTAGATTCAACAAGGTTTGAGGTCCTTTACTTGCCGCTACCCTCTGATCTTGCATAATCCATCAACTCCTAGTCAAGAACATTGAGATTCTTGACCTAGGGCTTGCTCTCGAAATTCTCTGGCTTAGTATCCTGTTCCAAAGCTTTTAAAATATGAAAATAAACCCCCTTAACTTGCATTTTACAAAGAATAGAGGATATCCTATGGTTTATTTGCAAGTTAAGGCCATTTGAATGCAATAACCCAAAAAATGAGGGTTTGACAGAACAACAGATAAGAAAAAGGAATAACTTTGATATAAGGTGTCTTGAATCTACCAAATAAACTCTCAAAGCATAAGATATAAATACTCTAACATCCACACTGGTCTGCCCTCCCTTTCACATCCGTACACTGTATAGTGCTTGAAGGAAATGCATAGAAAAGGCTCTGAAATAGTGGCTCTATCTGACAGAGAGTCCATACTAGGCTTCATGACTAACCTAGAGCACATTCCTTGTTATGGAGGAAGTTTGAATGGTGAAGAACTTATGGAATGGATAGAGGACCTAGATAACCATTTTGACTACAAGTATCTTATTAATAACCATTTTGACTACAAGTATCTTATGGATAGAGGACCTTGATAACCATTTTGACTCATTTAGTATCTTATTGAGCTTCACTTTGTTTCGAGAATATAGTTTAATATTCTCTACTAAACAGGGCCAACCACGTGAAGGTGGAAGCTCATTTGGCCCCACCCCCCTCCCCCTAACATCACTCTACATTCCCCGTTAACATCTAACATTCATTCATTCTTTCAATTATTAATAAAATGTAACATTCAATCAATATCACATGATAACATTCATTAACACATTAGATTCGTTAACACGCAACATTCATCAATATGAAAATAAACACATAATTCATGAACATTCATTAGCACATAATTAAATTCATTGAGACATAAAATTCAGTCATTATCAATTAAGGTATTTAGATGACAATCATTTCTTTTTTCTCTTTCTAATTTTTTTTTCTATGTAAGCTCTAAGAGGAGCATCAGTGTTATCATCAATACCCCCCTCATCAGTTGTTTTGTTCTCTGTTCTTGATGATCTCAAATTCCTATGCTGCTGCAAAGGGGGGTCCTCTACAATAACAAATAAAAGAGTTAAATTTAAAATATTTAATTATAATTGTTACAAGTATTTAATTATTTTAAAGAACATAACTGTGGCGCTCTTTAATTACCTGATCTGGCCACATCATTTTGTCTAGACTCAACCTCAACATGCTCATGAGCACCAACCCCTCGATCCTCTACAGTTGCTATACAAAATGTTACATTAATCCAAACACCAATTGTAATTACATATAAAAATTTTAATAGCAAATGTATACCTCCATCACTAGGATGCACATCATGCGAACCTTCATTATGCATAGATTGTGTAGAAGGATTGTCAGGCTGCATTCCAATATCCTACACATTATTATCATTGCTTTCTTAAAACAGATATACTCACTTTATATTAGAACTTAACATCAAATAGACTAATTGGTAAAGTATTCAATTTGAAATAAATTTCATTTAGCTTATTTACCTGTGGCTCAGATGCATCATTATTTGAACCTTGCACACTGATTTCAGCTCGTAGCCATTCAGCCACGGCTCTATAGCCTTGTTGGAAGCCAATTCTCTTGTCCTCTTCTGTGAGGCATCTATTGAACTCTGATCCCTACATTTTTTCTTGGTATGGTGAATTTTACTTGCATTGTTTGATCAAAAAAAATTTCCTTGCAATATATAAAAAAATTGATACAAGTTTTGATTTACTAATACTTACAACTTGTGCTTGAAGTTTGGAAAAACCACCAGAGCCGAGCTTGTGTGTCCCATTCTTTTCTAATCTTGCCTTTGTTGCCTTTGATGTGTCAGGCAATCTATGAAAAGTTTGAAATATGTTAGAGACCAGTACAGGAAAAATTTAGAGGTTAATTAGTACATAATTATAGGAAAAATTTAGAGGTTAATTAGTACATAATTACATTCTCAAAAGTATCACATACCTTGCTCTACTCTCTACTGGCGTAATTCCTTTTTTCATGTTGGCTTTATACTTTCCATCCAAAATCAAAGCCTGCCACTCAGCCTCAAGAACACAGGACGGACGCTCGTGCCTTGGGTTAACCTCTAAATATTTCCTGTACTGGTCCATAATATACTTCAAACATAAACCAGCTTTTTCAAGGAGCTTGTTTCTCTCGAATGCACGAGGTCCAAAAATCTGGGTCATACTATGTACAAGATCATCCTTCAACTTTTTATCTTGGTTATTCCACCTTTTAAGTAAAAAAAAACATGTTAGACTCATAAATGAAGAGAAGCTACCTTTAATATAGTTCAAGAAATTGATGAAAAGGAAAACTATTCTAGCAATGATATGAAATCAAAATAGTGGTTTGGGGTTTTAGTTAGGATATGATGTTCCACCATGTACGTAGGGTGGGCCCGAATATCCGCAAACACTCGTCACCAAGTTTTCGCCAAAAAATATCATTCCCTACAAAATAATCATGGGATCATTAGTCGATGAAGAGTGATCAAAAACTAAATTACTATTGATAACTATAGAATAATAATAACTTTAAAGTACCTGGAACTTTGGCTACTTTTAAGGGAATGCCTTCATCGTCGCTGATGATCAATACACAATCCTTCACCGTTCCCGTACTAGGAACACGGGAACATCCAGGAAATGATGTTGCATCGGGAGTTGTTGCATCTCCTATTGCAAAAAATGAAAACCATTATCAAATGCCTCCAAGAAATAATACTTCAAGGGAAATAAATTGGTGCAGAGCACCCATGGTACAAACACAATCAAGGGATCTACATCGTAAACACATAACACTTAAACACATAACAAAAGAGAGAAAAAGAGGGATTTGTGTACCAGTAGATGGTGCAACAGTTGGTGCATTTAGGCTGTGTGTTGTTGACATGGCAGTCGGCAAGACATTTGTGGCTGTCCTGGATGGAGGCGGCGTTGTCATATCATCATGGAAAGGAGCTGAAGAATAAAATTGTTAGAGCATGCATAAATATAGAACGCGTGGACTAGCATGGACAAGATTGTTAGAGCATTAAAAAAAAAGATTGTTCGAGCATGTATTGTCAATGATTATGATCATTCCTATATATATTCAGTGGAAAACACAAGTGGGGAATGGAACATGTGATCTACCTGAACCACTTGCAGTACCGGCCTCATCATGGGAATGGGGTTCAAAATTACGCAAATAACTCTGTAAAGACAATGCATCCATATTTTAATTAATGTCATAAAAGAGCATAACATAAAAACCATTATTGAACTCTTGTAATAATTAAAAATTTCATTAATACTTACTTTAAAGTTTTCAGAAGTGCGCAACAACTCAGCTGCCCTGTCTTTTATTTCCTGAGTCTGAGGATGTATGGATACCAAACGTAGAAGTTCTTTCCCAATTTTCCTTAGCAGCTTTTTAATGGAACCGATCGGGTCATCGGTCTCTGCTAAATCAATAAAAAAAGGGTCCATAAGGGGGGACTCCTGAGGGACTGCAGGTTGCTTTCCCTCTCTCCGACCACCGGCCCTCTGTGACAACAATAGTATTAGTATTATCAAAATTACTCCAAAACAATGAAGAAAATAACATTAAAAAAAATAACATTTTGCTTCTATCTAGTTTGCACAATTACAATGAGTTTTACCTGCTCATGTGTAGATGAGCTAGGAATATCGTCACCATCACCTTCGGGCGGTTGCTCCATATTGTGCCCCTGTGTCAAAGATCAAGTATAAAAATGTTAGCCAAAAATTTAATAACTAAATGGTATGTTGGAGTCATTGATTAGAAGTTGGTTTAATAGTATGTACCACCCCCATGATAGTAGCCTCGTTTGTAGTTGAAACTTGTAGCTTTTAAATAGATAATGAATAAACTATGTAACCATTTAAGAAAAATATATTTCTATCAAGAAATGAATATTAAATACATTAAGGATTGATGGCATACCTTTAAATTTCATCATCATCATCCTCATCATCATCATCATCATCGTCGTCATCATCATCGTCGTCGTCGTCGTCGTTGTCGTCATCATCAACATCATCATCATCAACATCAACATCATCTTCAGCATCATCATCAGTAGCAGCATCATCGTCATCATCTTCTTCTTCTTCTTCATGAAAATTTGTCTCAGGAACATCATCCAATAATTGTCGATCGTGATCATCATCTACATCATCTTCTACTTCTTTGGTATCTTCTTCTTCCATCGCATTATACTTTATCGGCCTTCCTCTCGGTTCATGTCTAACAACAAATGACCAACCCAGTTTATGTGAAACCTCTGAGTAAAATACCTGCTCACATTGGCTTGGAAGAACATAGGGCTCATCCCCAACTGGCTCAAACGACCTTGTATTAACCATTGTAAATCCATTATCATGTTCAATAACAGTTCTATTAGGATCATTTGGATTAAGTCGTAGCCTGTACCATTTGACAACGAAGAGTACTAATTTGAAGGAACTAAAGTCGCACTCAAGTATATCATCCAAAATGCCATAGTATTGATTTTTAGACTCTTGAGGATCTAAGTCATTTCTAGATGAAATATTAGTCACTTGAAAGACTGCAGTTATTCCAGAATCACAAGTTTTCTTCGTGTCATCCAACACTTTGGCGAAATTTTTGACCATTACAGAACATACCCTTGTGGTGTTTAACTTGCAATAATATGTGAAACATGTCAAAATTATTATATCGTGAGTTGATAAACATACGGGTGATTAATAATTTTGTACGTACCTGGAAATCTCTTAAACCATATGCTAAATCTATTTCCCTTTGCGTAACATTAGAATCTCCATTACGATGAGCTTCTTTAACCAATGAAGATACACCTTCCCATGTTAATGTGTGACCAGAATGTTGACATCGTTCAATCCATACCATCATCCAATCAAGATTGTTTGCAATATACAAATGTAGTGCATCCCACTCTCGAGCAACTGTACAAAAAGAAAATAGACGACTTACAACCGATTTATTTTGAAGATTAAGAAATAATTTATTACAATAACATCTTATAATTTATTACCTGTCACTTTCCTCAATCTACCTTTCCCCATCAAGTACTCCCCTTTGAATTTTTTAAAAGGGTCGAGATCCCAAATGCGATCTACATGGATATTTGAAGCAAACTTAGGAAGATATTCAGTAATGTACACCATAGTCTGGTATACCATGTATCCCTCTACCATAGAACCCTCAGGATGTGCTCTTTGTCAAACCAAAGCCTTCAAAGATTTCAAGTGCCTCTCAACCATCCACATTGACCTAGTGTGTGCAGGTCCACACAATTCAATCTCCTCAACTTGGTGTATGAGGTAGTGTTCTTGTGCATTGAAAAAAGTTGGAGGTAGACACTTTTGCATTTCACACAGTAAATGAGGAATTCTTCTCTTCCAATAGTTTATATCTTCTTTATGGATTTCTTTAGATGACAACCACCTACATTAAGAGATTCAAGTCACAAAAAATATATAAATACAAGACTTTACAAAATAATATACAATAGATTACATAGCAAGAAAAACAAATCGCGAATATAATAAATATATACAACAAATTGAACAGATATTACTGCTTACCTCATGTATTTTCCAAGATCATATATCACTTGTTTGATGTTATTGTTGAAGTGCTTTGGGAGAGATAGAGGTAGCACGTACTGCAGTAATTATAAACCAATCATTTTATTATTTTCTAACATAACATAATGAATAGTACACGTAGTTTATGAATATATTGTAAATACAGAAGAACATAACTTACCTTGATGAAAGTATGCCAATCATGCGTTTTGAGCCCTAGCCCAAATTGACTTTTTTTTGATATGAGATTGCTTATGTTCCTAGCAAATCCTGTGGGAAATCGAATTTTTCGTATGACTTCTTTTATGGCATCACTTTTCTGCTCCGTTAATAACCAAGGAAGGGCACTTATATTAATCTGATCTCTATTGCTATTTGAGTGAATGAAATTCTTCAGTGCATGATTGGATTCATGAATGTCATTACAAATTTTGACAATTTTTTCTTTGTCACGCCTTCCATCCAGTATTTTCCACAATGTCTCTGTTATATTCTTTCCAACATGCATAAGATCAAACAAATGCACAATTTGTAGGTCCTCGTAGTAGGGCAACCTACTAAATTGTCTGGGATAGCTTTTTAGTCCCTTTGGAAGGTTGTCAGTAGTGCCTTGACGACCTTCACGATCATCAATTACATAATTAGTAAACAAAAATCACAATAGAAATATATAAATTACAAACATAAACCATTAAGTGGAACGACATTACCTCGACGATTAATTCTATTATATTCCAACTTCCATAGGCGAGGTGTCATTCTTCGTGGCTTTGATGTAGTCTCTTCTTTCCCATTGAAAAGATGTTTTTCCATACTTCGATACTTATGATTCCTGTGGAGGAAGTGTCTGTACTCATCAAACACATGCTTTCCTAAACTTTTTGAATGACGAGATTTCATCTTTGGACCACAAACTGGACATGCAAATTTTCCCTTTGTTTGAAGACCTAC
Source organism: Chamaecyparis obtusa (assembly GCA_027943335.1). Lineage (NCBI taxonomy): Eukaryota > Viridiplantae > Streptophyta > Pinopsida > Cupressales > Cupressaceae > Chamaecyparis > Chamaecyparis obtusa. The sequence continues at coordinate 23,495 of BSBK01004987.1, read as the reverse complement.
AAGATAATAATATAATTGGATTATTAAATATGTTGATTTTTATAATTAGAATTATCATGCGCAACTTGAATTCACTATAACATACCACAAAAATTTGTTAGCCCTGGGGCATCATGTATTGTCCATACAAGTATTGCATGGAATTGAAATTGTCTTTGTCCTATTGGTCTAGACACGTCATACATAGTGACACCGTTCCATAACTCCACCAACTCGTCAATAAGAGGCTCAATATATACATTCATATCTTTAACTTGATATTTACCTACTTGAATGAACAGTAACATTACATAATTATTGTGACCATTTTACTGTAAGATTTGTAAGTACATGTAAATTAATAACTATCAAATGATAAAATACCTAGAACAATCATTGCCAACATAATGTGCTCCCTCTTTATTGACATCCACGGAGGAATGTTATTGTTGATAACAAAAACAGGCCACACCGAGCAAACAGATCTCATCTCTCCAAATGGATTGACACCATCCGCTGCCAGTGAAAGCCTGAGATTACGAGGTTCTTCTTTGAAGTGTTGCCACTTTTCCTCTATGTGCATAAATGCCGAACCATCCGCAGGGATTCGAATAATGTCATCTCGACTTCTATTGTGTGCATGGTAATCCATAAATTGTGCCAAGCTAGTACACCTGAATAATTGTCGCATCCGTGGAATAATGGGGATGTAACGAAGAACCTTGTGAGGCACCTTTTTTGTTATTCGATCTGTTCGATATCTACTCGTATGACATACAGGGCATTGTGTTGCAAATTCATGTTCTTTATAATATATAATATGATCATTGGGACAAGCATGTATTGCTTGATACTCCATTCTAATATCTTTCATAATAGCAGATAATTCTCGATATGAGCGAGGTAGAATATTTGATGGTGGTAACAAAAACTCGCCTATCAATCTACAGCAAAAAATATAAGTTGTTAATATAAACAATATTAGTGGTACATTATTCACCCTTTGTTAACTATAAAGACATATATGACATACCTTAACATACGTGACATTGTTATGTTGGATAAACCATTCATAACCTTCAAGTTCAACAACAACAATACAGCAGAGAGAAGATTTGTTTGGGAGTCTTTGTATAGGGGCTCGTATGCCTTCTCAAGTAGAGGTACATCGAGGCTATCATCATCATCATGATCAGATCCGCTTGGACTAAATGTGTCATGGATCAATGTATTTATACCATCATCTTCAATTGTGTTTTCTGGCGCATGATCGTCATCTTCCATGGGATCATTATCTTCACCTTGGATATTCGCACCCCCATGTTCCTCCATATCATGTACTTCCCTGGGGAGATCAACCTATATAAAATTGATTAACATAAATAAACCATGATCTTCAACTCATCATCAAGTGATTTCATATGTATATAAATTGTTAAAATGATATAATGAACAACTTACCAGTGGATGATAGTCATGCCCCCCTTCAATGTGACCATTCTCCCTACAATGTCTCTTAACTGTTTTGATTAGCAGTCTTCTACGGTTTAAGCCCTTACAAATTTTGCAGGGACAATAACATTTTCCATCACCTTTTCTTTTCAAGTTAGACCACAATCTAGCGATTGTCTCCCTATTTTGTTCTTCACTTATATTATCTGACATGATCGTTCTTCGCAGGAAGCAAAAATTGGGCTATGAAAACTTCGGTCTACAACTTTCAGTGACTAAGCAAAATTGTCAAAAGTACACAAATATTCTTAGACCTAGTTAAATCCTTTAATATTTTAAAAGTCTAGTTAAAATATACATTAGATTAAAAAATATACAATTTTCATGCCTGAGCGCGCGGCTACGACTAGTGCAATGGTCTTCTTGCTTAGCTCTAGAAGCTCTCTAGCAATCAAAACATATAAGCTACAAGGCCTAACAGCAATTTCAAAACATATAAGCTACAAGGCAAGACATATTACATGACATGGCAAAAGGATTAAAATATACATTAGATTAAAATATATACAATTTTCAAACCTGAGCGCGCGGCTATAACTCGTGCAATGGTCTTCTTGCTTAGCTCTAGAAGCTCTCCAGCAATCAAAACATATAAGCTATTAGAATTCATTAACTTTCTGTAATTGGAAAACTCTATTTGATATTAGACCGTAAACTACTACTATTCTCTCCATAAGAACTAAGTACAAAATTCTTTCAAGTTCACATCCATGATTCCCTTTAGATTAAAATATACAACAAAAATAAGCTAAAAGTCTAGTTAAAATATACATTAGATTAAAAATATACAATTTTCAAACCTAAGCGTGCGGCTATAACTCGTGCAATGGTCTTCTTGCTTAGCTTTAGAAGCTCTCCAGCAATCAAAACATATAAGCTACAAGGCCTAATAGCAATTTCAAAACAAGGGTCATCAAAAGAACCAAAAACAATGTGTGCAAACAATACCTTGTGAAGTGGTATAGACAATTAGAAGATGCTACTATGTGCTAGGGAACTTCTTAGAACTGTTGGTATATTCTTACTACTTGTTACACCTAGGATATTCTTCTCTGTAGATGCTACTGTGTGCCGTGGTCCAAAAGGGCCCATAAATGTGGTTGAATAGCAATACATTCAAGTGGCAATTACACAAGGGACAGTCACTGTGAGATATCCTCATGTGTGACTGTCCTTGTCACAAATGAGGACATCTCACAGTGACTGTCCCTTGTGTAATTGCCACTTGAATGAGGTCAGTCACTGTAAAGACAACATGATAATGTACACATATAATGAGTGTACATTATCATGTTGTCTTTACAGTGGCTGCCCTCATGTTGTATATTCTTCTCTGTAGATGCTACTACGTGCTAGGGAACTTCTTAGAACTGTTGGTATATTCTTACAACTTGTTACACCTAGGATATTCTTCTTTGTAGATGCTACTGTGTGTCGTGGTCCAAATGGGCCCATAAATGTGGTTGAATAGCAATACATTCAAGTGGCAATTACACAAGGGACAGTCACTGTGAGATGTCCTCATGTGTGACTGTCCTTGTCACAAATGAGGACATCTCACAGTGACTGTCCCTTGTGTAATTAAGTATTGTGGGGAAGCATTCTAAATAACCAAAGCCGCTAACAATAAATTCAACATAGATATGTCCTCATTTTTGGGTATTTTAGCTCTCTAACAGCTGAATACCAGATTAAATAATAATGACAAAAGAAAAATAAACCCAACGTACTCAGAAATTGTAGCTGTGATTTTGCGGAGGGAATCTCTCTCGGTGCTGTTGAAAACACAAATGACAACCCACTTGATTTCATGGAGGGAATCTCTCTCGGTGCTGTTCAAAACACAAATGACAACCCGCTTTGTTCAAAACACAAATGATAACCCGCTTGATTTCGCAGAGGGAATCTCTCTCGGCGCTGTTGAAAACACAAATGACAACGTTCCTTTTTTTTTTTGCACTTATATCCCGACCAACATAAGGTCCATTTGTAATACAACATGATAATGTACACTTATAGTGAGTGTACATTATCATGTTGTCCTTAGAGTGACTATCCTCATTTGTTGAAGAAGAAAAGCATTAATGTGGCTGAATAGCAATACATTCAAGTGGCAATTACACAAGGGACAGTCACTATGAGATGTCCTCATTTGTGACTGTCCTTACAGTGAGTGTACATTATCATGGTGTCTTTAGAGTGACTGTCCTCATTTGTTGAAGAAGAAAAGCATTAATGTGGTTCAATAGCAATACATTCAAGTGGCAATTACACAAGGGACAATCACTGTGAGATGTCCTCATGTGTGACTGTCCTTGTCACAAATGAGGACATCTCACAATGACTGTCCCTTGTGTAATTCAAGTGGCAATTACACAAGGGACAGTCACTGTGAGATGTCCTCATTTGTGACTGTCCTTACAATGAGTGTACATTATCATGTTGTCTTTAGAGTGACTGTCCTCATTTGTTGAAGAAGAAAAGCATTAATGTGGTTCAATAGCAATACATTCAAGTGGCAATTACACAAGGGACAATGTCATGAGCCGTGACATATTGAACTTAGTATAATAATAAAATGATTAGATGATATATAATAATCTATTATTAACGGTATATAACAATAATATATAATTATTATCAAAAGATAATAATAATATATAGTTAGCATAATAAGTAATATGTTAATTAAATAATATTAAAATATTAATAAATAATATAATTATGATTATAATTATAATATAAATTAATAATAAATAATTATTAATAAATTATATATATTATATTATAATAATATATTAAGTAATAATATTAAATCAATTATTGATATAATAATTTTAATATATAAATAATATTAATAAACCTCTCAATATAAAATAATATGTTATCACTATAATAATATTTATTATAATATTATTAATATTACTAACATCATTAATTATAATATTTAATAATAACAATAACATTAATAATAATAATAATAATAATAACGTTTAAAGCAATATCGAATATCTGTAATCGATATACATCTACATTAAACATCTGCATTATCTATCACGATGAGGAATGAAGAAGTGATACAACAATCACTAGTCATTACACATCGATACCATGAGAGGATGATTAATGAACCAAATACTATGAAGTCAAGATCAACATGATATGAATAAGGGATAGGTCGCTATGTGTTTCAGAAGATGTATTGATAAGCAAGAAGGATAACCATTCATATATTAGAAATAATCATTAATTGCACAAGTTTAGACAATGACATATCCGATAAAGAAATATCAAACATGAAGACCCGCTAGCAAATATGCACCATCACTTCCTATGTTATCATGACAATAACATAAACTAGATTGAATTCTACTATCTATATCAATAGACACCACATAGGAGGATATCGACTAAAGGATTGAAAGATTATCGATTGTCTGAGATAAACCACATCTTGTAGAAACACAAAAGCATCAGTGATTATATCACAAGCTATTGATGAATGAGGCATCAGTCATGGATAATAAGTACAATGTATCCTTAAGTATTAACAGGAATGGAAGTCAATTTGAAGATCAAACTCCATTACCAGCAATCAACCAATAAATGGACAATTATCAAAAAATGATATTGACTTATATCAGAGTAGAAAGATTGGATATCATCATAACAATATGGGATAAGGCAAGAGTTAATATCGATTGACTAAATACTAATGATAGTTAGACCAAACTAATACAAACACAATGGATGTTAACTACTGGTTGCACTACCAATTAGGGAAGATTACCTTCATAAAAAGATTTGATATTGAGTCAATCTGGGAGTTATCTATGATTAGAAAATAATGAAATAATATTATGTGAACTGTCGGATTATGGAAAGGTGTGATTAACAAAGGGACATGGAGGAAGAAACAAGACACGTCTCATTCATAGCATCTCTTCATTTGTTAAAGACAATATAAGAATGCATTCTCGTCAGTCACTCAAGGCATCATTAGAACTTTATTTACTTATCCATATTTGGATATACTCAATAGAGCATCTGCCTTTGGCAGTTTGGTTTCAAGTTTATCATTGCAGATCAGAGACAACACCATGATTGCACAGATAGAAAGGATAGTCAGAAACAGCATCAATATTTGAAGTTGCAAGCATATAATTCAGAATCTGAAATAGAAACATATCACTCATAGCGATATTACACATTTGCATAATTACATCATCATATCAGACACAGCAAATACATTGCTGTAAGCAATACTTATTGATTGTATATCGATATTGTTTATATCAGACATACCATCATTATACTATCACTATAAGTGATAGGAAACATCATATTCATAGCATATTTCATATCATTATATCCGACAGTGCTATTAAACATATTGGTATCAATATCATCTTGCACACATATTGTGATTGAATCTGAAATAGTGGTTGATATCTTAAGTAACCTCCATTACTTAGTTTAATTGTAAGTATCTGATAGAGTAAGTCTGAGAAGTGGAGTAATTGTTCCTCTTTTCCAAGTTAGCCAAAAAGGGGACATTACAGACAATCACTGTGAGATGTCCTCATGTGTGACTGTCCTTGTCACAAATGAGGACATCTCACAATGACTGTCCCTTGTGTAATTCAAGCGGCAATTACACAAGGGACAGTCACTGTGAGATGTCCTCATTTGTGACTGTCCTTATAGTGAGTGTACATTATCATGTTGTCTTTAGAGTGACTGTCCTCATTTGTTGAAGAAGAAAAGCATTAATGTGGTTCAATAGCAATACATTCAAGTGACAATTACACAAGGGACACTCACTGTGAGATGTCCTCATGTGTGACTATCCTTGTCACAAATGAGGACATCTCACAATGACTGTCCCTTATGTAATTCAAGCGGAAATTACACAAGGGACAGTCACTGTGAGATGTCCTCATTTGTGACTGTCCTTATAGTGAGTGTACATTATCATGTTGTCTTTAGAGTGACTGTCCTCATTTGTTGAAGAAGAAAAGCATTAATGTGGTTCAATAGCAATACATTCAAGTGGCAATTACACAAGGGACAATCACTGTGAGATGTCCTCATGTGTGACTGTCCTTGTCACAAATGAGGACATCTCACAATGACTGTCCCTTGTGTAATTCAAGCAACAATTACACAAGGGACAGTCACTGTGAGATGTCCTCATTTGTGACTATCCTTACAGTGAGTGTACATTATCATGTTGTCTTTAGAGTGACTGTCCTCATTTGTTGAAGAAGAAAAGCATTACTGTGGTTCAATAGAAATACATTCAAGCGGTAATTACACAAGGGACAGTCACTGTGAGATGTCCTCATTTGTGACTGTCCTTACAGTGAGTGTACATTATCATGTTGTCTTTAGAGTGACTGTCCTCATTTGTTGAAGAAGAAAAGCATTAATGTGGTTCAATAGCAATACATTCAAGTGGCAATTACACAAGGGACAATCGATCACTGTGAGATGTCCTCATGTGTGACCTTTGTGAAGGCAAGTGCCAATTTGTACCCAAGTTACCAATATTGTGGCAAAAGTGGGAATGAAGCATTTAGGGGTCAAATTGGGCAAAGAAGTGTAGAAGTGGCCTATGTGAGGTCTAAATAGCCTAACTAAGTCATGGTTAGGGTCTTATGGTGTTTGAACAATAAGTTTTGAACCAAAATCCCAAAGGTTGTAACAAGTTGTCAATGTTGTCATTCACAACATTGACAACATTTGTGCAAGGGAGCATTTTCGAGTAAGATGGTTATGTAACTATATGAAACCATTGAATTAGGCATCAGATCAACTATAAGAGGCCTCCATCGTTCTGTGCAAAAGGTTGGGGGGAAAAACATTTGGAATTAAGAAAATTTGTAGAGTAACACGGTTTTAGTGAATTCTTGAGTTTTTTTGTTTCTTTGTTTTCAGTTGATTAATGGATTAGATAGCTCGCAGTGTCTATTGGAAAAGTTAGTACAAGTTGTTTTTTTATTCTGTGTTGTGTTTTTTTTGAGTTTTGAAGCATTCCAACTAGTTTGTTAATTCTTTTGTTAAGTACCCTATCATTGGTTTGAACCAGGCAGGTTGAACAAATGGAGTCTTAGCTCATCATTCCATTGTCAATTTTGTACGGGCTCTTGGAATGGGTGAGGAGACTCCATGTACTATATGTTTGGAAGGAGGGGCCTTGGGAAGCTCATTTTCTATGTTTGCAATGATGTCCTAGGTGAGTCAGTTGAGCACAGTTAGGGATGACAAATCATTACAAGAAGATTACAACAAGTTGAATGCATTGGTTGCTTCAACTAAAATCTCATGGAGAGGTAGACACACGTCTAAAGAAGCCCCAAGTCAAATTAGAAGATTGGGTGAGTTTCTTTGGCTGCTAAGAAAACAAACTCTTAGTCAGACTGTCCAAGTTGTGTCAAAATACTTGTTTTCAGGCATGGCTGTAGCAGTTGGTGTACAAAAAATCTAGGAGGAGAAGACCTTAGATATCTTGGAGTTCTCAATAAAGGGCATCTAAATCCTAAGCCCTTTAGGTGGCTTAATATAAACAAAAAGGCTTGACAAAGGCCTAATTGCTAGCAGCCTATTTTTGGGTGCAATTGGCATGGTTTGATGAACCGGATTGAAGTACTGATGAAAAGTATAGGTGAAGGAGTAATATTGAAACCAATAGAGGTCCTAGTGGCCAGCCTCTCCATGGAGTAAAGTTCTAGTTGAATGTGTTTCAATTTGTGAAGACAAGACTAGGAGTGTCCTAGTAGCTAGATTGGTATTGAGCAGAGTTCGTTGTATTTCTTGTTGGTGTGCACTAGTTGAAGGAGTGAGATCTTGGGTAGAGATACCTAAAGAGTGTAGGGATAGTTAAGTACCCTATCAAGTCAAAACATTGGCCTAAAGAGACCCTAGTGAAGGATAGGGAGTGAGCAAGACAAAGTGTTACATCAATTAACAAGATCATTTTTTGGTAATTGTGTACATTATCATGTTGTCTTTACAGTGACTGTCCTCATTTGTTGAAGAAGAAAAGCATTAATGTGGTTCAATAGCAATACATTCAAGTGGAAATTACACAAGGGAATATCACTATGAGATGTCCTAAGTGTGACTGTCCTTGTCACAAATGAGGACATCTCACAGTGACTGTCCCTTGTGTAATTGCCACTTGAATGAGGACAGTCACTGTAAAGACAACATGATAATGTACACAAGTACCGTGAAGGTAGTCACAAGTTAGGGCTGTTTCATTGCATACCCGAAAAATGAAGACATTACAGTCCACAAAACGTTTGTGCTTGAAAGATGAACAAATAAAATTAAACTTCTAAATAACCAAAGCCGCTAACAATAAATTCAACACAGATATGTCCTCATTTCTGGGTATTTTAGCTCTCTAACAACTGAATACCAGATTACATAATAATGACAAAAGAAAAATAAACCCAACGTACTCAGAAATTGTAGCTGTGATTTCGCGGAGGGAATCTCTCTCGGCGCTGTTGAAAACACAAATGACAACGTTCTTGTTTTTTTTGCCCTTATATCCCGATGTGATTTCGCGGAGGGTTACGGTGCTGTTGAAAACACAAATGACAACGTTCCTTTTTTTTTTTGCCCTTATATCCCGACAACATCGCAATTGCAAGTTAGGGCTGTTTCACTGCATACCCGAAACAATGAAGACGTTACGGTCCACAAAACGTTTGTGCTTGAAAGATGAACAAATAAAATTAAACTTCTAAATAACCAAAGCCGCTAACAATAAATTCAACATAGATATGTCCTCATTTCTGGGTATTTTAGCTCTCTAACAGCTGAATACCAGATTACATAATAATGACAAAAGAAAAATAAACCCAACGTACTCAGAAATTATAGCTGTGATTTCGCGGAGGGTTACGGCGCTGTTGAAAACACAAATGACAACGTTCTTGTTTTTTTTGCCCTTATATCCCGATGTGATTTCGCGGAGGGTTACGGCGCTGTTGAAAACACAAATGACAACGTTCTTATTTTTTTTGCCCTTATATCCTGATGTGATTTCGCGGAGGGTTACGGCGCTGTTGAAAACACAAATGACAACGTTCCTTTTTAATTTTGCGCTTATATCCCGACAACGTCGCAATTGCGATAGTGCCAAATGTATTGTCGTCGCAATTTGCGACGGTGTCGGGCTATATTTGAAAAAAAAAAGCCAAAACCGCATGACATTTGCCTGCCGTCGCAAATTGCCGTCGCAATTTCACCCCAAATGTATTAGTGACGTGTGTGTATATATGTGTCTTGCCTTTGTGATGCAGTTGCATGTACTAGGAATGTCTCCCCTAAATTCATAGGATTGAGCATACCTCCACTCGGTAGAAATCAATGGTTAACAGAGATGGATTTTAGGTCCACACTGCCCCTTTTGTTGTGCTTGGCTTTGTATTTTATTTCTATTTTATGCTTATTGGTCTTTTGTGCTTTTAGTTGTCTCTTGCTTGACCTGAGAAATATATAATAATAATAATAATAATAACACTATTATCATTTCGTAATAATTCCCTTAACGTTATTAGACATAATGTACAAATGCTAAAGTTAAGTAATTGTATTGATGTGGAGGTTTGATTTAATTGATTTTATATTATAGTTTATACATTCTAGTGTTGTTTATGTAACGAAAAATAAATAAATAAATCTTATGTATTTAATTCAATTAATTATAACAACAATGTGTTTATCGACTTGTTATTATTATATGACATTGTATCATCATCAAGATAATTATAAAATATAATAATTAACATTATAACGAGGATAAAATAAGATAGATATGGTGTTGTATCATGTATTCAATTAATGTTTTGGAAAAAACAAAATTATATTAAGTATTTTGAAATACAAAAGTAACATTATAATATTTCTCTAATTTTCTTAAGGTTGAAATTATTAAAATATTTTAATAGAGGATCCATTATGAAAATAACTAAATATGAATTAGAATCGTAAGGAATTGATTTTTGGAAACAATATGATACAAAACTTGGTATTGAGGCAATTACTTTGGCAACTGATTTTGACAGTAGCATGAAGGAATATTTTTTGGCAGTAGATGATTTGTTTCTTTTTTTTGGTATTCGGGAGTCACGCTAGTTTTGGAAGAAAAATATATCTTTTTTCTTATGTTTTAGGAGTTTTGGAAAAAAAAAAAAAAAAAAAGAGGAGAGGAGAGGGCGGTCTATGAAGGAGATTTTGGTGGATTTCGATTGGGGAAGTTAGAGACTAGAATTGGGGAAAAATTGTGTCCATCTTCTTTCGGATTTTCTGGCTTTGGCATTTCTAAGGCATGGAAATTCATCCTCTTGACTCAATGTTTTAATTAATAAAAATGATTATTATCTCTTAAACAATTCCTTGTCATTCATTGAGGTTAGGCATTGGTTTGGTTTCATGCATTTAGCATTTTGTCTAATGCATAGGTCTTAGAGGTGCTACATTTACAAATGACATAGATGAATTCTTGTATATGACCAAACTCTTATCTGTGCCACCAATACTCATGGTTCTTCTCAACTCTTTTGATTTTATGCTTTAACACTGACCTCCCTTCTAGGCTGCATTTTATTTTTTTGTGCTACCATTCCTTACTTGAGCACTGGCTACTGCTAAAGATTATATGGTGCATTTTGTTAACTTGAGCTTTATCATCTTATTCCTTGAGTTGGGGGTGTAGATGTTAAGATCATTCCTTTCTGAGACTTTAGAATATCTTCTGTTTTATTTTCTATTAGCACTGCCAATGTTAAATATGTTGTTTTCCATTTAATCCTTGTTATACGCTGCTATTATTGATAGCAACAGTAAGATATTTAATTCCTGCAGTTTTCTTTAAATTTGGCTGATGTTTTTTTTACTCTTCTTAATGATGACATACTATCCGTGCTTCCCTAAGATTTATATTTTCTAAACTTGTATTTTTCTAAATTTAGAGTTAAATTATAAATATAATATACATGTTTGGAAGGAACGGGCATGGTTTCTTTGTTGTTAAATTAAGTTAAATTTGGTCTCTCTATAATCATAATTCACAGCTATTTTTTTTGTGCAAGCTTCCTTTTAATAATAGTTTAAGAATAAATTCAGATTTATTTTGGTTCTCCTTATATTCCTAAGACTTAATTTTGTTTCCCTGTTTTAAAAGAGGATTCTACAGGAATATTAAATGATTCCTTAACTAGGAATAATGGTCACCTATAGATAAATCAATGATATCGCAGCCATTACTTATGTATGTTTTAGGGACTTCAATACTTCATTCTTTTGAATTAGTCAATGTCCCCTCTTTTCTATGAATCGTATTCCCCCTAAAAAGCCATCCTTTAGTCTCTGGAATTATGAGAAATAGGAATATATTCCCTAGGATCTTAAGAATATGAGTTTAAAATTAATTTTAAATTCCTTCCTTGAGTTAGAATTTAATGGGTTTTGTGTTGTGATTAAATTTTAATAAAATTGTTTTTAAAATCCTTCAAGTTAGTAAGGAAAATAATAATTGTAAAGTGAATTAATTATTCGTCATATTCTTGTTAATGAAAAAATTATGTTTAGTTATTATTTATTTGTTATAAATGAGAGATTAAACTAATTTATGTTAGTAGTTAAAATTTAGATGTTTAATAATATTATTTAATTATTATAATGAAAGAAGATAAAATTTTAAAATTAGTTATTTATTTTACTTATTTTATTTCAATAGATGTTTTGTTATTTCTTATTTGGATAATAGAATTTTATTTTATTGAGATAAATGTCATTATTTAAATGAAATTTATTCTATGAAAATACAATCAGAGAAAATTGATCTTGTTAGAAAAACCTAATCATAAGTTTAGTGTTGTTTTTTAATAATCATAAAACGATGGTATCTTTGATGAGTATGTCATGTATGTAAAGTTCTTGTATGTGGAGTTGGTAAAGTTATACTTTGGGAAGGGCATGTTTTACCAGAGCTGGGTAGACCATTTGTTTAATGATAGAAGATGTGTTCAAATTTGGTGATTTTCATTCTTGGTTCTATCTTTTGGCATATTCTGATTTATATGCTTAATGAATTGTAGAGATTTATGAATGCTTCTCTTTTGAGGTCCTTGGCTTTCTTGGATCTTTTTTTTTTTTTTTTCAGATGGCACCTTGATATGTTTTTACATCATGATGTGGGCATCAATTCAATTCTTGATTCTTTTTTTTTCTTGCAAACTAAGCTTGGTTATTTTATGAATGGAAATGATGATTTGATTTTGGGATCCATAGTTGGGGGTTTTATTTTGAATGCATAAAAAAAATTATAACTTTTCTAGACTTAAGTTACCTTAAGGAGGTTGGTAATGAGATTTTATACCCCTTTGGATAGTTTGGTGGATCCTAATTTTAAAGCCCTTTTTGGATTTTATGTGTTAGAAGGGCTTTCTAGGAACATAGCTGGAGGGTGGCTCGGAATGGGGGCCACGGCCTAAAGTGGTCATTCTAGGTTAACCCTTTGTGTAGTCTTAATCAAGTGATAACATAATTAATGAACTAGGTTTGGAATTCACACTAAAAAGATAATTGCCTCCACCATAGTCTCGATGATGTATTTAGATGAGGATGGATGGAGAAGTGCCTAGCCGTCTGTTGGACGTTGATCTGGCAAGTCGACACCTTGTCCACATGAGAGGATTTTGGCTCCACATGAGCTTCACCTAGGGGTCGGGTCCCAGAAGACTGTCAGGGCTGTTGAGAGAGTGGAAGCTATGTGATGACACCCTTTAGTATGTGTCCTAGGATTCCCTTGGGTGTGTTTAGATTTGCCTCTGGTATAGGAAGTCCCTTTTGATTATTTTCTTATTTTCTTAATTCATAATTTGATGTTCTCTCTCCCTCATACTTCTTGGATTATTTCTTTATGTTGTTTTCTTAGTACCTTAAGTTTATACTTTCTTGCTTGAGTTTTGGCATGTGTGGGCCTGAATTCCATCTCTGGGCTCAGGGGGTGGACCATTTGGTTCACATGGTTGGGTGGTGAGCATTTTTCCACCGAGGATCATGTTTTGTTTCATGGGTGTTGATTGTTCACTTCGGCATACTAGCTTCTTCTTGTCACCATGTTTATTACATGATTCATAACACTTGATGTACCATTGTATCTCTTGACGCAAAAGAGATTACTCGATGATGTAAGCCTATGTACTTGTAAACATTGTCTATTATGTACTATTCTTGATTTGTACTACATTGTTATGTATATTTGGATGGAACATAATTCATATGTAATATCATTATGTAATTTATTACACTCTTAATGATCTATTAACAACTATTGAATGTGTACATTTTGATTCCATTACTTAATTTTATTGTGTTTTGGTAGGTGTTTCTTATTAGCAACATCGGGGAACCTAAGAGGAAGTTATGTTGTTATATATATGTATTTTTTCATTGCAATGTATGTGTTAATGCACTAAAAAATAAAAACACATTTTTTTATTTTTATTTTTTTCTAGTGTTCCTCTTGGGTTCCCTAGCAGGGGCATTACAAATGGTCTCAGAGAAGGAGTTCTACATTGGGAACTCAATGCATCCATTTTATGTTTCCATTGTGTTTTGTCTACTTACTTGTTGATTATAATTAAGGTTTATTTTTGTAGTATTCTAGCTAGAGGTAGAGGACATGGTAGAGGCCATAGTATTTGTCATGGCAGAGGCCAAGGCAAGAACCAAAATTAGGATGGAGAGAATCATCGTAGCTCCTCACCAAGCTCACACTATGAGAATTTACATGAGGAGAAGTTTCATGATGAGCAGAGTGAGGAGATGAGATCACAATAGAATAGGAGTCAATGGGGTGAGTCAGAGGGTGCACAGATGCATCATTTGCTACAGGAGATTCTTGATCGATTGGTTAATAGATAGGAAATAGATGGTGGAGAACACCGAGGAGAGACTCCTCAGTTTTATGTTGAGAGGCCAATATCACAGAGTCCTCCTAGGAGGAATCCAATTATGGAGGAGGATGCTATGTTAGCCACTCACATGAGGGACTTGGTTAGGACAAATCATCCTTTGTTTCATGGTAAGAGTAGTGGTGCATCATCGGACACATGGCTGATTGATTTGAATAGGTGCTTCACAATGCATCCATATAAAAGTAGCACCAAACCCATATTTTCCATTCTTCATCTGCATGATTTTGCATCGACTTGGTGGGAGATTGAAGAGCATAAATTAAATATTGGCATATCTTCAATGACTTGGGAGCTATTTTCAGAGAGGTTCGAGCTCATTTCCTATCTAATCATTGGAGGCAAACGAGAACATATGAGTTTCATAATTTGTGACAGAATAGCATGATAGTGGAGCAGTACATACATCACTTCATGATATTGAAGAAATATTTAGGGATAAAGCATGATGAGGTGATGTTAGTTCAACACTTTGTGAGGGGACTCAATATTCATATAATTAAGGATGTCCAACTTTTTGAGCCCAAAATACTTAAGGAGGCAGTAGAGAAGGCCTTGGTCATAGAGGAGAATTTAGCTTTGAACTGTGGTGGTCGTTTAGGTCCTTAGTCTGGTATGGCTTCTTATCTAGGAAGATGTGATCGAGGTGCTTAGTCTTATAGTGTAGGTTACTCTAGATTCCACTCTTCATCTTCTAGGGGTGGACAAAACTTTATGAAGAAGAAATTTAAAAATCAGAAAGGTAATAATTCTCACTTTAGTCATGGGAATGGTTCAGGGAAAGATCACAACTAGTATCGTAATAAACATCATCAGAATAGTCAACTAGTTCAGAGTGCTAGGCCCAAAGTTGGTGGAGGTGGCATTCAATAGTCTAATGCACCACCAGCTAAAATGAATATCTATAAGAGGATAGAGTTTTATTCTTGTGGTCAGCCTGGACACATAGAGTCAATTTCCTGTAGAGGGTAGCTCAGGCTTCTAGTCAATGTCCAATAGTTTTTGAGCCCACAGTGGGTGATGCAAGTAGATCTCATTGTGTATTTTTTACTGTTGACCACTGATAGGAAGAACATTAGGATACTATGGTGGAGACATTAGGTGTGTGTGGTGATGCTTCCATTTCTATTTTGTTTGATTCTGGTGCTACAGATTCATTTATTTCACCCTCACTAGTGGAACATTGTGGGCTGGTTATGGAAAAGAAAGATAATAGGTGGCAAGTAGAGTTGGCTTCAAGAGCTAAAGTTCATGTAGATTCCTTTGTGCATTCTTTTGTTTTGGGTCTTGATAGCTTTATCACTAGTGTTGACCTACGTGTTATTCATTTGGGATCTTATGATGTTGTTTTGGGTATGGATTGGCTTGATGCTCATGCAGCAAAAATTGATTGTCATCATAAGAGTATCAATGTGTAGATGATTTTGGAGTTGATGTGGAGATTGTTGGAATTCAGAGACCTATCTCCTTGCGTATGATATCAGCAATGTAGATGAAATGTTGTATGCGTCAATGTTGTCAACTCTTTTCTATCTCTTTTGATAATTTAGATGAGGGTCAGAGCCAAGATATAATATTAGATAGTCATCCTCTATTACATGAGTATGTATATGTCTTCCCTATAAAGATCCCAGGTATGCCACTAAAGTGAGAGATTGACTTTCATTAGAGCTTGTTCCTGAGCGGAGCCTATCTCTAAGGCACCGTATAGGATGACAACTCAGGAGTTGAGAAAATTGCATTTATAGTTTGAGGATTTGTTGGAAAAGGGCTTCATTCACCCTAGTGTTTCACCTTGGGGAGCTCCTATAATTTTTGTAAAAAAGAACAATGGTTCTCTTAGATTTTGCATTGATAATAGACAACTGAATAAGCTTACCATTAAAAACAAATATCCTTTACCTAGAATCGATGACTTGTTTAATCAACTAAAGGATGCTAAGGTTTGTTCTAAGATTGACCTAAAGTCGGACTACCATCAGTTACGGATTCATGAGGAAGACATTCATCAAACTTCCTTTTGTACCAAATATGGACATTATGAGTTCATAGTGGTGCCATTTGGTTTGACCAATGCACCCTCAGTCTTTATGAGCTTGATGAATGGAGTTTTTCATACATAGTTGGATTGCTTTGTCATTGTGTTCCTTGATGATATTTTAGTCTACTCGAGGAATGTTGAGGAGTATGTAGTACAACTAAAATAGGTATTGCAGTATTTATGGGATAATCAGCTTTATACTAATCTGGAAAAGTGTGAATTTTTTAACACAAAGATCAAATATTTGGGTCATGTGATTTCTAGGGGGGATATCTCTATGGATCCCTCTAAGATACAAGCTATACTAGAGTGGCTGGCACCAAGTAATGTTGCAGAGGTTCACAGCTTCATGGGTTTGGCAGGGTATTATCGTCAATTTATACAGGACTTTTCAAGGATAGCGCATCCCATCATTACCCTATAGAAAAAAGGGAAGAAGTTTGTTTGGTCAGAAAAGCGTGATGTTGTGTTCCAAAATCTTAAGGAGAGGTTGAATAGTACTCCTATTCTAGCAGTACTTGATCCAACTAGTGATTTCACGGTGTGTACAGATGCATCTTTGGAGGGTATCAAAGCGGTGCTCATGCAGGATGGTCATGTGATTGCATAAGAGTCAAGGAAATTGAAGGACCACAAGTTGAACTACCTGACACATGATTTGGAGCTTACTACGGTAGTTCATGCACTACAGAGATGGAGACATTTCCTTTTGGGGCATCGATTTGAGCTTCGCAGTGATCATCGCAGCTTGTAGTACATATTCACACAACCAAACTTGAATGTCAAGTAACGTCGATGGATGGAGTTCCTATGTGAGTATGACTTTGACATGAAGTACATCCAGGGTAAAGAGAATGTTGTAGCAGATGCATTGAGAAAAAAAAGACGTGATATTAGTAGTTACTCTTAGCATTGATTTGAGGAGTCGTATCTTACATGCACTTCCTACAGATAGATGGTACTAGGAAGTGAAGGCGGAAATTGTTGCAAGAAGACCTTTGGAGGGTAGATATTTGAGTTTCACCTTAGAAGATGATGGAATTTTGTGACACATAGGCCTTATTTATGTTCCTCCATCAGATAGATTGTGCACTTTGATTTTGATAGAGGCTCATCAGGCACCTTATTCAGCACATCCTAGAGTGAAGAAAATGCATGCAAATCTTCGGTAGCTCTACCATTGGTCTAGGATGAAGAGAGATATTGAAAATTTTGTTTCATGTTGCTTGGAGTGTCAAAGAGTCAAGGCAGAGCATCAACATCCTATTGGGATTCTGCAACCCAACCTAGTTCCTGAGTGGAAATGGGATATTATTTCTATGGATTTTGTTGTTGGTTTACTAGTATCATCACAGAGGCATGCCACCATCATGGTCACCATAGATCGATTGACCAAGGTAGTGCACTTCTCACCTTTGTGGTCTTCTTATACAACATCTATTGTCGCATAGATCTTTATGGAGGATATTATTCGTTTGCATGACATACCTAGGAGGATCATCTTAGATCGAGATTTTGTATTCACTTCAAATTTTTGGACTTCCCTTCAGGAGGCTTTGGGAACACAACTAAATTTTAGTTCAGCGTATCATCCTAAGATAGATGGGAAAACTATGAGGGTCAACCAGGTATTAGAGAACATTTTGCATATGTATGTGATGGACCAAGAGTCACGTTGGGAGGACTACTTGTACCTAGTGGAGTTCGCTTATAATAATGGTTACCACAGCTTGATTGGGATGACACCTATCTAGGATTTCTACGGTCATCCTTGTCGTACACCTCTAAGTTGGGATATATTGGAGGATCATGTACTATTGGGTCTTGATATGCTTCAGGACATGGAGCAGTAGGTGGAGCATATTCGTGAGCACCTGGTTGCAACACAAGATCAACAGAAGAAGTATGTTGATGCTGATCATATAGAATGACAATTTGCAATCGGTGACATAGTATTTTTGAGAGTGTGGCCACGAAAGAGCCCAATCCATTTTGGAAAGGGTTCTAAGTTGTCGCCTCGCTTTGTAGGTCCTTTTGAGAATCTTGAGTGTATTGTTCCTATTGCTTAGCGTCTTTCCTTGCTGCCCAACCTTTCTCCTATTCACAATGTTTTTCATGTATCAATTCTTAGGTAGTATCATCCTAATACTACACATGTACTTGATTGGACTACCTTTAAATTTGAGGGTGGGTAGTTGGCATTAGAGCTCGTACGCATACTCCAATAGCGGGGTTTGTCCCCCAGTGGTCGAACCATAGACCAGGTAAGGGTCCAATGGGACCCCAATGATGAGCATACAGCTACTTGGGAGGAGGCATCGCAGATGAGAGAGTTGTACCCTTATCTATTTGAGGGCTTCTAGGAGTAAGCCCATTTCTAGGGGGGGAGGATGTAATGCCCCTCCACATGGACACATTTATTTTTTCATTTTTCTTTGTTTTGTGATGGTGGACATGACATGATACTTTTACTATGACACCTAGATACTTCTTTGGATGTTTTAGTTTTATGATGATGTTGTGGTTCTTAGACATGATGATCACTTTTACTTGCTATATTTGATGGTTATGGATGTGATTACAGTATGATGTTGGATTTACTCAATTTTATGAGTTTATGGATTTGATGTTTACTTGTTTTCACTGCATGTCTATGGCTATTATGTACATGTTACAATTATGCTTACACTGTTTCTATTTTATTATGGATATTTCATTTTATGGTCTGACTATGCTTGCATGTTATTCTTGCGTTATTGTGGATGATGATTTATATGTTTTATTATGATTATATGAAATTATGATTATCATTGTACTAACAATACTAACAAATCCTGATGATTGTTATATATGTTATCTTGGCTGGTGTGCCTGTAGGATGTGGGGAGGTAGCTGTAGTTACTTCTTTGGGAGGTCCATAGGATGTCACGCTCCCCCTCCTTGTCTGCTATCATCTATATATGTGTGTGTATATATGTGTCTTGTCTTTGTGATGCAGTTGCAGGTACTAGGTATGTCTCCCCTCAATTGGCAGGATTGAGCGTACCTCCACTTGGTGGAAATACATGGTTAACAGAGATGTATTTTAGTTCCACACTACCCCTTTTGTTGTGCTTGGTAGTGTATTTTATTTCTATTTTATGCTTATTGGTCTTTTGTACTTTTAGTTGTCTCTTGCTTGACCTGAGAAATCTATAATAATAATAATAATAATAATAGTAGTAGTAATAGTAATAGTAAATAATAATAACAATAACACTATTATCATTTTTTAATAACGCTCTTAACGTTATTAGACATAATGTACAAATGCTAAAGTTAAGTAATTGTGTTGATGTGGAGGTTTG
This sequence comes from Chamaecyparis obtusa, assembly GCA_027943335.1. Lineage (NCBI taxonomy): Eukaryota > Viridiplantae > Streptophyta > Pinopsida > Cupressales > Cupressaceae > Chamaecyparis > Chamaecyparis obtusa. The sequence continues at coordinate 3,618 of BSBK01004987.1, read as the reverse complement.
ATTTAATTGATTTTATATTATAGTTTATAAATTCTAGTGTTGTTTATCTAACGAAAGCTAAATAAATAAATCTCATGTATTTTATTCAATTAATTATAACAACAATATGTTTATCGACCTATCATTATTATCTGACATTGTATCATCATCAAGATAATTATAAAATATAATAATTAACATTATAACGAGGAATAAAATAAGATAGATGTGGTGTTCTATCATGTATTAAATTAATGTTTTGAAAAAAAATAAAATTATATTAAGTATTTTGAAATACAAAAGTAACATTATAATATTTCTCTAATTTTATTAAGGTTGATATAATTAAAATATTTTAATAGAGGATCCATTATGAAAATAACTAAATATGAATTAGAATCGTAAGGAATTGATTTTTGGAAATAGTATGATACAAAACTCAGTATTGAGGCAATTACTTTGGCAATTGATTTTGACATTAGCTTTTTAGTGCATGAAATAATAATTTTTTGGCAGTAGATGATTTGTTTCTTTTCTTTGGTATTCGGGAGTCACGCTAGTTTTGGAAGAAAAAAATATCTTTTTTCTTAAGTTTTAGGAGTTTTTGGAAATAAAAAAGAAGAGGAGAGGGCAGTTTGTGAAGGAGATTTTGGTGGATTTCGATTGGGGAAGTTAGAGACTGGAATTGGGGAAAAGTTGTGTCCATCTTCTTTCAGATTTTCTCGCTTTGACATTTCTAAGGTATGGAAATTCATCCTCTTGACTCAATGTTTTACTTAATACAAATTATTATTATCTCTTAAACGATTCCTTGTCATTCGTTGAGGTTAGGCATCGGTTTGGTTTCATGAGTTTAGCATTTTGTCCAATGTTTAGGTCTTAGAGGTGCTGCTGTTATGGCTGACATAGATGCATTCTTGGATATGACCAAACTCTTATCTATGCCACCAATACTCATGGCTATTCTCAACTGTTTTGATCTTATGCTTTAACACTAACCTCCCTTCTAGGCTGCATTTTATTTTGGTGTGCTACCATTCCTTACTTGAGCACTGGCTGCTGCCACAGATTGTATGGTGCATCTTGTTAACTTGAGCTTTATCATCTCATTCCTTGAGTTGGAGGTGTACATATGTTAAGATCATTCCTTTCCGAGACTTTAGAATATCTTCTGTTTTATTTTCTGTTGGCACCGCCAATGTTAAATACATTGTTTTCCATTTAATCCTTATTATACGCTGCTATTCTTGATAGCAACAGTAAGATATTTAATTCCTACAGTTTTCTTTAAATTCGGCTGATGTTTTTTTTTACTCTTGTTTATGATGCCATGTTATTCTTGCTTCCCTAAGATTTAGATTTTCTAAACCTGTAGTTTTCTAAATTTAAAGCTTTATAAATATAATAGACACGTTTGGAAGGAACGGGCATGCTTTCTTTGCTATTAAATTAAGTTAAATTTGGTCTCTCTATAATCGTAATTCACAATTGTTTTTTTGTGCAAACTTCCTTTTGTTAATAGTTTAAGAATAAATTTCAGATTTATTTTGGTTCTCCTTACATTCCTAAGACTTAATTTTGTTTCTCTGTTTTAAAACTGTTTCCTTGTTTTAAAAGAGGATTCTATAGAAATATTAAATGATTCCTTAACTAGAAATAATGGTATTGCAACCATTACTTACTTATGTTTTAGGGACTTCAATACTTCATTCTTTTAAATTTTTCAATGTCCCCTCTTTTCTATGAATCGTATTCCCCCTAAAAAGCCATCCTTTAGTCTTTGGAATTATGAGAAATAAGAATATATTCCCTAGGATCTTAAGAGTATGAGTTCAGAATTAATTTTAAATTCCTTCCTTGAGTTAGAATTTAATGGGTTTTGTTTTGTGATTAAATTTTAATAAAATTGTTTTTAAAATCCTTCAAGTTAGTAAGGAAAACAATAATTGTAAAGTGAATTAATTTTTGTTAATGAAAAAATTATGTTTAGTTATTCTTTATTTGTTATAAATGGGAGATTAAATTAATTGATGTTAGTAGTTAAAATTTAGATATTTCATAATATTATTTAATTATTATAATGAAAGAAGATACAATTTTAAAATTAGTTATTTGTTTTATTTATTTTATTTCAATAGATGTTTTGTTATTTCTTATTTGAATAATAGATTTTTTTTTAATTTGGATAAAAGTCATTATTTAAATGAAATTTATTGGTGTGAAAATATAATCAGAGAAAATTGATCTTGTTAGAAAAACCTAATCCTAAGTTTAGTGTTGATTTTTTATAATCATAGAATGATGGTATCTTTGATTAGTATGTCATGTATGTAAAGTTCTTGTATGTGGAGTCTGTAAATTTGTACTTTGGGAAGGGTGTGTTTTACTAGAGGCGGGTAGACCATTTGTTTAATGCTAGAAGATGTGTTCAAATTTGGTGAATTTCATTCTCGGTTCTATCTTTTGGCCTATTGTCATTTATATGCTTAATGAATTGTAGAGATTTATGAATGCTACTCTTTTGAGGTCCTTGGCTTTCTTGGATCTTGTTTTTTTTTCAGATGGCACGTTGATATGTTTTTACATCATGATGTGGGCATCAATTCAATTCTTGATTCTTTTTTTTCTTGCAAACCGAGCTTGGTTCTTTTATGAATGGAAATGATGATTTGATTTTGGGATCCATAGGTGGGGGTTTTATTTTGAATGCATGAAAAAAAATTATAACTTTGTTGGACTTATGTTACCTTAAGGAGGTTGGTAATGAGATTTTATACCCCTTTGAATAGTTTGGTGGATCCTAATTTTTTGCCCCTTTTTCAATTTCATGTGTTAGGCGGGCTTGCTATGAACATAGTTGAAGGGTGGCTCACAATGGGGGTCGGGGGTCAAAATTGGTCATTCCGGGGTAATCAATTGTGTAGTCTTAATCAAGTGATAACATAATTAATCAACTAGGTTTGGAATTAACACTAAAAAGATAATTGCCTCCACCATAGTCTCGAGTATATATTTAGATGAGGAGGGATGGAGAAGTGCCTGGCCGTTCGTGGGAGGTTGATCTAGCAAGTTGGCACCTCATCCACATTAGAGGATTTCAACTCCACATGAGCTTCACCTAGGGGTCAGGTCTAGGAGGACTATTATGGAAGCTGATAGAGTGAAAGCTATGTGATGACACCCTTCAGTATGTGTCCTAGGATTCCCTCGGGTGTGTTTAGATTTGCACCTCTGGTATAGGAAGTCCCTTTTGATTATTTTATTATTTTCTTATGTCATAATTTTATGTTCTCTCTCCCTCAGACTTCTCGGATTCTTTCTTTATGTTATTTTCTCAATACCATAAGTTTATACTTGCTTGCTTCAGTTTTGGCATGTGTGGGCCTGAATTCCATCTCTGGGCTCAGGGGGTGGACCATTTGGTTCATGTGGTTGGGTGGTGAGCATTTTTCCACCGAGGATCATGTTTTATTTTGTGGGTCCTAATTGTTCACTTCAGCATACTAGCTTCTTCTTGTCACCATGTTTATTACTTGATTCATAATACTTGATGTACCATTGTATCTCTTGAGGTAAAAGAGATTACTCGATGATGTAAACCTATGTACTTGTAAACATTGTCTATCATGTACTATTCTT